>VDFB02000013.1:75674097-75747012 GCA_007258455.2 Sequoia sempervirens | reverse complement strand
CTCACTACCTATCTCTCAAGTCTCTCCCTCTCACCCCCTAACACTCTGAAGTCTCTCCCTTTGGCACTCTACTACATTACTCTCTCTTTCTCATCATATCTCTCTCTCCCCCCTGTCTCTCTCCCTCCCTCTATCCCTCCCACCCTACCTAGCTAAGTCCCTCTCACTCCAACCCCTTCTCCCCCAATCCCTCTCTTAAACTCTCACTTCCACCCCCTCTCCCTCTCTCTAGAAACTAGACATGTACCCCAGAGAAGCAAAAAAAAAGTAAAAACTAAGACATAACGTGAGCGTGTTATAATGCACTTGCATTATATTTTTCTTTGGGAATCCCTGAGCCTTAACATTTGTATTTTCCTTGGAATACCAACCCAAAGGCTTGGAGGGCATTCACAATTACCAGAGACATGTTTTTGCAAATTCTACAATTTTTTCACATAATTGGGTTTGTGTTCACCGTCAGGATTGCATCTGGTTCAATATCAACAAAATTGAACACATGGGTAATGTTAGGTTCACTCTGAGCTATCCAACGATGTAATTTTTTTCAATTTCTGACAATGTTAAGCCTTTCATCCATAATTTATTTTGTTTGTATGTCTCTTTTTTTCCAAAAAGAAGTGTTTGGTTTTTTTTTCGTTATAAATTAACCATTCATCAAAATTTAAATAAATTGCATTTTTAGAAACTAGACTTCATTCTACAAATTTTAATTTAATTTTTTTAAATCAATTACTTTCCAAAATTTGTAGGGGGAGCATGGCCAAAATTCTACTTTTCAGGAAGTGCCCACTTAGAAAATTAGTAAAAATTCAAATATTCATTAAAAAATTATCAAAAAAATCATGCATCAACTAGATACTATTAGCTAACTTTTGACCATAGCGATTTTAAAAATACTAGAAAAAAGTTCACCATGCTAGGGTCGTACAAGAGTTGCTATGTTATGTTTTTCTGACAAAAACAACACCAATTTGTGTACGTCCCTCTTTTGAACCCCTTAATCTCAACCATTTTCAAAATAAATCAGTAGTTTAGAAAGTAGACTCGAAACATTTTGATCCTTGTTTTTGTTCCATCTCAAAATTTTGAGTGTAACTATCCTTAATTTCATGTCCAAAGTTAGTATTTCCTAATTTCAAAAAAAAAAGTGACCACTTAAGCCCCCCTTTTGGGAACCATCTTGGTGCACTTACCCCTTCATTAATTCTTCTTGGGACAAAATGTGTGTAACCTTGGATTTTACTAAAATCTAAAGGGTTGTATCTTTCATTATCAAACACCTTCCTTTGAGGACAAGACTGTGTCCTAGGCATGGTACTATAGCTTGTAGAGGGGGAACTAAAACAACCATACATTTTGCAAATAAAAATTATTCCCCCTACAACTATTCAATTACAATATTCAACCTCCCTTGATTATAGTGCTTAATTTCACTAAATAAGGGAACCAAATTTTTCCTAAGATGTTCAAATATGGTTTTCATATACAATTTTCTTGAAAACCAAGAGTGAAGAATACCTGTAAATGTTGCAGCTACTGTAGATTTTCTAGAAATATTGTAGATCTAGAACTTTTTTCACCTCTCCAACAAGTTCTTGTAACAGAGTTGCCACTTCTCTTCTTAGAGGACTAAACTTAAAACAACAGGAAGTTCTTTCACATGTAAAGTTTCTTTTGAGTTCCTTTCACCAACAAAGCACCACAGATCATTAAAATCTTCAGGTTCACTACAACAAATCTTTCTCCAAGCTTGAAATCCTTCAATATTTGAACTAAATTCAGAATGGAAAATGGTATGACTCTACGCAATGACTCTTAAGGCTAGATTCTTGAATCAAAATTTTCTCAAATTCTCCTCAGCAGAGTCGCCATTTTGTTGGTGCTCCAAATCGAACCAACCCAATGAATCCTATAGAATAGCCACTTTCTAATGATCAGATTCATGGGGGATTTGGCCAACTGATAGGAAATGGAATTAGAACACATTTCCCCTACACTTCAGGCTTTGTAAGACCTAGGGGGTGACCCTTTAGCAACATCTAGAGATTCAAACACATACTTAATGGGATATTGCTTAACAAATAATGCTCTGACAGAATTATGCCAAGAACATAAAATATTACTCAACATTGGCAAGACATTGAGTGAATTTCAGGAACTAGCATGGAGAACATGGCAGATACAAGTACTCAAAAAAAATTGAAATGATTTTTTAATTATAAGAATTGGGACCAAACTGAAAATAGCATAAGCATGATAATGGACCAGTGCCAAGAAAGAGGCTATGGATTCATATAACCAACATTCATCCTATAGTGTTGAACATGCTCTGAAGATCTTTGCAAATGTTATTGTTGTCAAATAAAGTTGCACCCTTGCTAAGCTATTAACTGTAGTGACCTATTGACACATGTGAACACTTTGAGGTTGTGGGTGACCTGAGGATGAAGTGAACCTCCAGATTGTGGGTTGGTTCCCCCTTTTTCTATCTTGAGAAAACTAAAGAATGATAAGGAAAAGAGTAAGAAGGATATACTTGAATTTAAAACCTATCACTAACAGGTGATACACCAAAGATAAAAATATGACGATACTGCAGAAAACTCATAGAAAATCTCAATAGAGTTAAATAATCTCACAATACAGACATTTATGTTTATAAAAACTAGTCTATGTAAGGTTATTACTGTTCTAATGCTTAACACAGGGAAAACAAAGATGCTTTCACAGATATAAATGCAATAGAAAGAGATCACTAACATAAACCTGCTTTATGACATAAAGTTCTTTGCATCCAGTACTGAAGGAATTTGATAAAATAAAGGATCACACAAAATTTTATCATGTAACTCACAACCAGTCTGAATAATGATCTTTCAACAATCTCCTAACCAAGAACTGCTTTACAAAAAGGAAAAAATGCCATATATACCAAAATTGTGTCGGCCCTTCTAGGCTTACAAAAAAATATCCAGTCATAAAGATCTACCCTTAGATCTTTTGCAGGAAGTTAATTTTGCATCCCCGCTGTCCATGTCGGTGAAGAGTTGCTCTAGGAATGGCCCCCTTGATCTTTTTCAATGCCCGCATTAATTTCTGGTCTCGTGTCCCTCTTTGAATCTCCTTGCCGAGCTGCCTTGAATGCTCCTGAGTGTTACCATAAATGCAGATCAACTCTTCTGCTAGTAGCGATCCTAGGTGTCACGGACTTGAGGCTTTCTCCTTTTTTCCAGCTTTCCTCTTGCTCCAGATCCTTTTGTATTTTGACCTTTGTTGGAATGAGTCCTCGGTCTCCTCCTAGATTCTCATAGATGCCACTACCTATATATCGAACTAATTCATTGCTCTATTCATAAAGTAGATCCATATCGTTTATGTTCCGTTGATCTTCTTTGTCGGGGTCAAACCACCACGGCTCTCCTGTAGCTCACTCTGATTGGTTGAACAGATGCTTCTTGGGGTGCCAAATGGTCAAAAGTTGTTCAGATTGAATCGCATGTCGGTGAGACACTAATCGTGTATGCTCGATGCGATTATGCTCTTCAGCGGCTATCGACATAGCTCATGACGACTAGCAAGACGACATAGTGAGTTTAAAAGTCACACCGATGTCAAAAATTGTCACCTAGACCATCGAAAAATCATTTTCATTTGAGAATACCTCATAGCGAGCCCCTAGGAATCATACTGATATCCCTTTCCATCACTTAGTCATTCGCATTCGGCAAGAGCATCTTCAATCGGTAGGAGGTCATACCGATCTTTGTGAGTTATACCACTGTGCTCCTCAGTTGACAGGACATCCATGTGTCGGTGAGAGTTCATGTCGAAGGCAATATCTCTCAACGAGCCCATTTCATCTTGGCAAGACCCTATCAGGTTGGCAAGACTTCTTATCGAACTCCTCCTCTCGGCAATGAGTCCCACCACAGCTAGCTCCCTATTGGTGAGTCACTAATCTCTCAACAGGACCTCATAGCGATCTCCCTTTCTCTCCCCAAGCTCACTCTACTTTGGCAATACCTCAAGCAATCGACAAGAACTTATGCTGAAGGAAAAACCCTTCTTCGAGCTTGCTTTCATCATCTGTTGGCAAGACCTCATTGGGTCGGGAAGACCTCTCACTAAGATCAAAACTCTTTGGGCTCCCTTTTTCATATGAAGGAGACCTCCATTGGTCAGGGAGACATTATAGCAAAGACACCAACTTTCGCTGAGACCCCACAGTTTTGTGAAGACATCTCCCTGGTCGGCGAGACCTTTCGCTAAACTCTCATCTTGTCGCTGAGACCTCCTCTTGAAGTTGTTTCCTTTGTCGAGACTGCTTCACTTTGGCGAGACCTCACCCTGACGGTGAGACCCTATATCAATGGCATCCATGTCGGGGAGATCCTTCATTATCGGTGAGACCTCCTGCCAAAGGAAAAACACATATTGAGACCCTTCATCCTTCGGCAGGACCTTATGCTAGCACCGAGACATAACGGCGACTCTTCTTTCCTTTGGCACGAGCTCACCCTACTTCGGCAAGACCCTTTTGGGTTGGAAATACTTCTTAGTGAGGCCCTTCCTTTCCTCGTGATGACATCTCACTTCGCCAAGACTCTCATTAGTCACCAAGACCTCACCCCAAGTTCAACATCGTGTCGAGGGGTCTATTCTTTCAATGGGACTTTGCCCATTTGGCCAGACTTCATGTCGAGGTCAACCCTCAATCACCGAGACCCCATCGGGTTGGTGATACATCTTGGCGACTCTTCTTTCCTTTCGGCCATACTTCATTTGATCAGCGAGACCTCTCAGCGAGGTCACAATCTTTTGGAGGGCTCAAACCATTTCGGGGAGACTTTATCCTATCAGTGAGACCTTCTGCTGAAGGAAAACACTTTTGGTGAGCTGAGACCATTTCGGCAGGACTCTTCTTGGTTGCCGAGACATTACGGTGAAAGAAAATCATTCAGGAAGGAGTCTCCCCGATATCCACCTCTCTCACTGAGACCACCAGTAGACGCAAATACCTTTCCCCGATCTCTTATTTCTTTGGTGAGACCACCGGCTTTTGGCGAGACCTTATGCCGATGGAAAAATCCTTTGGCAAGCTTATTTCATCATCTATCGCCTAGAAAACCTTCATTCACTGAGACATCACAGCGAGGCCCCTTCTTTCTTTGTGATGACACTTCTTTTCGCCGAGACCTCTCAACGAATGTGAACCCTTCTCCCCGACGCCGACCTGGTGAATAATTGTCAGTGTGATTACTTTCTAGCAGAGAGATACATAAAAAATCTTGGCGACTGGTGCATTCGAACAAATAGAGGGCACCGCTAGTCGGCAAGACAACAAGGGGGTCTTGCCGACTTTCTTCTCTGATGGATTTTATGCCAAATTTGACTGAGGCGAGGCTTTCCAATAGACTTCCTTGTGAGGTAGCACTAGATAAGGACCTAACCCTTGATGTAAATGTCTCCATTTGGCCTTAATGAACCTCTGAAACATAGATTTCCCAACTGATTTAGCCCGTAGGTGAAAATTGGGCAGCAGTTATCACATTGTGACAACCAGACCACTGAAGCTTTATCTAATAATTCTTCTTATAAATCCATCTAAAACACAATACTCCTGTCACATTTGTTGAAGCATTTACACTATCCCCTGAACAATATGCACTAATAAATGCAGGTTGTGCTTCATTAAATAAATTACATCATTCGCAGAATAGAAGGCAACAACAGATATAACTCAAATGCAACAAATGTGCATGAAAATACTAAGACAATTTTATTATTGAGTCCAAAAGAGCATTGCAGTTCAACCATGGAGATAATTATCAGCTAAAATAAACATAAAAAGCATAATTTAAAACACATAATTTTCAAATTAATGACTTAGTTACAATCATCCTAGAATTATAATTCTACCCAAAGCTTTTGCCTACCTTGCAAAGCTTTCAGAAAATTGGAACCTCGAATCCTTTACAATGAGAAGAGAAAGAAAAGATATAGGAAAATAGAAGGCTCCAGAAAGTGATTTGTTGATGACAGCTGGAAAATTCTTTCCCATTGATCAACCAAAAGGATTCATGAGGTGAAATATATTCGTTGTCAAAGTTGCTCAGTTGAACTTTCTACAACAACAGCTTGTTCAGAACCAATTAAAACTCACCCAATTGCCTCTTCACAAAAATATCAAATCAACTCCTGGCAAGCTGCTACTGGACATAGTAGATCATTTAGGTGCATTGAGCATGTTTACAATATATCTTAGCTTCAATCATCATTGGGCACGAGATATTGAAGGTCAAATTTGACCTCCCTGAAACATTGTCAAAGAATGTAGGTGCAAAACTAAATAAATTGCATTTGGTTTTGATCTACTAAAAATAGAAAATCAAATCATGAGGCCCTGAAACCTAACATGTGAGCTCATGTTGGTATGGAGAATGTAGAGAAACAATCGTTTTGACTTGACAGTCAATTGGTTGCAAAATGCAAGCTCAAACGGGAGGCTACTTTGTAAAAATGAAGGTTTGCAAGTAGCAGAAAAGTGCCAAAACCCTCTAGCTTCAATTTTCAAAACCCTAACAAAACTTATCGTAGGAAGCTTAAAATTTACATTCCTACTCACATATGACACATGAGAGAGCTTACAAATGGGTTTTGCACGAAAATCAATAGGCTCGAAATTACGACCCTCCAAAGTGGGTCACTTAGGCAAATTCATTAGGTGCACTTCTGAAAGTGCAGAGGCAATTTTTTCTAAATGGGCATCTCAAATTTATAAAATTTGAGAGTGCCAACACGTTGTTAATATCTATGTAAGTTATTCTTCTCTTTGCATATATAAATTTGTACATTGATTGAACTGCTTCTTTGTACCATCTTAACAAATAGAGTAATTGTATATGCTAAGTGTTTGCTCACCCAAGCCCTATTGCATTATGTTGTGTTTGTACTATGGCGATGGACAAAGCAAATTTGGTTAATCAAAGTAAATGCAATATTGAATGTAGCAGTCTGGGAAAGTGTATTTTGATTAAGTTGCATTAAATGTATATATATCTATACATGCATATATATATATATATATATATATATATATATATATGTGCGTGCGTGTGTGTGTGTGTGTGTGTGTGTGTGTGTTCACATGTTGCCATCCAATAAATGTATACATGTATATATGTATGTAAATGCAATATTGAATGTTGTCGTTTGGGAGAGTATACTTTCATAAAGTTGTATTCTCGGAAGAGCCATTGTGGTGTTGCTTTGATAACACGTTATTGTTAAATTCATTGCATTTCGCTCCATCTTTTGGCAGGTTGAAGACTATTCAAACTGTTGGATTGTGCAATCAATAAGCTATTTTTCTTGGGTATTTTGCATAAATGATTAATTTATTCTTTATATATTTCGTTCTTTACTTATTGTTTGTTTCCATAGCAGGTTTCAGGGTTTGAACACTAATGTGTTGTGTACGTTCCAAATCCTTCAATGCACTAACAACTCAATCCAATCCTCCTTTAGGTTCTCAACCATAACCAATAGTACATGTAAGTGCAAAACTTCTCCATAATCAATAAATAGATCCCGTGACCACCTTGCAAATATTATTCATTGTTTCTACTTTCTAATTGTGTTTATTGATTTTTGCTATATATTAAGTAATCTCTGATCCTCTCTCACTCATATTCTTTCCCCCTCCATTGACATTCCTTTCTCTTCTATTTGCAGGTGTTGTTCAAAACCATATATGAAAATTCAAAAATATGAAACTCCACAAAATTTCTAGTGGGTATTTCATATTGCTTTTGCTCGGGGGTTTGGCTAGGGTCCCCAGGGCTCCATGATGTCAATATGGAAGGGTGGATAACAAGCATGGGTTTTTTGTTTTTCCATTTGATTCCATATATATTTTCTCATATAGATACATGTATAGAAAACATGGTTTGTAACATGTTTCTTACGTGCTACCAAGTGATCGCATCTTTAGCTTATGTGCTATTTGTTTAAAGTTTCTATTTGTTGAGAAACCATCATTTAATCATGTAGTATGTGCAACATATGTATAGTACCAAAATGGCTCTTTTTATAATGTAACTAAATCAATATATTGTCTTGGAAATTTTGTACTGAACTTTCCCCTCCTACAACATTATCTATTTTGACTCTCCAATTGCACTATGCAATCATTCATTTAAAAGTGGAATTTTCTATTCTCAATTGCATTGTAATCCATAATACTTCTACTCTATGGAAATGTTTACTATGGATTCTGACTCATATGTGATTTAGTTATAATTTTTAACTATTCTTTTAGGAGTTGTTTTACAATTTCCCTATTTTCTCTATAATATTTAGTGGCAAATAATCTAGGTTGAATCTTGAATTGGAAAACCAATTGTTAGATACAAATTTCTCTCACACCTTGTCTAGATATCAATAGAATTACAAGTGTAGATGCCTATACCTAATTTCCACCTCTCGTAAAAGAACACATGCATACTAAAACTTTAATTTCCAAAACTATAGAAATATACTAATTATAAAAAGTACTCAATATTGAACATCTTCCTTCCATGGAAAGAATATGTACTTTTTTTGTCCAATTTTAAAAAATACACACGTGTCATGACCCTTACAAAAAACTTCCATTAACTTCAAGATTAAATGACTAATTGATTCAATAGGCTACGCGTTTATTACCATTAAATATAAAATTTAAATATTCTTGCTAGAAGAAAAAAATATTTTAAATTTATTATTTAATTTAATTTTTAAGTTCCCACTTTTAAAAAAAATTAAAAATTGATTTATAAATTTTCTAATATTGTTAACTAAATTTTATACAAAATGTTCTTTTTCATTTATTTGATTCATACAATCTAACTCATCCATTTCATTCATGGCCACCTTTCCATGCAAATAAAAATCTTCAACCCTCCTCACCACAAACGTTGCCCATTGCGGTTGGCCCCTATTGGTTGATTGTCGCATGCCTATGCATATGACTGCTAGTTTAAACTATCTTATTGGATTTCATAAGCCACATGTATCTCTGTAATCAGTGCACTAGTATCTCTGTGCAATTTATGTTTACCTTGTTCGAACCATAGTTTCATTGTGCATTTGTCGAGAAGTGGAAACATACTATTAACTATTTTCCAAACCTATACTCCTTAAATCTTGCAATGTATTATTTCTATTTATGGGGAAATAAAACCAAATCTTGGATTTGGAATCAAGGGTTCAAGATGCAATTGGTCACTATGAGTGGTGGTAACTAGTAAAAGAAGATTCGTCTTGTTCTAGAGATGCAAGAATTGGTTGTATTTGTTTGAGAGATCTATTACCACTACTTGGTAACCACTTAGTATCCAATCTTGCTCACACTAAACTGAGCTTATAAATATGTTACTTTTTTCTCGATATGGGGGTTAGAAAATAATTCTATCGATGTTATTAGGAGAAGTATTGAAGGACATGAAGAGTATCAGAACAATGGACAGTTTCAACCAATCTTTATTACTCTTTGTTTAAGAGATGTTTCTCTTAGGAGTCTCTTTCTAGCTAGATCAAAGGGAGGGTATACGGAAAATTCACTGCTAGCAATTCATTGAGTGAAAATTCACCACCAGTAATTCACCATCAGAAAATTCATCGTCACGATAAATTCACCACCAAGTAAAACTCACCGCCAACAATTCACTATGGGAAAATTAACCGCATTAATATTTTTTAATATATATTTCAATAACTTTAATATTAATGTGGTTGTTGTGGTGAATTGATGGCGGTGAATTTTACTTGGCAGTGAATTTGTCATGATGGTGAATTTTTCCACGATGAATTGTTGGCGGTGAATTTTCCTATAGCCCAAAGGGAGTGCACTCAACCATCTTCATAAGCTTTTAGGAAAGAAAATAGCTTGAAACTGCAATTTTCATTTTTGTCCTTAGAGCCTCTGAAAGATTGACATGGTTAGCTTGTAAGCATGTTTGAATACCATTGAATCTTGAACGAATTTATATTTTTTTTTAGAATTAGCTCGCTAAGTTGATAATTTGTGAAATGGAATTGTATTGTTACCATGAAATAAGCCCAATGTATTGATTTCCTGAGTTTTAATTATTAAAAACATAGCCTCTAGAAGTATAAGAGACTTTTCTAGTCTTGTTGGAGATAGAATGAGTATTTTGTCAGGCTTCAAGCTCTTCCTTGTGGGATAAAGATTTATATTATTGATAAAAGACTTAAATGTGACATTGAAAATGGGAGTCAAGTCTTGTTTTGAAAGTTAAAATTATGTTTTAGAAATATGTTTGGAGAAGAAAACATCAAGTTAATAGGCACCACTAGGCGCTAAGATGGCAAGTTTTCCTAAGCCAAAAGAATAGTGTTCTTGTTTTCCGTAGTTAAATAATTTGTGAATGGAGTTACATTTTTCTTGAAATACTAGAATTGGTTTGATTCAAGTACCTAATCTAACTAGGGTTTTGTACCAAATGGATTACCACAAATAGAGTGTGTTGGGTAAAGAAATATTCTTTATTATTTCACGACCATTTAGGTTAAGATAGTAGTTTGAAAGATTCTTTATTATTTCATGACCGTTTAGGTCAAGATAGCGATTAGAAAGATTCTATATTTTTTCATGACCATTTAGGTCAAGATAGTGGTTCGACAAGGAATGTTGAGTAATGGTTTTGAGGTAGAATACCCCATGAACTTTTTTGTCTCAAACCCATGGCAGATGTGAAGACCCAAAGGTTACGCCGAGTAACACGGGGGTTCAAGAAAGGTCTGCCCTTTTTTTCCAACAAAGTTGAGTTATGACAGGTAAAATAAGTTATGTCAAATTTTAAGTTCTTTGTAAATGGTTTTGGGTGGAACAATTAGTTACAGTATACCCTAGATCAATTTTACAACCTAAAGGAAGTTATATTCTTAATGGAGAACTAGCCATTACTATGTAGACTTTGTTTGTGTATTATTTATACTTTAATATGACCAAGAAGGTCAAGAAGATATCATTTTGTGACAAGATTTATTTAAAGTTTATGTTTCAAGAGTAGGCACTCTCAAGGGTAGGGTTAAGAATCAAGCAAGTGGCTATAGCCAAGACCCAATTAGTTGCATGAAAGAAACCCAAGTGTTCGAGTCAAAAATAACCTACAACCAAGATGAGTTATTCACTTAGTGAATCCACACTTTCTAAGATTTACTGAACATTCAAAAATATAAAAAGAAGAAGGAACGTTCAACTTAATATTAATATTTATTATGGGTTAGTGTAGGATCATGGGGGTTCAAACTAGGCCCTTAAGTGGTAATGAAAATTAAGAAAAATAGAGTTAGACAACTTCACATAAAAATTTGAATAGGTTATTAACATAATTTTAAAAATATGTAAGAACAAAATTTGTAGAAAACTTAATATAGTTTCTAAGATACTAGTCCTCTTTTGGGAAAAAGTAAATCTATTTGGTGAAATTTTGAAATTTCAATACAGTAGTACTAAATTTTTAGGGAAAAAATAAAAAGTAGGTGTATTTCTGACCAACCTAAGTAAAAGGAAAAAATATTTATTTTTTTTGAAACTTTCAATATAAGTAGAGGACAAATGCTCAGATGTGCCACACTTTTTTTATAATTTTTTTGCAAGCAAATAATTCTAGTTATGAATTTTTTATTAGAAATTTTTAAAAATATTAAAACTTGTTTGTCTAACCACCATAACTTGGTCAAAATTTTATGAAAATGTTTTTTTATTATCTTGTAGTATGGGAATTATAGAATGTGTTGCATCTTTTGGATTCAAAAAATTTGAAATCTTTTGAGAATTATAGATTTTTTCAATCAGCCTGTTAATCAAGACATTAGTCGGAATGCATGTAGAAAATCAATAATAATTATCTATTTAATTCCAAATAAGTCATATCTTATAGTGGTGGAAAGATGACAATTTTATCAATAAACCCTTTCATTTCATCAAATTTGGATATAAAAAATGTCGTCAGCCACTTTTGGGTCAATCATCAATTTTTGGACCCCCATGATCCTGCACTCACCCTTATTATATATATGTTGAACATTTATCATTTCTTTCAGTTTGTGACTAAGTGAAACTAATCAATGATAGTAACTCATCAATAATAACTATTGAGTAGGATATAAAACATTTTCATGGAATACTAAGGACTTGAATAAGTGGCAGTTGCCAAGTTCCAAAAAGTTACGAGAATGTAATGTGGGTATTCAAGGTCAGAAAATTAATTTAGTCTGATCGTTTACTAAATCAATAAATAAGGAAAAGAACCAATGGTAGTTTCCAAGACCCATTAGTTACGCTTAAAGTGACGTGAGGGTTCAAGAATGGTCAGATACCTTGTCAACTCAGTTGAGTTATGTTTAGTAAGACAAGTATTGGTTGTATTATAAGTTCTTTGTATTTATTCATTGGGTGGAATAGTAGTTCCTAAATATCTAAGGTCAAAAAAGGTGTTCCAAGTCGAGTAGGGTGGGTGAACAAATTACTTTACTCTTAGAAGTGATTGTATTTATTATACAAATACTATGGCCATAGTGAGTGCAGTTGTCCCTACATGCACTTGTCAGTTCATTATGACCCAGATACTTAGCTAATTAGAGATGTCGTACATAGTTGGAAGGTATCCACAGTTGTGCAATTGATGGTATTAATTAAGTAGAGCACAACAACAAAGCTCAAATGGTAGAATTAAGAGGGTTCTCAACTAATCCCTTCGTTGAAGGGTGGGGCCTCTTCTAGTTAGGAAGGTGTGTGAGAGACCGCTTAAGTCCATGGTTGGAGGTAAAGCACCTAGGTGATTCTCTCCCTCTTGCAGATGACATGTCGAGTCTTGGAAGATAAAGAATCCAGATATGGGATCTCTGACCTTATTTCTTTAAGTTATCATTTTAGCTTAAATAAATGTAATCATTGAATTGAAATGAAAAATGTGTTAGATGTTTATTCTTTTCAGTTAGAAAAGCTTGTATAAATGTTTTGTTATATCTTTATGATAATAGTTATGCAAAAGCATGTCCCATATTTAAATAAAAAATTTGCATCTCTTTTCACCTATTTTTTTAGTTATTTACCGTTCGGTGAATAACTCATGGTAACTCCTTGTAAGGAGTTGGTTTTTACATACAATAAATAGATGAATTTTGTATTCCAAGCTTAGTTTTTGGTTCTTTGTCATTAGCCTTGGTGGAGGTTGTACTAGTTTCTGGAGATGGCTTTGCTAACTAGGTAAGTGAGTGGTGTCACTCTATAAGGGGTGGTGTAACTATTCCTTGATGGGAGCCTACACTCCCTTAGAGTATTGACAATATTTTCTATGGAGTTATATAGGATATGATTATCTATTCCTTTTGTGGCTACTAAATTTTGTTTACTTCACCTTTGATGCAAAATGATATTTCTAATATATTTATACTTAAATTTTAATTAGCAGTTCAATATTTCTTTTGTATTTTCTTTATTTAATCTATTATCTTTTTCAATTTACACAATACTAAACTTTATTTATAATTATATATTTATATATTTTATGTCATAAATAATACTCCTTGATAATAGAACTTCATAATTAAACAAGTGACGCAAGCATCAAGTTCTTTTCGAAGAGCGTGATGCATTTTGATTTAGAGGTGGAAGTAGATAAAAAAGTAGTCATGATAGTAGCATTTGAAATAAAGGTTGAATATAATGTATGAACTATGAACCACCATGCTCAAATTGCAAAAGGAAGAGAGCATAAAAAAGTGATAGTTGAAAAGTTAATATTTAAGAACAAACAAATTGATTGAGTGCTTTTGAAAATCCAAGTACTTAATCAAAAGACAATTACAGAGGCCAACTTTGACCAAGAGTGTGAAATTTCTTGAATGATGTAATCACCTTCAACACCAAACCATCTTATATTTGGTACTCTGCCTGCTCAAACACTCCTATAATTAGAGAGAATAGACCAAAACTAAAATTGAAAATTCCATGTAGAAACAATAGGAACACCTTAAGAAAGTAGTAAATAGTTAGCTAGTTGGACAACCAATGTTTCTAGTATTTACCTTCTACTCCACCTTGTAATGCATCAAGTTCCTGCTAGTTTGTTTCAAACATGTTGGCTAAGAAAAGAAAGTAGATAAAAAAGTGGTAGTGAGGAAACTTTGAGTTGTAAGGAAGTATGCACATCCAACAATAGCATGGCACATGATTTTATTTTTCCTTCAATTTAATAACTAAAACAAAATTATTGAAGTTTATTAAACTTTTGTATGTTGGATAAGTTGTATTGTTGATAGCAATAATTCCATTGGGTTAAGTATGCACAAATTCTACTATGAGGTAAGGCAGTTAACTATCATATTAATGTGACTATTATGCTATAAGCCACAATGAGTCTTTTGCAAATTTGAATTGAATGGATGAAAGAGTATTCTAACACAGTTTCCCGAACAATGGAAGCAAAAAATTTCAAACCCCTTATTCAATTCAAGTTATATGAGATGATCACTAAATGCTAACATTTCAATATTATGTAAATTAGGTGGTCTTTTTGTTGACAGTGTTATTTTTGTAAGAGTCAAAGAAAGGATAAGGAGCCATTTATGAAGTGCAATCTACATAAATATGAGGGTAATATGTTAACTTAAAAATATTGCACATCTCTAGGTCTAGTTACCTTAAAATTTGAAGATCACCTTTAATACAACACTTAGATAGGAAGGTACAATACAAACATTGAAGAAGGTCGCCTTATAAACACCAAATACCTATGAATCTAGTTACAATCCATAAACTTCCAAGGTCGCCTCAATACAACACTTACAAAGGAGCAATACAAATAGTGAATAAGGTAGGAAAATGAGCGATCAAACACATGAAATGGTCAATCCGAAGCACATCGTAATGACTTCTCCATTATTTGAATTGATTAACTTTCTAATTGATATATTTGATTAGCAATCTTACTATTGATTTCAATTGCCTATTTAAAATCTTAAAAGACGCAATAGAATTTTAAATATTATTAATATTAAAATTCTCATTATTTAAATAGATTTATAATTACTATTATATATTATTTATCATTAATAATAAATATTATTTAAACTATATTTGTTTAATATTAGTAATAATTGCACATTTATATTTTTTATTATATTATAAGTATGAAAACATGATATTTAATAATTATTAAAAAATAATGTCATGGTAAGGAAGGAAGTTTAATAAGTTCAAAAATAAAATTGTTAAAATAGCTTATAATACTTCAATTATAAGCATTTCTACTATAGCTATAAACATCGAGGCCTGATATGTAATGGTAGCTAGAAACAAATATCAGATAAAAAGCTACGGGTGAGAGCAATTTTGACAACTTTTATAGTAGGTTGGTTAAATGATTGTGCAACACAAGTTTTGCATGATCTTAGTGGTGGTGGTAGTTGTATATATGATGACACATCTTTAAAAAATATTCATTTCTCTCTCCGGTTTTTACAAAATCTAATTCTATATATGCAAGTGTGTAAACACTATAAAGCATTGATTCTATTTAAGTGACAGCTATTCAATCGTGGAGAAGAACCCATTGAGGTGTCAAGTAAGGTTGTTTTAAATTGTGGAAGAGAATGAAAGAGCATAAATATTTAATGAAAAAATCAACTGCAGACATTATGGCCATGGAATAGGAAGAAACCAACTTTTCTACCCACAAGTCTGCACACAAAATTGACAATGGTATATAATTTTTTCCATTTCATTTCTACTCACATTTCACTAAGTTCCCTTGCCTTTTATAGAATTATAAATACGTGGATAGTTGTTATCATATATATGGTTTATGTCGTGTGTTTTGTACATAGAAATTTTAAATTTTTTTGTTGTTGTGATGGTATTTAGATTCATGGAAAAAAGTGGAACTAATGTTAGTTACAAGTTTCAATTGTGTGTACATTTTGGGATTTTCAAACCTCATTCTAGTGCCTCTAGGATTGGTCTGGGGAATTATTGGCATGGTTGTTTTAGGTGCTTTCTCACTCTATGCCAATTTGTTGCTTGTAAATCTATATATTATAGATCATAGTTTACATACTCTCCCCGATTACTCTTCGAGTAGCCAAGTAATCTCCAAAACAATTGTGTGTTGAGTAATTTTTGCTTTTACTTGCGGGTAGTATGTAGATGGATTTTATCCCATGAAATTATCGAGTAATTGCCAATAGCTTGCAAAAACCCACAAACTTGGCATGTTTGTGTGTGTATATACATACAAAATTGGAACCCTGTGTATGTTTATAGATATGTATGTGTGCACAATGCAGTCATGAGTATACACATATGTAAATATCTATATACACCTAAAAATGGTTTGGATAAATCTGATTAATTAAATACATTTATTTGATTAATTAACCTTTAATTCATCTACTATTAAATAAATAAAATTATTTATTTATATATTTCATTTCTTTAATTCTTCTATTCTATTTACATTCTTCTAATTATTCTCTCTTAATTAAATAATCAACTTCAATAGTTTGAATTATTTAATTATTTATTCCATCTTATTTAAATAAACTAAATTATATAGTCATATTTAATTATCATTATCCCTCTTTTATTAAATAAACAATTTCAAATATTTGTTTTATTTAATAATTGTTATTTCTTCTAAATATTCCAATTTCCTCTAAATTGAATATTTATGTATAAGAGTGAATTTGCACTCTAGGCATTCCCCTTTTTGCCTCTATACACTTTAGAAAACCTAAGTTGGATGCTTAAATTAACTTAAGCCCACTGATGGCAGTCCACTTGGCACCTGTTTTGTGTGTCAGTAGAGGCATTTTTGTCGGGGATTCCCACACGGCATGCAGATGTTTGCATGGCGTGCTTATGTCCCTAGAAAATTCCTACAGCCGAGCCAGTAGAGGCATTACTCTTCCCATATGGTCATTTCCTTTCTCACTCCTTCATAATCAGTCTTTGAACTTGCATTTGGAGGTTGGATGAAAGATTGGAAGAACTCTACACCACATCAAGCTCTCATACTCTCATTCACAAGCTCATTTGCACTCACTTCCAAGCATTCCATAGCAACAATATCACACTCCATCACGTCGATAGATCACATTTGGGACCACACCATTGCAATAGAGGCTTGATTTCCTCTCATTTCTCCTCCAAGAAGCCTTGAGTGCTCTTGGTGGAGGTGGTAAGCTTCCCTCTCCTCTCCTCTATCATTTGGTTGAGTAGCATAGTACTCTTTGTAGTGCTTGTGTTTTTGTCATTCCTTTATCTCTTTTCCATTGGCTATCCGTGGAGGTAGGAACACCTAAATGAGGGTTTGATTGAGGCAGACCCCTATACAGCCACCCCCCAACATTCTCTCTCTTGTTGTGTGTAGGTGTGTGAGCTCTTGGAGGATCAACTGGAAAATGAGTTCATTTGTGAGATTCTCATCTTTTTCACTCTTGTCTATCTGCTTTACAATCTTAGAGATTACTTGGTTTATTTAGTTATGTCATTTTGGTCTTTTAATTAGCTTGTTGGGTCATTAGCTAGTTTTTAGTGGCTTGACCTTATCTTTATCATTGTCTGGCTGTACGAACTACATCGCACTTTTGAGATGCCAGCGTACCACATTGTCATCCAAAGTCTGCTCTTTTGTCCTTGGATAGAGAGCTTTCTGAGATGAAGTGTTAAGCCTAGAAACTATCTCGCCTAGCCTCTTTCTTCATTTTGGGCATGTTGAGTAGTTGAAAGGCCCTACGGTCCTCGCTACCCAAGCCTTACATACCCTAAACAATACATTTAGCTGAGGTAAGTTAGGGCAGCCTCTCGCATCTTAATCCTTCATGACCTGGGCTCTTGCATATGGTGGTCCCCCTCTCTTACATTTTTGGTGAACCTGATGTGAACCAATTTTTTTTCATTCGTTGGTGTTAAAACTCCCTTTAGATATTTCATGGTTGTTGTGACCCCATGTGTTGTGAAGGTTTATGAGCATCACAACCCAGTCCACAACTTTTGGGCATATCATGAGGAGAAGTATATGACACCTCCCAATGGATAGAATGAAGGTCTCGCTTGGTCTCTCTACAAGTCTCTTCTCTGGTCCCACCATTAGTTTGGCCACGTAGGAATAGTTATCAATGAATGAGATGGGGTTTTTTTATGAGACCGATCACATTCCCACTCCTCCTAGGTCTCCCATGCCATCATCGATGGATGAGCATGATCCCATTCAAATCCCTGTTGAATATGTGTTTTCCCTTACAAGAGGGTTGGGTGACCTTGAAAATCATTTGGAAAGAAATCTGAAGATGGCTAGAGACACTCGAGTTTTTAGTGAATTAAAACACATGATGAATAAAGATCGAACAAGTGTAGAACTTTTGAGTAGTCTCTTTGGTATCGCCGAAGTGTGCGTTCCTTTGGGAAACTCTGGTTTTGCACAAGGAGTCACCTTCGAAGAACACGAGAGACAACTAGGAGTATCAATGCCTCCCACTTCTATCTACATGATCGATGCAGCCCCTTCTATTAGTATCCCTTCCATCCCTAATCAACCAGAAACTATCAAAGTGAATAAGGTCTCATTGGGCTTTAGCTTTACCCCTTATGTCACCTCCGATGGTGGAGGTTTTGATGGAGCAAGTGGTGGAGGTTTTGGTAGTGGTGGTGGATTTGATAGCAGAGGCGATGCTAGAGGAGGCGGCTCTGGTAGAGGTCATGGCGGTGGTTTTGGTGGAGGCACTTCCGATGGTGGTGGCTCTGGTAGTGGCTCTGGCAGAAGTCATACTGATGGTGGTTTTGGAAGTGGACCTAGCGCTGGTTCTGGAGGAGGAGGTTCCTTTGGCACTCTATCTTCTAACAACCCTATTTTGAATACTCTACTTCATAATATAAGTAAGATGCAAAGTCAGTTAGCAAGCCTCTCCCAGGCCTCGGCCTAGCCCATTTTCCAACATTTCTTCTGACATATTCCATTGTCGGTTGCTATCTTAAACACTCCATTCCCTTAGGGAATGGAGATTCCAAAGTTTGAGAAGTTCGGTGGCAAGGGGGATCCGCAGACACACGTGTCTGCCTTTAATGCTCTCTGCACCTATTTCTTCCATCATAATGCTTTGATGGCTAAACTATTTCCCCGATCTCTCAAGGATACAACACTCGAGTGGTATTGTTCCTTACCTGATAATTCTATTTTTTCATTCGATCAACTTGTTAACCAATTCCTTAGGCAGTTCCAAGAAAACATTGGGCCAAAGATGACCTCAAATCTCATCCGATGTAAGCAAGGAGACAATGAAAAGATCACTGATTTCATAGTGTGTTATCAAGTGATTCTTTCACAAATCTTGTATCAGCTACCCAATTTTGATGTGTAGAAGGTATTCATAGGCAACTTAAAAAGGCCTTGGCAAGAGAATTTCGCCTTGATGAAATATCCCTCTTTTGCACATCTGTGTGCAGCTTTACGAGAATATCAATAGACGGTTGCTCAGTTTGGGTGATATTCCTCACGCTCCTGTTATGAAGGGAAATTTGTTGTATCAATCTCTACAAAAGGAAAAGTCATTGTGCATGTAGTAGCCACTACTAATGACAATGGCCTCAAACGCAATTGGAAGTTCACAAAGTTATTAGAATCTTATACCTCCATCTTATAGAAGTTTTTGAGGGATAAGATCATAACTTTGCCAGCTCCTAATCTTGTTAAGCAACCTTACCCTAACTGGTATCATGGGAGCACCTATTGTCAGTACCATTGTGTTAATGGACATGATATTGAACATTGTATGCAGTCGCATCATGAAATACAAGACTGCATCAACGACAGTAGCATCCATCTCGATGGGAGTAAACAGAACACTAACAAATCAGTGGAAAAAGAAAATAGTGAATTGCAGATATACACAGACCCATGTCCATCACATTCTGCTAAAATGATTATCGATCCCACTAATTTTTCTTCTCAACCCGAGGTCTATGTGAATATGGTCATGGTAACTTCCATTGTTTCACCTGCACCCAGTTCGATGGATATTACATTTACAGCACATGATCTACCTTTGAACAACAAACCCTCACCTTTTTACATTCTCACTCGTATCAATGGTAACATTGTGACAGGAGTCTTGATAGACCCCACAATCTATGTGAATGTTATTACCGAAGAAACATTAGTATTAAACTCACTGCAAAAATAAAAATATGAAGATACAAGATCTACCATCGGTACCCACGATGGTATGTGTTAGCTCTCAAAAACACAGGTGAGATAGCTCTAGAGGTTTCCAATCTCTAGATATGTCTTAGGGTAACAGATAAGGCCAAATGAATTGAACCTTCTACTCTTCAGGTGATGCAAGACCTAGGCGGGTGTACCTATAACAATAAGGCATACTTGACCTTTGTTCACTTCCTAAAGCAATTTATCCACACTAGAAAATAGGAGTGGATAAATAAGTTTTATTTTGGTATAAATTGTATAAGCAATATCAAGGCTAAATCTAATGTGTTCATATGAAAAAGTGAATGAAATTAAACAATGAACTATCAAAGACTAGTGCCTTATTGGGTATACGAAGTCAAATGAAAATATGAAACGAGTAACTTCTTTATGGCAGAAACTCAAATTATTTGGCATATAGGTTTAAGTTTATAACTGGTATAAACATGCAAGGATGTGACTACTGAGTTCTTCTTAATAATCCAAATGAGATTCCCTAATTACTATGATTGACTAAGAGGATTTAATCTCTCCTTGAAAGAACCAATTAATCCAATCATACAAATACAACAAATGTGCACTGATAAACTAAAAAATAGCCTTGATATATCAGTTTAAACAATTAGAAAATATCAACCTTGGAGACAACTTCAGCAATACTTTTAATTAACATAACAAACAACTGAAACTAGAAACATGCCACCAAATCAGATGAATTCAATTGAAATCTCCATCATTTTTACATGCATCATAGTCTCAAAAATATAAACATTCTGATCTATTGTATTCTTTGTTCGCTACCTACTCTATCTCTCATTCATTGTAAAAAAAGAGTATTTATATATCGGCCATATGAAAAGACGCGTCCATTCATATTTAAATCTGGATGATCCATTGTATTCAGGCCTTTTCAAATGTTCGTCAAACACCCGCGAAGACATCTTGTAGTTCCGTCGATGTTCAATATTTCACCGACTACTTGAGATGTTATATCGCTTTGATATCATGCAGTCTCATCGATGTGTTGAGTCTCACCGATAGCTATCCCTCTAGTCATGAGTTTATCATTGTGACATTGAAGGTTGGGCAGATGTTCCTCCGCTTTCATTGTGTTATGCTGAGATTTATCCTTCATCAACTCCGGTCGCTGAGACAATGGTTTTCCTACCGATGGAACCTCATTCAGCATGAGCTTCTTATCTCTCACTGAAGAAGCCAGTCTTTGCCAAATCAATCCTGTCCAAGCATACTGCCAAATCCTTAATGTGATCCAATCGCTGTGACATAGGGGGTCGGCAAGACTCCTTGACTTCATCCCGATGGTACTATACTACCGATGGGACCCACTTTTCTGGGAAACTTATTAGGAATATTATAAATTCCTTTTCGATGCTCCAAAATTGCACGATGATCGATAAAACATAAATAAAATTGTTATGACTTACACTATTGACCATTGTTTTTCCAATAGAACCCTTGTGTCGTTGAGATTGCAAACTGCATCATGTCGATATGTCTTAATGTCTTCGATCGGTAAGACACAAATAGGCTTGATATGACTCATTCTGATGATGATTTTCTTGCTGATAGGATCCTTCTTTTGATGAGACTTTGAATTGTGTCTACCCAATGTGTATTACCAAATGAAATCATATTGGTATCGCACTCTCGATCTCTCGCTGATAGACTGCAAAAAGATATATATTAGTATAAAATGCATTATGGATTGGGAAGACCCTCACCATCTCTTGTCGATATGATTTGTACTTTCAAATGCTCAGGAACAAGTGAATTCTAGGGGACCAAATGATGAAAACCAACTAATAAATGGGAAAAATTTTATGCAAAGTGGATTCATGAGCTTATAGCATGGACTTCTTTGGAAAATCATGAGCGTACACAACTATAAAAATTTCAAAATTTTACAGTTCTAACAGTATGAATCTCAAACCTTATGGCTTGATCACCCTATCGATCCTAGTTAGACCTAGGACTATCGACATGGTCTTCAACATCATTCTAGATTCAGACCTATTTAGAGTGAAGCTAGGCATTCCTTAGTTAGCTTCCATGAATGGGATCACCTCTGTTATCCACAAATGCTTAAAGTTCTCCACAAGGATGTTGTGCATGTAGTGCATGATACCATATATCAACCTTTGGTATCTCATGGTCAATATTTGTTGGATCACTTTTTTCCCTCTCTGATTGGTCTACTTCCTCCAAGAACGAACCTAATTTATAAGAACTATGTGAAGTATAAAACTAGAGGCAAAGAGGAGCCAAAGCTAACCCTTCTTGTAACAAAGCAACCGGTTACCTCCTCTTCCCAGGAAGAGAAGAAGAAGCCTGCACTTATGACTACTCCTTCTCTGGGAGAGAAAGAGAAGTCCATGTCTGTCCCTTCTCATTCCCATGAAGGTAAAGAGAAGGTTACACCATCCACACCCTCTTCCCTAAAGAAGGAGGAGAAGCCCATAGTGGCTCCCTCTTCTTCCCGTAAGGCTAAAGGGAAGATGACCCTTTCATGGACTGCCCCGTCCTCTCCCCTTTTTTGGGAAGAGTACTGGATGAGCAAGCTCGGTGGCTACCCCTTAAATCTGATGATTCCTCCTCAGTGTAGGCCCAAGATTAGAATCGCGAACCTTCCTAATGAATTTCTAGGACCATGGTACTACTTATACAACAGAAAGAAGGGTTCTCATAGAGAATTCGATCCACGACCTCCCGTCACTCCTCATCCTACTTCCCCTACTCCTGCACAGGAACCTGTTCCTCCACTCAAAACAACCATAGTGGGCATTCCTATGATCGAGCAGGAACCTTCCACCCCTTTGCAAGCTCCAACTTATAACTCCAAGAGTCATAAGAACTGCTTTGAACATGAGTGCAAGCGTCGACAAAAGGCTCTCCTAGCCAAGCAGGCCACTTCATAACAGAAGGAGGAGGAAACAACCGCCCCTACTTCAGGGCCCTCTGTAGCATCATCTTCCTCCTCTCATGTTTTGTCTCTTCTACCTGATCCACTCCTAGCTTTCATTGCTAGCACAAATGCACCTAACCCTAAACAAGTACAAGCGTTTATCTCTCCTTTGGTGGAACTGCCTTTGCTGATGATCATTTTGGATATTCAGCCCTTCCCTAAACCTGTGGATATGGTTAACACTTTGGTCATATCCACTACGGTTTTTTCCTCCTCCTCCTCTGCACCTCTAGCTTCGTCTGCGGGGAGTTTGTCCCTTCCCACGAAGAAAGAGGTAGAGGCTAGTACTTCTCATGATAAAGGATGTAGGAGGAGCCCACCTTCGCAAGGTGGCCCTATGATGACCTGTTATGTCCTTGTGATAGAATCAATCTTGGCCTCTCCTGAGTTTTTCATAACTCCCGAATCATTCGGCAAGCCTAGCGGTGGATCTCAGGCACAACCCGTCCTATCTGCGAAGGTAAGACATGGTGCTCCCATGGGGTACATGTTTAACTCTATGGATGAAGTCATGACCCTATTGGAAATCTTCACGAAATCGTTAACTTTGACTCCATAAGAGCTCGGCGGAGAGGACCTTGAGGGGCCCTCTTTCTTGGCCCTTGTTGCGGAAGGGTCAGATGCCCCTCCTCTTAAGATTCCACCCTTGCAGGCTTGTCCTCCTTCCCCTTATGAGGATCTAGATTGGGAAGTGGATGACCTTTTGGATGATCAGTTTTAGGAGGAGGTCCCCCTTTCTTGATCTTGTGTGTGTGTGTGTTTTGTAATGTGTTCCCCTGTAATCGTGCTATGTGTTCTTGGATTACCCTCGTCACCCTTGTTGGTGCATGGATACAGGTGTGGTTTGTGTATCATAAACCTTCTTCTATTTGCACCATCATTCTTCCACGTTTGTGTTTGATTTTTTGATAAATTGGGGACGATGCAAAGCGTTGGGGGCATTTAGGATTCCCTTCCATGTTGACCCAATTTTTTATTTTTACATTGTTTTATGTACATTCTTCCTAATCTGGTTGGGGATTGATGATATTTCGCCTTGCATTGTAGTTACCTACTATTATATGAGCTCAGACAGATCTGACCCCACTAAACCAGATCCCCCTGTGCCCTTTGTTTGTACTTTTCACTTTCTTTTTATCTTTCTCTCTTCTTTTCTTGAGTTGTCCCTCCTATGTGTGACAACGTTCTTTAACACTTCAACTTTCGGAAAATGAATTTTTTTCCAACGAATATTTTCTTGAAAGTCCTCGCAACACCTTTTCCTTGGAAGTGCATTCTCAACTTGGAACCCTAATGGAATGTGTTTCCTTCATCATAGGTTCATAAAGAAAGGATTTGAAGACATTCCTCTGAAGCAGGAACTGCTTTGACTTCCCCCCACATGGGGGTATGACCTTCCTTTCGAATTCCTTAATGAAGTGAACATCTTTCAAAAGGATCCCTTGATGACAAATCATTCTAAGATGGCAACTTTTGAGTTGTGTGTCCCTTGAGTGGACCCCCCTTATACTTCATGACGGGTTCCTCAAGGACCCTTTCTTCAAAAGCCTTTGTAATGAATGGAATTTTTCACATCTAGCCTGGGGGCAGCCCAACTAAACTCGTTTCATTCGTCCTTTTGTGTCTAGCTTGGGGGTAGCTGACTAGACCTTACTTTTTCAAATAGTGTGTCTGTTAAGTGGACCCATTTCCTTTTGAAGGGTTCTCGAGGGACTCTTTTTAAATTTTTTTGATATGTGTGACTGGCTGCTTTAGACATGTTTTGTCTGCAGGTACACATGTCACTACTTTTAGATGCGTTCTATCTATGGATAGATGTGTCGATGCTTTAGACATGTTTTATCTATGGGTAGACATGTTGCCGCTTTTAGATGTGTTCTATTTGCGAGTAGATGTATCGACACTTTAGACATGTTGCCGCTTTTAGATGTGTTCTATATATGGGTAGATGTATTGACACTTTAGACATGCTCTATTTTTTGGTGGACGTGTCACCGCTTTTGACATGTTCTATCTATGGGTAGACATGTTGCCTCTTCCTAACTCTATGGAGTATGCTTCCTTAGGGCTTCCTCCATGCGAGAGATCTTGGGGGTTTCCTCCTTGTAGGTCTGCAGGCCTGTAAGGCACTTTGTTGTTCCAACTTCATAGTTCTGAGCTACTATGGAGTCCTTTGTTTTTCCTGCATCTTCAAGTTTTCCAGATCGGGGTCTGCTTCCTCGACGGTTCAAGTATACTTTTCTAAGCCTACTCTCTTTTTGATCTACTTTACCGAGCACTCATCAATACTTGTGCTTGCTAAAGTAGGGGAAAAATGTATAAGAGAGAATTTCCACCCTAGGTACAATTCCCCTTTTTGCCTCTATACACTTTAGAAAACCTAAGTTGAAGGCTTAAATTCACTTAATCCCACTGATGGCAGTCCACTTGGTGCCTGTTTTGTGTGTCCGTGGAGGCAGTTCTATCAAGAATTCCCACATGACATGCAGACATCTATATGGTGCGCTTATGTCCTTGGCAGATTCCTATGGTTGAGCTAGTAGAGGCGTTACTCTTCCCATTGGCAGCGAAGTTGTAACGCCTCCTTTGGCCACTAAACCCGAATATGGCCATTTCCTTTCTCACTTCTTTATAATAAGTCTTTGAACTTGCATTTGGAGGTTGGATGAAAGATTGGAAGAACTCTACACCACATCAAGCTCTCATACTCTCATTCACAAGCTCATTTGCACTCACTTCCAAGCATTCCATAGCAACAATATCACACTCCATCACATCGATAGAGCACATTTGGGACCACACCATTGCAACAGAGGCTTGATTTCCTCTCATTTCTCCTCCAAGAAGCCTTGAGTGCTCTTGGTGGAGGTGGTAAGCTTCCCTCTCCTCTCCTCTATCATTTGGTTGAGTAGCATAGTACTCTTTGTAGTGCTTGTGTTTTTGTCATTCCTTTATCTCTTTTCCATTGGCTATCTGTGGAGGTGGGAACACCTAAATGAGGGTCGGACTGAGGCAGACCCCTATACAGCCACCCCCCAACATTCTCTCTCTTGTTGTGTGTAGGTGTGTGAGCTCTTGGAGGATCGGCTGGAAAATGAGTTCATTTGTGAGATTCTCCTCATCTTTTTCACTCTTGTCTATCTGCTTTACAATCTTAGATATTACTTAGTTTATTTAGTTCTATCATTTTGGCCTTTTAATTAGCTTGTCAGGTCATTAGCTAGTTTTTAGTGGCTTGACCTTATCTTTATCATTGTCTGGTTGTATGAACTACATTTCACTTTCGAGATGCCAGTGCACCACGTTGTCATCCAAAGTCCGTGCTTTTGTCCTCAGATAGAGAGCTTTCTGAGATGAAGTTTTAAGCCTAGAAACCAGCTCACCTAGCCTCTTTCTACATTTTGGGCATGTTGAGTAGTTGAAAGGCCCTACGGTCCTTGCTACCCAAGCCTTACATATCCTAAACAATACATTTAGCTAAGGTAAGTTAGGGAAGCCTCTCGCATCTTGACCCTCCATGACTTGGGGTCTTGCATGCGGTGGTCCCCCTCTCTTACAATTTCCAATTTCTTAAATTGAATAAATCCAAACAATTCAATCAAGGCATTTTTCTACAACTATTTCCTCTTTTCACTCATCATTATGCACTAACAAAATTAGATATTTCATATCTAATTAATTCAGCTCAGCCTTCACAGATAAATTTGGAGACAAATTATAAGCTAGCTTCTTCATCTTCTTCCATTGATTCTTCCTATCCTCTAGCAGAATTTTTTTATGGGGAGGAACAATCTCCATAATCTTCTTTGGCTTCTTCATCCTTCACCATTGAATCTTTCAAATCAAATCGAGACCCTTACCTATTGCCACATCACAAATATTACTATCAGGAATCTATAAATACAGTCTCTTTCTACAGGAAAAGGATGCCAACTTTGTGCAGTCTTACTTTGTAGAAATAGCATTAGAATCATTAGAGAAATTGAGCATTGAGAAAATAGCAAATAGTTTTTAGCAATCATATAGCAATAGCAATCATGGCTTTTCATTTAGTTGCATCTTAGTTTATAGCGGTTTCTTTTATCATTTTCATGTCAATTTCATCTATAGGATTACAACATATCATTTAGCAATCATTATATAGGATTAGATTTCTACATTTTGCATCATCTCATTCTCTAGATTGGAATTTTAATAGTCACAGTGCTACCAAAATCTGAGAGCCCCTGTGATTTAATAAATCTTTGGAGATAGAGAGCAATGAGATGCTTTTGAGAGATTTCCTACTTTAATTAGATTAATTGTTGTTTAAATCTCTTGATATAATATCTTATTGATTGTATTTGTTTATTCAATTACACATATTTTACTCACACAATAAATTGGCGCTAAAACAAGAGTTGATTGTGCTACTATGGAAGTGGGGCCAAAAACCCAATTTTTAACATCTTTTCTTGAAAATTTTATCCGCAAGTTTTTGATGTGTTTTGTTTTGGTGTGATCAAGAGTTTTTATAGCGCATACAACATCCAGTTTGAAACATCCACAGAATATTCTAGTGCATCTGAAGACTATTTTGGAACATCTAGTACCAGTTTCACCACAATCAGGGGTGTTTTTGTAGTGCACCTATCTCTTCTTTTAGTGCATCTATCATTTACTTTGGCACATTGACTGAATTTTGTAGCGCATAGAACTATTACTTTAGCGCATTCAAATACTATTTTAGTGCATCTAAAGACTGTTATGGCACATCTAACTGTTTTTGCAGTAATTTCTGAGAATTAATCCTTGTTTTTTGTCTTTTAGGTACAAAATAATGCTTGTCAAAGATGATTGTTGGAAACACTTACACCGATCAAAGACAAATTTTTTTTACAAATTACTAATGGTGTTTGCAGGGATTTAATTTTGTTATTTATTTTTCCTTTGGTTAAGATAATGCATCTAGCTTAATTAAAGAAATAATTTGAACCCCATCTTCACTATGTTTTGAAAGCAATAGGCCTATGCTCTCCCCTTAATTGGGTGATCAGAATGCTAGACTTGCTATCCTACTTTATTATCACCTTTAGAAGGCTTGTCATAGTGGGAAAAATTACTCACCCTATAGGAACGACCTAAGTGGGAACAACAAAAGCCATGTTTTTCAACCCACTCTAAAACAAAAGTGAATATGGGGAAACCCACATTTACCAGAAGTGTGCAAGATAACCATCCCCAAAATATTTATTCTAAAGATTGGGAGGTCTCCTGAGGGAGTTTATCAATTGCCACTCCGAATGAAAACCCTTTCTAAGAACTTTAGTGTAGAATCCAACTATGTTAGTTTTCAAACACTTTTTATATCATGGTGCAAGGGGAGGGAAGAATTTCCCCCCAAGATACTCACCATATAACTATCAGAGACCCTGGCCAAAAGTGGAGGATTCGACTTTGGTTAAGACTCGGGAAAGGAAAAAACACGGGTGCCCTCTAGGGGGTGACAGGGATGTGTGAGCTAATATAGTTGCAAGTTATGGGCTATGATATTCTAAGTGACCTACTTGAAAATTAGAAAAAGTGCTTGAATTGTCTTTATTTGTGTCAAACCTGTGGAAATTGAAAGAATTAGACCTAATTCTAGAATACACATTCATTGTTTACTACGTAGATGTTAAACCAATGTTTACAAACTTGTTGTTGTGTGTGTAAAATCATTTCCAAAGATATCATCCAATTAGATCATCAAATTCCAAGATTTACAAGCAAAACATCCATCCAAAATCTTCATCTTTAATAAGAAATTTACACCTTAGAATCAATCCTTTTACTGAGAAAAAGTAGAAAAAATGGGAAAAACTATGACCACTTCTAGATTAGCACAATCAACCCCTATTTTAGTGTATATACTCAGTCTATTAGCGCATCTGCCTTATTTAAACAACACATTAAAACTTTGTTTCAGCGCATCTGTCTTGTTTTGTAGCACATCCATACAGTCTATCAGCACATTCACCCAGAATTTTAACATATACCCAATCTGTCATTGCATCTATCTAGTTTTACAATGCATACACCTTGTTTTACAGTGCATCTACCCAGTTTATTAGCACATACACCCAATTTTACAACGCATATACCAAGTTTGTTAGCGCATTCACATTTTGTTTTAGCGCATCCAAAAAATGAAAAACCAGAGATTTATTTTTCCCATCATTCAAATAGTTAACATCAGAATTTGATTTTTTATCAAAACAAGAACATTTTATCAGTTAAACCCAGTGTCTTAAACTTGCCAAAAACTGAACTTTTTCAAGTGAAATTCTTTCAAATTAAACCAAGATCTTACACTTTTAAAGTGTCTTATCACCAAACATAAATCAGATTGTTAAGCTAAGTTTGTTATTAGGATTTATCATCCTACAATCACAAAACAAAGCAAAATAATTAGATTTTAACTTAGTCTCATCAATAGAATGTATCATTCTATTTGACTTAGTTAATATCCTTGGCACTCATTCAAACAAAAGATCAAAGTTTAGTGAAAACAACAACTTGTATGCCAATTTTGACAAGGTTACAAAGGAAAAAACTTAGAGAAAAATAAATTGAAACACTAAATACCGTGGCTGAAGAAAATACCTTTCATAGATTCCATCAAAAAGAGGGTAATGAAATAATTGAAGAGGACATTCAAACCACACAACAAGACCCATATTTTCACCAATTCATGGAAAAAGTTTTGGAAAAGGATGGAGAAAAATACCTTTTGATGCTAGCTAACTAAGTGCAAAAACTTCCAAAGGACTTTGATGTCAATCAACTAAAAGAAGCACCTATAAGAGCTGAAACTGAACCATAAAACATAGATCAAGTGGCTATCCTAACACATCAAATGAAAAATTTACAACAACAACTTCAAGATATGAAAAAAGGGACCACAAAAAGGTACATGTTACAAGACATTTGTCCCTATCCTTTTCATCTAAGTGTGGACATGATACAATTTCCTAAACATTGTGAATTCCTGAAATATGACAAATACAATGGTAAAATTGATCCAATAGATCATGTGAGGGAATTCCGAACAATGATCTTAGAATTTACACAAGGGGAAACTTACTTAATGATGTTTTTTCCAAGAAGCTTAGGAGGTCAATGTATGGAATGGTTCTCTAAACAACAACCAGGAATTTGATCCTTTGAGGAACTAGTCAACAAGTTTATCTCACAATACTCTTATAATATTCAACATGAGATAACAATAAAGGATCTTTACAATACAAAACAAAAGAAAGGTGAAACATTCCTCTCATTTTTACAAATGGTGAAGGTTGTTTGCTAGGTATCCACGTTCCATACTTGAAGAGGAAAAGCTGGAACTATTCATTGATCACCTAATTGATGAGATGAGCTACAGGCTCGAGTTACAATGCCCCCCTACATTTGAGAAAGTGATTGAAAATGGGATCAAGATCGAAGAAGCCTTGATCAAGAGAGGGGTAATAAAACACTACAATGAAGGATCAAATAATACAAACTCCTCGAATCACAATAACAACAACGATAAACCAAAGTTTTGGAAAAAGAATAGAAATATTGGAAACAATGATGCTACAAATGAGACAAAAAATGTGAAACAATTATTTAATTTGACGGAAACTACTACAAAGACCAATCAAAGCAATGAATAAAACATTAATCAAAGTTTCAATCAAAACATCAATCCAAACAATGGTGAATCTAAACCACAATCATATAAAAAACCATCAAATCAAAGAAGATTCACACAGTTGGGACATACTCTAGAATCAGCAATGAGGTAACTTCTTACACATGGACTTATCGCATTACCTAAAGCAAGAAATTGGGAACCAAAATTCAAACCATCTTGGTGGAATGATGCAGATTACTATGACTTTCATAAAAACAAAGGACACAAAACAAATGATTGTATGCAGTTAAAACATCTAGTACAAGATTTGATTGATAACAAGAAAGTATTCATAGAAGGACATCAAATGAACAATGATCATAATCATTTTAAAATCCTTTACCAAATTATGAAAAGGGAGAATCTTCTTCTGCAAACAGTAAAGGTAAAAATGTAAACTACATTTATGACAACACTATTCATTGTATTTCTATAGTTGAAAATAATGGTGCCATTGATAATCAAACTAATAACATTGGAATCAATGACATCATACCAATAGATCTGATTCCAAACTTGGCCACATCCAACAATCATATTAATGTCATAAAAATCAAGGAAAACCAAGATTTCCAACCTGTCAATGTGATAACAAGGGGGCAATCTAAAGTAATATTGAAAGGAGTTACATCCAAAAAAACTATTTCCCCATCCAATCAGTATAACATTTTTGATCAACTATAGAAAATACTAGCCCAAATATCAATATTAGAACTCCTTAAAATCTCACCATCTCATAAGGAAGTTTTGGAACAAGCTCTTGTGGCCACCACAATACCCAATAATCTAGAAGTTTGTCAATTCCAAGCTATGGTGGGACACTTAACCATGACTCACTACCTATCATTTTCCAAACAAGATGACATATCACTTACTCATCCACACAATTTTTCACTTCACATTGAAGTCTTAATCCACAAATACCGGGTTAAACATGTCTTAATAGATGGTGGAGCTAGTTTAAACTTTTGCACTTTAAAATTGATCTGTGCACTAGGATATTATGATAATGCTATTAATGCTAGAAGGAAAATCATAATAAAATATTATGATGAAGAAGAGAGTTCCTCCAAGGGATTGATTTTTTTTTCTATCCAAGTAGGACCAATTGTGAAGAATATAGTGTGTCAAGTATTAGACAAGGAGCTAACATATAATATACTCTTGGGACAACCTTGGATTCACAAAATACAAGCAGTGCCTTCAACTTATCATCGATGCTTAAAGTTTCCTGTCAATCGACAAGAAGTCACTATTTCAACCGACTACAACAATCTCCAATATTGTACCATGCTTAAAATATCTCAAGACACTTTTGTACCCCATAATAGGGAGGAAAACACTTCTAGTTCATCCAATAGTGAAATGCAACTAAACTTTGTATCTAAATGGGTTGAGAAAAAAGACCAATCAAAAGATAAAGTGTTGTTGACTCCACTCCATCAAACAATGAAGGTCAACTAGATTCTCTATCACAAAAATTCAAAGAAAATATCAAGTTAAAAGACAAAGGCATGGCAGAGTATTCCATTGAGCAATCTTTATGTCTTTCACAGTTGCTGCCATCTCCAAGATCATATGGGAAACTGTCAACATCAACACAACAATCATCACAACCTACCATGGTTTTGGATGATATATTTGTAAAGGCGGGTACTTTAGAAGATGAATTTGAAGATAAGGCCATCCTCAATTGGCTCTACAAATATGAGGAAGCATCTACATTGGAAACTATCAGCATAAAGACAAATCAATATGGAAAGGGAAAAACAATATTAGAGAAAATGGGGTATGAAGGACAAGGACCTATTAGAAAAAGAAAAGAAGGCATTGTAGAACCCATTCAACCTCTCACACTTCATTCAAAGGATAAAACAATATTGGGTTATAAAGAGGAAAAAAAAGAATTCACTCATAAAGTTGTTGAAAGAATCCTTCAAATGTGGGATAGTTCTGAAACAAATTCCAATGAGTATGAGTGAGATTTTTTATCTGAAACATCATACAAGGACATAAAAATTGATTTCATAAAAGAGTATGCACCCACACGTGAGGAGGGACAAATCTTAGGGACTAGACCCCTTGTATTTGGATCACAGAATATCGATGACTCAAGTGAAGATGGATAGATATCAAGTGAGATAGATGACTTGGGGGAGAGTAATATCATAGACCTCGACATCACTATTGAAAAATTTGAAAAATTTGCTATCATAACCCTCACTATCATTGACCTTAGCCAATCTGATGACCTTTTACCCTTAATATATCCTTAACTTATCAACTGGGAACCAACTAAACCTATCAATGTACCTATCTTTGCAAATGATGATGCTATTGTTAATTTCCTTTGTGGTGACAAACCTGACACAAGTTCTAATCATAAATATCATAACAACACTTTGAATCAAGAGGGTGTCAAATCTTCCAGTTGCAAAATTGAAAACAGGTATAATATATCTAATGGTGAAAACTATTTAATGGCAGCATTAGATCTCGAAAAAGTAAAAATAAAGAACACATCTGACAGTGAAAACCTATCTAAAGCACCGAAAGATGGGAGATTTGACACCCTTCTAGAACAGTATCATGAAATATTATCAGTATTGGTGGAGCCTACAAAATCTATCAATCTAGGCACAACAAAAAATCAAAAACTCTACATCTGGAAGCATCTATGACTGAACAAGAAAAGCTTGAATTCGCCAAGTTCTTTAAGGACAAACACATTAACTTTGCTTGGTCTTACTCTAATATTCCAGGTTTAGACCTAGATCTTCTAATGCATAATTTATCTCTACCATCTGGAATAAAACCTGTGAAGAAAAAATTAAGGAAAATGCATCCGCATATCGCCTTGTTGGTAAAAGAAGAACTGAAGAAGTTGTTAGATGTCGAATTCATTAGATCTATTGATTATGTTGAGTGGATTTCTAATATTGTACCTATTTCTAAACTAGATAATAGTATCAAAATATGTACTGACTTTAGAAATCTCAACAAGGCATGCCCAAAGGATGATTTTCCTTTGCCAAACATAGACATTATTGTAGACTTGACAACATGACATGCCATGTTATCACTAATGGATGGCTTCTCAGGTTACAACCAAATCAAGATAGCACCAAAAGATCAGGAGAAAATAGCATTCACATGTCTATGGGGAACATTCTACTGGAATGTCATGCCCTTTGGGTTGAAAAATGTAGGGGCTACATATCAGCGAGCAATGACCACCATTTTCCATGACATGATGCATACCTTTATGGAAGATTACGTGGATGATATATTAGCAAAGTCATATACTAGAGAAGGACATCTAGAGATCCTAGATAAAATCTTCACCAGATTAGAGAAGTTCAACGTCAAATTAAATCCTAAGAAATGTGTGTTCGGTGTTACATCAACAGAACTTCTAGGATACATAGTTTTAGAGAAAGGTATTGAAGTGGATCCGTCCAAGTTCAAAGCCATAATGGAAATGACTCTATCAAAGAATATCAGTCAACTACAGTCTCTACAGGGAAGTCTACAATCAATCAGGAGGTTTATCTCCCAATTAGTAGACAAAATTCATCCCTTCAATCATTTGCTACATAAGAATGTCTTTTTCAAATGGTATAAATAACGTGAAACAAATTTCAATTAAATAAAGCAATATTTGATATCACCACCCATACTAATGCCACCTACAGAAGATAGACCATTATTAATATACATTGCAACAACTGATATTTCTTTGGGTGCTCTATTAGCACATGAAGATCCTGCGGGAAAGGAACAAGCTATCTATTATATTAGCAGGACTTTCAATTTATATGAGATAAATTACACCTTCATCAAAAAAGCTTGTTTGGAAGTGATATTTGCTACTCAACAGTTGTGACATTACATGTTAACCCACATAGTCAAACTCATAGCAAAGATTGATCCACTAAAATATTTACTCAGCAAGGCTGCCCTAATAGGAAGACTAGCCAAGTGGGTCATGATCTTGAGTGAATTTGATATCCAGTACGTAGATCGAAGAGCCATCAATGGTTAGGTGATAGCTAATCAGTTAGTTGAAGCTCCACTACCAGATAATCATCCAATGAGCATTGAGTTTCCTAATCCAGACATTCTTATTATGACAACACAACAATGGATGATTTATTTTGATGAGTCCTACGCACAACGTGGGTCAGGTGCGGGAATTCTATTTTTAACACCTCAAAGAAATACCATCCCAAAGTATTACAGACTCATGTTTTCATGTACAAATAACATAGCTGAATATGAGGCATTAATCATTGGCATCAAGAAGACAGTCGAATGGAAGATCATAGAGCTACAAGTATATGGATATTCACAACTAGTCATTAATCAGGTAAATGATGAATATCAAACCAAAGATGATAATTTGATGTCGTATAAGAAGATGGTGGATGATTTCAAAATTTTCTTTGTAGATATCAAGTTTGAACAAATTCCAAGGGCAGAAAACAAGGCAGTTGATGCTAGGGCGACAATTGCTTCTCTCTTATAGATACGAAAAAAGAGAATTCATTATGAGTTTATGGTAGAACAGGTGTCTAATCTTGCTTATGATGATCTTGAATCTCAAACCATATTCCATTTAGTTGATGTTGAATCCTCAATTTATGGAGAGACCTATGCTTACCTCAAAGACAATATCCTTCCTCCCGATCTTTCTAGAAACCAGAAACACAACTTCATTCACCAAACCACATGACATACCTTAATTGCTGACATACTTTACCGTTGAGTTCTGGATGGTACTCTTCTTCGGTGTCTAGAACATAACAAGTCTAAGACAACTTTACATGAGGTTCATGAAGGTTTTTTTGGAACTCATTCAAGTTGACTAACCCTAGCAAAGAAACTCCTCTGTTTGGGGTATTACTAGCCAAATATGGAGGAGTCTTTTTAGTTTGTTAAGAAGTGCCAAAAATATCAAATCCATGGAAACTTAATCCATGCACCAACACTATAATTGCAAATTTTCACTTCAACATGGCCTTTTTGTCAATGGGGACTGGACCTAGTAGGAAAGATTAATCTGCCTTCATCTAATGGACACAAATTTATAATCACAGCTACAGAGTACTTTACAAGGTGGATAGAAGTTATTCCCTTAACAACAATCACTATAAAAAATATTTCTCCTTTCATACTGAATTACCACATCTGTCAGTATGGCATTCATCGTTCCATTGTCACTGAAAATGGTAGACCTTTTAAGAATTAGGATGTTCAGGAACTATGTGAGAGGTTTCATATCCAACATTTTTTTTCAACCCCATATTATCCTCAAGGAAATGGCCAAGCAGAGGCCTCAAACAAAACTATTATGAAAATCCTAAAGAAAATAGTCAATGATGTTGGACATGATTGGCACATTCAACTAAATCCTACTCTATGGGCATATTGAACCAGCATCAAAACACCTACAAGAGCTACACCATATGTCTTGGTATATGGATCAGAGGCCATCCTGCCTATTGAGGTGGAGATACCATCACTCCATGTGTCATTGAAGGGGATCATTTCAAATGAGGATTATATAGTGTTTAGACTTCAAGAGCTAGAACTATTGGATGAACGTCATCAACAAGTTGTGAACCATTTGAAGGCATATCAACAGAGGATCTCCTGAAGCTACAATCATAGAGTAAAACCTAGGGCATTTTAGGTTGGTGACTTGTTCTTAAAGGAAAACCCTCAAAATCAACAAGATAGAGAAAAGAAAGGGAAGTTTGAACCTAACTGGCTAGGTCCCTTTGTTGTTAAATCATTCTATGGATTTGGAGCTTATCAGTTGACTACACCAGAAGGATATTTGTTCGATGAACCTATCAACAGTCTCCATCTTAGGAAATTCTACACCTGAATCATCTAGTACATGGTTGCAATCAAAATGATCGCCTTGATGAAAACCTAGCAAATGGATGTCTTGGTGATGGAAAAATACAAAAAAAATACAAAATACAAAAAAAAATCAGAAAAAGGAAAAATACAAAAAAATCAGAAAAAGGGAAAATAGAAAAAAATCATAAAATCTAAAAAGTGCAATAAAAATGTGTAGTGAAAACCTGGAAACAAGCACTAATTGTGATTTAAACTAGATTTTCCTTCTATTGGATGCATGTCTTGGTCATTCACTTTCGCCATATTTCTGCCTATCATTGGTAGGAAACCTCATTTATATATCTTGGCAATGTGGTCATGTCTCACCCTAGCTTGGGGGAAAAATCATGAACTCACTGGGGGCAATAACATTTGAGCTTAATCAAACAAACAAACATTAGTATGAAAACGAATCAAACACAATAATCATGGGGAAACTCAACATTGAACACACGTCAAACATCAAAATGTTTCAAAAAATCAATCATCCATATCAAATAGCTGAAATCAAATCAATCAAAACAACTTAGGATGGATGATATTCTTTTGAATCATTATTTTATCGCTTTAGCTTGAATGTTCAAATGTTGTACTTTTATTTTGTTATCATTTGTTTGGAGTAACTCGATGATGTATTGAACTATAGAAGCTAGGAAGGAGAATGGTATTTTTTTTGTTTGTTGTTTGTGAGTTGATCATTATTATTGTGTGAATTGTCGTGAGACGTGCTCTACAAAGTATCACTGATGAAATTCTGAATTTACATAGGAAAATGATTGATTCTTGTTTCTTTACACAAGAAATGCTCAAGTCATCTCGATTTAATTATACCTTGATGCTTATGTTAACTTGCAATATCAAAAATCATGAAAGTAGTACTTAGGTCATCATTGGTCTAAATTATACCACTGATGGTTGTACTCACTTTCAAAATTTTAAAGGCTCAATAATGATAAAAAACATGATAAATGGACTGTTAAGGTGACAACTAGGGCATATGTATATTTTCATAGTTAAATTAGATTACATTTGTATTAGTTTTGCATCTGCAAAGTAGTTTATTCCAAGGGTTGGTGGAGATCTCAAAAAAATGATGTTATCTTTTATCATTAATGGATTGAGTATACTTGACATTAACAAAAAAATTATCATTCTCATGTGGTTGCATAATCATTAGCATGGCATAAATTGGAAGACATTATTATATCATTTACGCATTCATACATTCGATCATATATTTGCATTTATCATATCATATTTTTATTTGTGCATCACATCATATAATTGCATAAGAAAAATATCAAAAATAAATCATCTACATAGTTACATTTTCATTAGCATTATCATATATACATCATACATTAAAGCTATCATCATATTGATCATTCATTCATCCACTCATTATATCATATATTTACATTTGATATACCAAAAATAAAGTGTATCGTATCCCATTTGCATCATCAAGCCATATATCAGAGAAACATCATATCCAAAATCATACATATAGTTGCATTATCATATCATTCGTGTATATAAATTATCATACATCTATCAGTCCATGTAAATACTATGGGAACCATTCATCCATACATCATCACTAAAAGCATAATCACACTTAACATCATAAATAAAGTATCATAAAATCATAACACATTATCATGATCATAAATTGCATCCATAACATCATCATATAAAACATCACATGGCATATAGAACAAGAAATTAAATGCATCCATCATAGGCATTCATCATATTCATCCATCATAGAACCATATAGAACACATATAGATCGATAAATCCACTATATATCATATAAATCTCAAAAATCATAATGTCAAGTATACAATGATGTCTGAAATGTAAAGAGATACAACATCAAAATGGTCATGAATTCCAAAAATCAGAGTATACATCATGTCTCAAAATACATCAAGGAATCCAATCATGAATCTATGTGCTACTAGCCCCAGACGGTGTCGGCATCACTGGAACAGTGCCTCCCCCACCAGACGTACCTAAATCTCTCGGATCTCTTGGACGAGATTGTGTCACATCCCTGCTAGTAGTCCTGGAATGAGTCCTCCCAGATCTAGACTGAGCATAACTAACTCTCTGCTCTGCAGGAATGGCATCCTAGTATCGGCCTCTATAGTACTCATCCTCTTGAACCACGCGGGTAACCTCTCTCATGTAATCAGCTATGGAGGTACCCTTGGCTACTGTCTGTAGTCTATCTGCTAATCCCTATGGTTGCTCTATAGTCTATCTAGTTGTATCTCTCTCTGTTGTCAAGGAGGCTATCTATGCCTATGCAGCTGTTAATTGTGCATGTACCTATGAGAGAGCCTAGGCATGAGCCTATTCTTGTGTCTGCATCTATCCTTGTGTCTGGACTAGTAACCCTTGGGCCTATGCAAGTTGACCCTGTAGTGTCTACACCTAAACTTGTAAGCTGGAAATTTGGGTCTGTTGTTGTTGGGAGGGTATGCCAATCCATTCATGTTGCTATGTTGTAGCTACCAGTGATCACCTCTTATGAGGCACCCTGAGGTCTCTAACATCAAATGTTGGGCCTCCTCCACTCTCATCTCCTCTGTCATCCCCTCCTCCATCACCATCTTTGTCCCTGCCTCCATCACCATCTTCGTCTCCATCTCCATCTCCATCTCCCTCCTCATCAACACTGCTCTCCACATCCTTTGACTCCTCCTCATCACTATCATCTCTCCTCCGTCGTCGCCTAGGTGCAAGTTCCATATCCTCCTTACCTGCTATCAACATTGGCTCATCTAGAACAGAGATCCATGGGAATGGATGTAAAGTGAGGTACTTTCCATACTCCTCAATAATCGTAGCCTCGACGATATCAGGATAAATCTCCAAACAATGTTTGGTAGACTCTAGTACTCCTACACTACAGCATCATAGGATAAGTAGGGTCCCCAGTGGCATCTAATTGATGTCATCCATAATGTACAACACCTTGTGGCATCCCCTGTACTTTTCCATACTATCTAAGCACCCTCCTCAACAAAAACCTCTCAATGATGAAACGTGTCCTACTAATCAAGTACATAGAATGGCATAAGTATGGCATCTTTGTATCATCATCCAACCCCTACTCACAACCAAGATAGGGTCGCCATGTAATTGTCTCTATATAATCAAGGACTCTCCTCCAATGCTCTAGTTTACCCAACCTAGGCTGAGTAACTGGACTTGCATATACATGAACGTATGGCCTCAAGGCAGGTCATTGTCTAACTGGAACTAGATGAGTGACCGCAATATGCTCCCACGCCCACGCCTGATGCAAATCATGGTAAAAATGGGCAAGCATACACATAGCCCATGCATATATGGTACCATGGACAATCATACTCTCCAAAATCTAACCCCACCCAACTGACAGTCACTTTGACCTACGATCAGGACAAAGGAACCCTCCAATGAAACCATCAAGTATTGATGGAAAGGTAGCATAGGCATCAACCATCTCTCACCATGGAATCTTGTATCCACAAATCCTATCATCCTGAAAAACTCGGCATAGTGCATTAGCCCCACCTTGCTCAGTAGAATCATAAGCTACCAACTCCCCAACAACAGGTATCTGTAAAATCTATCATACATCCTCTAGGGTCATTGTCATCCCTCCAGTGGACAAATGAAAGGTATTATGCTCACTGTGCCATCTCTTTGCTAAAGTTGTCAATAGTCCCTGATTAATTCTAATCTGGGGCATATCTAGAAGAGAAGACAAACCACATCATGTGATAAGGGAAATCCCAGGTTGTATCAACTATGGTATCAACTCGACAGTCCTAGGAAATCACTCTCTAATCTGTAGGTTCGTCAGTGGCTCCTATCATCACAAAACATTGCAAATTAGTAATCTTGTCAATCAAATGAAATCAATCAACCTATCAAATCTAATCAGCTTTGGTGAGACTTTGATCAAATCTTGTGAGCAACTATCATTAATCCTCGCCTATCATGAGCACAATCATCAATTTATCATTGATCCTCACCTATCATGAGGTCAATCAATTATCTATCTTATTGATCCTCACCTATCATGAGGACAATCATCAAACTATCATTGATCCTCGCCTATCATGAGGTCAATCATCAATTTATCATTGCACCTCGCCTATCATGAGGTCAATCAATTAGTTTATAATTGATCCTCACCTATCATGAGATCAATAAAAATCAAACCTATGAGGATCATCAATCAACATCATCAATCAAAATCAAATCAAAGGTTGACATGATAAAAAATTATCAAAATCATGGAGTTTACTGAAAATTTACATCTTTCTGACTTCAAAGTAGTAAAACAATGATTCAATGCGCCAGAGAAGTCAATGCGCTAGAAAAATTCATTAATGTACTAGAATAGGAGGTCATTGGGCTAAATCAGTGAATACGCCATTTCAGGACCTTTATGTGCTATTTCAGGGGACCAATGCACTACATCGAGAGTTCAATCCGCTATAAAATGAAAAACTAAATTCAAAAGACAAAAATGCACAAAAATCAAACACAAAATACGAGGAGGTTTCTAGGGTACATATTAGAGGTCTCTATGTGGTTGGGCGGTTTTTTTGTTGCACGTGCTCGAAATGATGAGTGTGATATGGAATAACCATTTTGCTCCAAATGCTAAGTTTGCTCTCACTCTCAAATTTCAAACTCACAATGCACAAATGAATTTGAAAATCCACCTTTTTAGCTATTTATAGAGTGATTAATGTGGTATTTTTGGTGGGATTAATTATTTTATTTTCTAAGAGGCTTAATTCATCAATTTCACATCTGGAAAACTATACATCATTTTTCGGGACATAAATCAATTTTACATCGTTAAAATTGAAAATATTTATCAAATCATAAACAATTGAAAATTTCCAAAAACAAATAAAAAAATAAAAAAATTCATCAATTTATCTCCCAAGGGGGCATCATCACCTAAAACCTAAAAATCAATGATTGGGGCATACTAAAAAAATTTCATCAATACTGGTAGCAGCAGCAAAAGTTTCTTTGAAGCAATGCGTAAACACATCACTTCAAGGGGGAAAAATGTATACACCTAAAAATGGGATAAATCTGATTAATTAAATACATTTATTTGATTAATTAACCTTTAATTCATCTACTATTAAATAAATAAAATTATTTATTTATATAGTTCATTTCTTTAATTCTTCTATTCTATTTGCATTCTTCTAATTATTCTCTCTTAATTAAATAATCAATTTCAATAGTTTGAATTATTTAATTATGTATTCCCTCTTAATTAAATAAACTAAATTATAGTCTTATTTAATTATCATTATCCCTCTTTTATTAAATAAACAATTTCAAATATTTGTTTTATTTAATAATTGTTATTTCTTCTAAATATTCCAATTTCCTCTAAATTGAATATTTCCAATTTCCTAAATTGAATAAATCCAAATAATTCAATCAAGGCATTTTTCTACAGCTATTCTTCTTTTCACTCATCATTATGTACCAATAAAATTAGATATTTCATATCTAATAAATTCAACTCAACCTTCATGGACAAATTTGGAGACAAATTACAGGCAAACTTCTTCATCTTCTTCCATTGATTCTTCCTATCCTCTGGCATAATGTTTTTATGGGGAGGAAAAATCTCCATAATCTTCTTTGGCTTCTTCATCCTTCACCATTAAATCTTTCAAATCAAATCTAGACCCTTACATGTTGCCACATCACAAATATGTTGTTGGGAATCTATAAATACAGTCTCTTTCTACAAGAAAAAGATCCCAACTTTGTGCAATCTTACTTTGTAGAAATAGCATTAGAAGCATTAGAGCAATTGAGCATTGAGCAAATAGCAAATAGTTTTTATCAATCATATAGCAATAGCAATCATGGCTGTTCATTTAGTTGCATCTTAGTTTACAGTAGTTTCTTTTATTATTTTCATGTCAATTTCATCTACAGGATTACAACATATCATTTAGCAATCATCATATAGGATTAGATTTCTGCATTTTGCATCATCTCATTCTCTAGATTGGCATTTTAACAGTTGGCATTTTAACAGTCACAGTGCTTCCAAAATCTAAGAGCCCCTGTGATTTAATAAATCTTTGGAGATAGAGAGCAATGAGACGCTTTTGAGAGATTTCCTGCTTTAATTAGATTAATTGTTGTTTAAATCTCTTGATATAGTGTCTTATTGATTGTGTTTGTTTATTCAATTACGCATATTTTAGTCACACAATATCCACACTCATTTTTTGAGTATTTGTCGAGTTTTTCTAGAGTCAAATTTTTTGGGCTTGCCAAGTACTCTCTGATTCTGAGTATGTAAACTATGTTATAGATGGCTAATGCTTTATTAGATACATAGATTTAGTTGGTCATGTATTTGGTGAGTACTTAAACACTCACCCTTGTAATATAGATTATATACAAAACTATGTGACTTGTTTCCTTTGCAATTGATTGAAAAAATTGAGATAAATTTTATGAATTGTTTGTTTAAGCTTAGCTAATGGGACTTGGTAAATTAATGATTTCAATGTAGTTGAGTGTCATGTGAATTGTCTATCTTAACTATCTAAGCATTTTTTCCAATAATAGTATTTGAACACATAATAGATGCTATTTTAATTTCATAAGATGAACTTTACATTTAACCAACTTCCTTCAATGATTTTGGAACACTTAGAACTGTATGTTATTTTCTGCAAAACTGGCAGTGGTGGGATTGTATATTATTTACCATGTAGGGAAGAAAATGTACTATATAACTTGGGCTATACAATCTGTGCATTCCATACTCTGAAATATGGGGTTCCTACTACTTTCTGGGAGAGCTCTTAAGGTACTCCATTTTGGCAGAATGATACATCAATTCATGATAACTCAAAGTAGATCAAAAGCTTGTTCAATAAATCCTAGAAATTGCTTAATTTTACTATGATTTACCATGATCTTTTTCACCTTGTCCATGGTTCCACATTTTTCATACATGTTTACCAGGGCAATTGCAACCACAACATCTGAAAAACTTTCTCTATCCTTCATGCTTTGGTGGATGTCCATACCCTATTCCAAAGCTCCCATTTTGGCACAGGTAGGGAGGATGCTGGAAAAGGTTATGGAGTCTAGCTTTACACCTACCAATTTCATTTGCTCAAAATTTTCTAAAGTCTTCTCAAAAAGCTCAATTCGTGCATATCCTGCAATCATTGCAGTCCATGAGACCACATTTCTTTGAGGCATTTTGTCAAATAGTTCACGTGCTTCGTCTATGTTCCCACATTTTGCATACATGTCTACCAGGGCAGTTGCCACAACAACATCTGACAAAATTTCTCTATCCTTTATGCTTTGATAGATTTCTATACCCTATTGCAAAGCTCCCATTTTGGCACAAGCTGGGAGGATGATGGCAAAGGTTGTAGAATTTGGCTTTAGACCTACCAATTGCATTTGCTTGAAAGTTTTGAAAGCCCTTTCAACAAATCTATTTTGTGAATATCCTGTAATCATTGCATTCCATGAGATTACATCTCTTTGGGGCATTCTATCAAATAGTTCATGAGATTTTTCTATGCTTCCACATTTTGCATACATGTCTACCAAAGTATTTCCAACTACAGTATTGGACAAAAATCCTTGTTTCATTATGCTTTGATAGAGGTCCATACCGTGTTCCAATGTTCCCATTTTGGTACAGGCAGGGAGGATGCTATCAAAGGTTTGTGGAGTCTGGCTTTACACTTTCCATTTTCATTTGCTTGAAATTTTCTAAATATTTTTCAACAAATCCTTTTTGTTCATATCCTCCAGCCATTGCATTCCATGGAACCACAGTTCTTTGAGGCATTTTGTCAAACAGTTCACGGGTCTTCTCTATGCTTCCACATTTTGCATACATGTCTACCAAGGTTGTTGCATCTACAAAATCTATCAAAATTCCTCTCTTTTATGCTTTGATGGATGTCCAAACCCTCTTCCAAAACTCCCATTTTAGCACAAGCTATTTTCATGCTGGAAAATGTGAATTGAAGCGCGAGAGGAAAAGGAAACCACATCTAAAATTTGTACTGCTATGTCAAATTCTTGATTATATCTATGGATGGAATATATTTCATTTGAGATCCTTTGAATTTCTATTGTACAATTCAAACTAGACACAGTTCATATAGTGCCAACAACTCAATACCAAGAGGACCCTGCTTTGCTTCCAAAGAAATTCAAGTTCAAATTATTATGATAAGAGTGATTAATATGGAAAAACCACTTGCCAAGAAGCAAAATGATTATCCATTCATTCATAAAATTGTTAATACGTACAGTTCAAATATGGGAGAGAATACTTTCTGTAGAAATCAAATTACACTTTCTAGAGTGGGTTTTGATTTTTTTCCAAGGTAGTGAAGAATGTAAATCATAGAATTCACCTCTCATTGAAACGAATTAGCTACTTGTTCAAAAATAAAGAGGGACCTTCCTATACAAATGGCCTTTGCATGTAGCAAATCCTTTAAAATGGGGGCAACTTATCATACAAGAAAAACTTTGGTAGAACTAGATATACAGGAAAATGGTTTGACTCATTAAAAAAAAATCAATGAACTTGTTCATTTATAATCCAAGACTCATTCAAAAAATAAACCAATGAACCTGTTCATTTACATTCCAAAGAAATCTGGTCTTGTCATGATTTTTTTCTCTTTTATGTGCTTAGAAGCATTTGCAACAAGTCCTTTTTATGTATATTTTGCTTCCAAAGCATATTGTTAAATAATTTGTGGGTCTTTTGTATGCTTCCACGTATTGCACACATGATTATTACTATGACTATCCGGGCATTTTACAATTTATACTCTCTTACCTTATGTAGATGTGTACATTTTTATAGTGAAAAATAGGTCAAACTCTAGGCCTTGAACCCATGCCCATATAAGCAATTTTTTTTATGTAAATAAAAACATCAAGGCCAAACAATTATTTTGGCCAAAAAATCATTTTGGAAACCAATAATATACTCAATAATGTAGTCTGAGAAATCCTTAGATGGCATGTTGCAAAAGCTAATGTCTCATAAAGCCCTAGTTGGCATTTTGCTAAATCTAATCAGATGAAAGCCCTACATGACATTTTTCAAAGCTTTCTGTCATACCCAATGCCTATGTTTTTTGGTAGCTGAGACGTATCAACGGGTTGCAACCACCCTTGTTCTTCTTTTCCTAGGCCCTTGCCTTGATAGTTATTCTTTTCCATGAACTTTGTTGGCCAGGGGTACTTTTCTTGAAAGTATTCCTTGAGAGGAGTTTTCGACTGGGGTTCTTCTCGGTAGACCCATTGGCTTATGTCCTCTTCTGGTGCATCTATCTTGATACTTGGGGATCTGAAAGTGGTGGTAGGGATGTTTTTTCCACGGAAGGTGATAGTCTTATCTTCCTTTGGGGTAGCATGCGAAGGTTGACCATACTCGTGTGGTGATGGTGGCATGGTCGCTACATTAAGAGCAGTATGCATTTCATACTCGCCACACCCTTTGTCAATGATCTGGACTTTAGTGACTGTAGGCTCAGTGGTGGAGGATGGAGTGGTTTTTGTAGTGGAGAGCGGATTAGCGGATGATGATTGGGATGCCCCCTGTTTCAATACGGGACAATAATATAGAAGTAGAGGGAAATGGCCCAGCTAAAAGTCTGTGGAGTATTCTAAATTGTTGGGGAGGTGGCATAGATGGTGACCTCTTATCCAGGTGGCTGGGAATTTGGGGAGCCGATGGTGGAGTGGAGAGGATGGCTTGCAGCATGGAGCCATGGACGGCCGAGGAGATTATATGGTAAGTCCAGATCAAGGACATGGCAGGTGACGTACTGAACTACCGGTCCCACATGGACAGGAAGATTGATGATCCCTTCTGAATTTCTTTCTGCATTGTCATAAGCCTTGATTGTGATAGTCGGTGCACTTAAATACGCTTGAGTATACCCCACATGAATTTTTGGAGTCTGCAAGTTGAGGCGAGCCATTATCTACAAGACTCTCACTAATAATTTTATGGCGGGAAACCGACCTTTCAATATATGAGGCCGATTGTAGTTGAGAATCAATGTTAGGCATATCATTTTGGCTGAAGTGTAGTTGGTGAGATGAAGCTAGGTGTTGTCCCTACAAAGGCTTAGGAACTATGTGGGATCCAATGTGCCCAGCCCAGGCACATGGGTTTCACATGTGGGGCCTCTGACCCGAGGTTGCTTGATGCAGGAGGGACTTACAGTAGAATCAAAATGGAGATTATATTACACGGGGAGTCTCCCTAGAGTGATGAGGGACCTTTATCTTGGAGGAGTTCTGAGGATTCAATTCGGCGGGTGCAGAGGCTGCAGGAATGGTGATGTGGGCTTGTCGTGCAGTAACAGCACATTGAGGGTCTTTAGCTTTGACATGTATCATGGATACACAAGGTTCTACCTGCTCAATGTAATGAATAGTACCCTCATAATTGAGGGGTACATTCTTATAGCTCACGTTATTTGTGTTGTTGTTTTGAGGATTACTATTGGAGGTGCTCGAGCCTTGGTTATGGTTTGGAAAGGCATTTTGATAGATCTGCAATTAAGCATTGGACGACGGAGCTTGACTAGGGTCAACCTTGATATCACCTCGGTCTATGAGATCTTGGACATAGTTTTTTAGACCCTGACACTTATTCAAAGAGTGCCCTTTGATTTTATGGAACTCACAATACTCATTTTCCCTAAACCATGCAGGCTTAGGTTTGGATTCATCGAGTGGCTTGGTGATAGGGTACGTGATCGGATAGCTGATCTGCAATAGCTTATTAAAGACGACACTCAAGGGTTCTCCTAATTGAGCATACTGGCATTTGGTGTTCCCTTGGTTATTTGGATTGGACTATTGGGGAGGATGGAGTGTCCCTTGCGGTATAGATATGGCATTAGGTATGGATTGTTGTTGTTTCTGGGATGTGTTGGCCATGTGGACATGTTTAGCATCAGTAACACCATCATTTACTACATTTTTGTTCTTGTTCCAAAAACGTGGCTTGTCGTTGAATGTCCTTTCCTTATCTTGATTATATATTTTGATGTGCCCCTTGGCAACAAGGGCACGCTCAAGGATGGGTCCCTTCTCTACTACCTCCGCGAAAGTGGTGACACAATGTAATCGGAAGTTATGAGCCATGTCGGGATGAGAGTTCTCCACTAAGAGGGTGACCATGTCCTTTTCTTTCAAAGGGGTTTTCATTCGGCTTGCTAGGGCACACCACCTCTGGAGGTAGTTAGTAAGGGTTTCCCCTTCACGTTGTTTCTCTTTGAGAAGATCCAAGGTATCGGTATCTTTCTCCAAATTGAAGGAGAAGTAGGAGACAAACTTTTCTGACAGGTCTGCAAAATATTTTATAGATCCCTTTTCAAGAGTCATGAACCACCCTAGGGCATTGCTTGCCAGACTTCGGGGGAACAGGCACAAGAGATAGTTGTCATTGTGGATAACTTCTTGACACTGGGAGTAAAACTCCTGTAAGTGGGCCTTAGGATCTTTGTTCCCCTTATATTTGTCAAACTTTGGCATCTCAAAATGTTTGGGGAAGGGAATCAATGAGATGGAGGGATCATATGGATATGGGCATATATCTTCAAACTTGAACGATTGTTTGCTAGTCCCTACCTAGAGATCTTTTAGAGCGGCTTTGATTTCTAGGATGTCCGCATTGGCCGGTGTGTTGGATGGGTATTGATGATAGGACGATTGTGGATTTTGGGATGACGCTTGGGGATGGGCGTATGGATAATGAGGAGGTGGTATCCCCTGCTGGTACGCCAAGGGACCTTGTTGATAAAGAGGTTGCTGTTGCGAGGCTGGATATGAATTGGTTGGGTAGTTATGGGTGGCGTACTGTTGGGAAGTATGGAGAAGGTGTTGTTGATTAGCTTGCGGATATTGGGGGTGCTGATATGACTGTTGTGATGCCACATAGGATGGTTGTTGTTGATATTGTTGCTGATTATAATAATTGTAATGATGGGGTGGTTGTTGATGCATGCTTGGCGGCTGTGGTGGGTGAGATAGGATGTTATGTAGTGGTTGCGCTTGCGGGCATAAGATGGATGCAAGGAATGGAGATATGGTTAGAGCTGAAGGTCGAGGTTGATTTCCTTTGCTTTGATGCTATGATGGTTGTGTTGAGAATAAAGGATTGACCAATGGTTGTTGTTGAGGTTGAGGTGCGGTTGAGATGTTTTGCGAGGGAGGTTGTTGAGCACTAGTGGGAGCATAGGATTGGGTAGGCTGTTGGGATATGAATAACGATGGTGGAGGAATGTTGGATTGGGACGGTTGTTGGGGTATGAATAACGATGGTGGAGGATTGTTAGATTGGGGAAGATTGGTAGATTGGGGCGGTTGTTGGGGTATGAATGATGATGGTAGAGAATTGGCAGCCCCAGGAGGTGGGGGCAAGGCGGCGAAAGGGTTGCCCCCAGTGTTGACAGGAGGCGGGTTTGAGGGGAGTGGTGCCGGTAGCATTAATGGTTGCGGTTGTGGGATGTTTTGCGGCATGCCATAGGCAAAAGGATCATTGGGGTCAATGGTTTGGGGTGTTCCTGTGACCGAGATGGTGGGATGTGTGGGATTGCCAACGGGATATAGGACAGCGTTGCCAAATTCAGGTTGGTGCCAACCTTCTACGGAAGGAACGTTGGGGCCATACGAGCTACTGGGGATGTCATGTGAACCTTGGGGTACATTAGATGTGGAGGTGCCATACTTGGATAAGTCGACACCTGACGATAGCTTGACACCTTTGTCAATCAAGTGAGCCAAGATTTTGTCCCCATGTCTTTCGAGAAGGCATTCTGTCATTTGTGCATTAACAGGGTTGCTGAAGTGTTCCTCAAATGTGAGCTCAGGTTGATCAGCCATGTTTTCTTCCCCAGGTGGTGACGTGTTTTGACCATCCACGTTGGATTGTGATGAGGTACCGTTGTGGGGATCGTGAGGGATGTTCATTGTGTTATTGGGATCTTGAGGATTGTTTGATTGGGCATTCAGGGCTTGTTGGTCAGCCATTTTCTTTGCCTGTGATCGAGTCTGAATGGGCATGCAAGATGATGAGAGGGATCAAGATATTAGAAAGACCTTGATGATGAAGGATTGATTTGATTTGATGGGAGATTGACTGATGACGATCGGTTAGACCGATGTGGATTGATTTGATGACACTGGATTAGTCCAGGTTTTGGATTTTGATTCAGATAGATTTGATGATGTGGGGGTTGGATTGGTCAGATGATTAGGATTGATTAGGGGCATATGAGCTACTGGGGACGTCATGTGAACCTTGGGGTATATTAGATGTGGAGGTGCCATACTTGGATAAGTTGACACCTGATGACAACTTAACACCTTTGTCAATCAAGTGAGCCAAGATCTTGTCACCATGTCTTTCGAGAAGGTGTTCTGTCATTTGTGCATTAACAGGATTGCTGAAGTGTTCCTCGAATGTGAGCTCAGGTTGATCAGCCATGTTTTCTTCCCCAGGTGGTGACGTGTTTTGACCATCCACATTGGATTGTGATGAGGTACCGTTGTAGGGATCGTGAGGGATGTTCATTGTGTTATTGGGATCTTGAGGATTGTTTCATTGGGCATTCAGGGCTTGTTGGTCAGCCATTTTCTTTGCCTGTGATCGAGTCTAAATGGGCATGCAAGATGATGAGAGGGATCAAGATATTAGAAAGACCTTGATGATGAAAGATTGATTCGATTTGATGGGAGATTGACTGATGATGATCGGTTAGACCAATGTGGATTGATTTGATGACACTGGATTAGTCTAGGTTTTGGATTTTGATTCGGATAGATTTGATGATGTGGGGGTTGGATTGGTCAGATGATTAGGATTGATTTGATGATAAATATGATGAAGATCAAGATCCACAACCGAGTTTAAGAAGGATCCTTGGTAACACTAGGTATTGATTGAAAGGTGGATGTATGATAACGACACCGAATCCAACTTGAGATAGAAGTGGATTGATTGGGTCAAAAAGGATAACTAACTTAAGATGGATAGCGATCCCAAGCCAGCTATGATGATTACGATTAGGGACGAACACCTAGGTCAACTTGGATGACAACTCCAATGGGGTTTATATGGAATAACAGAGATCAAAGATGAAAGCAGGTTTAGGATGGATGGGGAGCGTCTTAGGATAGACGAATGGCTCTCAAAACAAGCAAAAGAGTGTTTAGGATAAATGACTCTTAGAACGAAGGGATGGAGACTCAGAACGGATGTTCAGATGTTTGTTTTGGATGCTTAATGGTCGTATCGATGTTCAAAATAGAGGGACAATGAATGCCAAGTGATAATATAGGCTGGTCAAAAGTCAGGTCCGCCACAACATTAGGACAGGTCCGCCACAGCACAAAGACAGGTCCACCATAGCACAAGGACAGGTCCGCCACTGCACTAGGATAGGTCTGCCACAACACAAGGACAGGTCCGCCACTGCACTAGGACAGGTCCGCCACAGAGTTATGATAGGTCCACCACAGCACAGGGATAGGTCCGCCAAAGGATAAGGACAAGTCTGCTAAAGGATAAGTTTAAGCTTGATGTTTTGATAGATGGGTAACGCAAAGGACCCAAAATATAGCAATCATAAAAGACTTGGCCAAACTGATAATCACTAGTTTTTGCACAAGAAAGACAATTCAAACAGCACAACCCTAAGATTAGTAGAAACGGGTATGGTCAACAAAGTCTTCTACTCTAAGATGCACATGGTTGCTAAGGAGTCCTCGATATACACCCGGTATGTGAGACCCAAACCGTGAACACCAACCCGTTACAAGTGTGAGTCGGGAACCTTAGCGAGATACTAAAGGCTCAGACCAACTCTTCACGTCATCCCGACGCTTTGCCAATTACAACGTAGTTGGATTGAGGTACAAATTTTGCTCTCCCCCTTTATATACCCCGCCGGTATGCGTGGTTGGAATTGTCCCTTGGGGTGATGAAATCCCCAAGCAGGTCCCACTAAGAAAATGAAAAAGGGGTGACTCAAAGGACTTGGAAAGCTACGATTTCTCGTCACCCAGGATCGCCAAATGGCACAAGGGGATTGGATACGTCAAATAGCCTTCCCAAACATGCCAAACAAGGTTTATTGACCCCTTTAATTAAACTATGTTCCTAATTTACTAGAAGACAATCGGCAAAACCTGAAATTTTACCTTCGGGAGGATAGGTCCGCCACTCTGCAGGGACAGGTCCGCCACTCTGTCAGGATAGGTCCACCACTTCAGGACAAGTCCGCCATAGTAGGACAGGTCCGCCACAGCAGGACAGGTCCACCACTATAAGACAGGTCCGCCATAGTAGGACAGGTCTGCCACTCTGTCAGGATAGGTCCGCCACTACAGAACAGGTCCACCACTCTGTAACCCAGACTTGTAAAAGTGCAAAAAAAATAGCAAACGTGAAAGAAAGAGACCCGTTTGTGGGTCCCACCGGGCGTGCCAGAAATGTGATAGGTCGAATGTGAGCGTTAGACAACAAGCAGCAAATAAAAGAGTGCAAATAAACACCAAAACCAACCTACACCTCAAGATTAGCCTAAGTTGGAAACAACATAAGATAAAAAGCAACAAATGGAACTTTATACCTTGTCTCGAATCGATCCTTTGGTTGGCCCTTCGATCTTTGATGTGTATTCTCCTTGGATGGCACAAGATGCAAGCTAAATGATTTTGTGAGGATGAGTGCAAGTGGATGAAAACATGAAAATGGCTAAGTGTGGATTGAGAAATAAAATTGCAAGAGTTTGGCTAGAAAAATGATCTCCTCCAAAATGAGAGAAAAGAAGGGGTATTTATAGGAATTTTGAGAATTTCTAGAGGAGATGGATGGCCAAGATTGAGCCACCAAATATCAAGATGTAGGGCTAAGGTGAGTTGAAAACTCACAAGCCCTCACATCTTGACATGTGGCATGTGATATAGCCCTAAAAGGTGAAGTGGACATGAGGTGGAAGGATGGTACATGACATGGAGGGGGGTACAAAGTACCTTGGGATTGGACAAGATCTCCTCATAAAGGAGGTCCTTGTCCCCATGTGGGTGAGAGGACATGTGAGGAATTAAAAATTCCTCAAATATTCTCATGGGGAGATTGGAAAGAATAAAGAATAAGTGAAGGACATGTGGGAAGAAGTGAAGGAATTAAAAATTTCTTTTGGGTGCATTGGGGGATTAAAAGGTGAATTAAAAATTCACATGGGGAAGTGGAGTGCCTTGCCCAAAAGGAGAAAGCCTTTAATAAGGTTGACTTAAGGACACATGCCATAAGTGGGGGGAGGATTAGGTTAGACTAACCAAATGATTAAGGTTGTGCAAGTACTTAATTAGATGGACTAATGACTCATTAGAAGCAAGTGGGAGATTATGGAGGATGTGACCCTAATGATGATTAATGGTGTGCACATGCTAACCCTAGTTAATTAGGAGAAGATGAAGTAATTAAGATTTATTAGAGACCAACTTGCAAAAGTTGGAGGATGTGACCATAAGAGAGAAAAGAGGAATTAAAAAATGAATTTTAATTTCAAAAGGGGAATATGACTAAATTAAATAAAATGGTATATTTATTTAATTTAGAGGAGGAAGAGGGATAAAGTATTTATTAAATTAAATACTTCAGGACCCTTATGCAGGGTATTAATTAAATAAATGGTTTAATTAATATTAACAGATGGGATAAGCAATTGGATGAATAAGGAGATGCGTTTGATCATATGGAAGTGATCAAATTGGACGTCTACACCTACTAGCCTCACTTTACAAAGATTTACTCAAGTTTTCCTATCTGGATGGTAGAGCACTTGGGGTAGGAGTCACACTCCTATATGTCTAGGCATGGGAGCACATCCCCGTGATTCATCGAAGAGTGGTACTAGTTATGATGGAGCCAGATGATCTGGTTGTCTGGAGATATAGGGGGGTGTTTCTTTCACCCACACCAAACATCACAAGATTCCTCATTAGAGGAGGGTCCTCGATGATTTGTGAGTGTTGACATGGTGACCATACCTTGGATGGCTTGCATGGTTTAACAATGTGTAGTAGCTATTCTTTGCCCACTAGGATAGACTAATGTAGGGGTGAGAGCACATGATGATTGAGAGATATCTATCGGGTAGGGTGTATAGATAGTTTAGAGAGCCACAAGACATGCTTGTTGATCAATACATGGCTATTTTTGCAAGGACTACGAGCCAAAGTTCTTGGGGCCATTATTTACTAGCCCAGGAGGTGGTTGATTCTTTCAGACAACTAGTGGCCCAATAGTGGCCGTATGACCAAGGACTAGAAAATACATGGACCACACAGCCCTACAGAGATTGGTTTCAACCATCGCTAATACTTACAGTCCAAGACACACCACCTACTCGATGCAGAGCGAGAGGCAGGGGAGCAGGATAGGGCTGGGGGGATGGAGATTAGGATCAGGGAGGTGGTGGGCCACCACTAGCTCATCAGTTTGAGGATCATGGACCCTAGGATCAGTCATGCTGAGATCCACAGGTGGGAGAGTAGAGACAAGATGCCCCTCAGCAGGACCGAGATCTAGGATGACATGATAGAATCTTGATGCCACCTAGAGACAAAGATTAGGATTAGCTGCTTATACATCCACCACCTTAGCTAGATCCTAGAGATGGCTAGATTTTGTAGTTGCAGGGCCAGGTGTAGGAATTGATAGCTAAGAGAGATCAACTATGGGTAGAGTGTGACCAGGTGGTCCTACAGAGATAGGATGTAGAGTTACATGCATCTACTAAGATGGGCTAACAACAATAGTTAGAGAGTATGGTTGCATCTTCCTCCCAAAGCACAATATCACTTTGAGCATACAGGGAGGCAGTTTAGGAGGCCATTATTACAGATTGTATTATTACTAGGCCATTCCACGAGCAGCTCGATTCCCAAACTTCTCATAGAGGATAGTACATAGACCTGTAGAGGATCATAGAGAGAGAGCAGGTGGTGAGGGTAGCAGCTAGTAGGGCTAGGCCTAGTTTTGATAGAGACAAGATTATTTTTGTGCCCCATGGGATCATTTTTGATAGCCCTATAAGCCATTGTACTAATTGAAATACACATGTACACTGATCCAATATTTTGTACCATGACAGCGTATTATTCTGATGATATATGAGATGATATTTTGGTGATATGCGATATGTCCTATCTTTACTTTGATGCATTATGGATGGATTTTAATTTCTATATGTTATGAAATGATTCTATCTTACGATGCTATGATGTTTATGTGATGAATATGTTATGTGATGATGTATGGATGCATTTCTTTTTCAGTACCTTTTCTTATGCATTTTTAATGATGTATGCAAAATTTTATGATGTGCAAATGTTTAGACTAACAAATCTATATTATGCAGTGATGGATTGTATGTATGCAATGTATGCTTTCTATGTATGATATGCTCCTATGATGATGTGATATGATCTTGATATGTGCAATGATGTTTATGAATGTTATGACAATATTTATGATATGATATAATGGATGAAAATGATTTTTATGACATGGATACCTTGATATATGATATGTGATGGCATAATGGATACTTATATGTGATATGGGATGATTATGCAGTTTTGTGATGTGGTGAATGTGAATGATGCTATGATGTTGCAGATGTTTATAATGCTATGGAATTATTGTTTTTATGTTTATGTAATGATATATGATATGTTTATGCAAATGAACATTAATGTAATGATTCATGAGATACTTAGAATAACCAATCTATATTAAATATGAATGGGAATGCAATGTTATGATATGATTTAATGTTTCATATATAATACGCAATATGCAATATGCAATGTGTTGATGGTTTGTGAATGCAATGATGATAATGATTTGATTAACTGTCATGGTACCATGTGTTGATGATGTTTTCTGCACAACAAGAACTTTGACAGAATATAATATCCTATCTCTCTTGAAAGGTAAATCTCTATCAGCAAGCCTCAAGAGATAACCCCAAGGTCTCTAATGTCAGGTCTTGACAACGCATAAACAACTCAATGATAAATGTGAAAATGTTGGTAATCACAAAGGGACCTTATTACAAGCAAATACTGAATCTTTAATTTATCAGATTTGGTAGTGCAATGATACTTCAATCCTAAATCTAACTAGAATAATGAAAGAAATAACAAAAGATAATTGTTTCAGAGGGATACTAGGATTAAAACTGCTCCTAAGATTAACAATGCAAATGATGAAATACTTGAAATGGACCAATCCCTCATAAACTAATTCTTGCTTTAGCCCAGATGAATCTACAATCTCATAAGAATAGTGCAATCTTCTAAGGTATTAAGGATTTATAGATCATGAACATTCATCCAAAATAACCCTAAGGCAATTGAAATGAATAAACCTTCACAATTGAACTAAACACAATAGATATATGGTCCAAGCTAACTTTGCAAAGCAACTAATAGTCAACTAGCTGCAAAAAGTATGGACCAAGGATCACTACAAAAACTTCAAGCATCAAATCATAAACACCATTGAATCATGTCTAATTCTAAATATAATATACATCTAATATTTCTCAAGCAATCTTAAAGAATGGAACAACAAGAACCATGCAAGATAAGAATAACACAAGTATGGCAACAAATCACAATGTCATTACTTGCATCAAATTATCCACTGGAGCAACAATTCCAATTTTATGTTACAATATTTGCTTGAAAAAACAACTAACTTCTAACTCTTGCTCTACTACTTAATTCGCTTCAATATCAACTATCTCTCTATTTGTTTCTATGTCTGTCTATCCCTTACAAATGAGGCAGAATGCCATATTAATATAGACCCCCAAGATATGTCAGCTTGGTTAGGGTTTACAATAATAATTGGCCCCAAAAAAAGTTGGCCAAGAGAAATTTAAAATAAAAATAAACTATGCATTAAATGCTTGAACTTCATCCAGGTTGGCCTAGGATCTCCAATATAATTTGAATCACTGCATGTAAAATAATAGGGAAGCACAAATTCTAGTGTAGCCCAACATTAACTGCCTTCCCTTTGTCTTTATTTCGATCCATCCTATCATGCACCATCAAAAGCACCTTGTACAAGTCGACTATAGGAGGCAGAGGTAAAACCTTAAGTCCCTTCTCAATATATTTAATATTTCCTCTTGATTGCTCCATCAACTTATCCCACTCAACCTTATTGGACTGATATCTATCAATAACTACAATACAGGTGGCCGCATCATCCAATTGGTGTTTAGTAACTGGATCCTCATTGACTGGAGAATATACATCTCACCACCATTTTCTCAACTGTTCTAAGCTCAAATGCTTTGGTGCAAACCTCTTTCTACCTTTCATTACCTCAAAGAAAGAAATACATCTATCATAGATATTGGTCAAGGTATCCTCAATTTTCCTACTCTGCTTATATATGTTCTTTATAACCTTTTTCCTTATTTTCAAAGCTTCAAACCATTCCCAAGGTTCAGCTGCTCTAGAGGAAGGGAGAATTCCATCACTCACCAACTTATCCATAGTGTATTCCATGATGGTCTTGGCTTTTATAGTAGGAGATCTGTATCTTCTTTATCTTGAGCCAATACATCTTTCAACCAATCTTTTTCCCTCATTGCATCTCCTCTGGTTGAAAGAATGTCCTTGATAGCATTATCTCCTTTAGTTCACACCCCTTGTAACCAGTTCATTGTGGCAAGAGTAGTAGCCTTCATTCTCTCCAACTTAGTTATAGTCTCTTGTGGAAAGAAGCTTACAATAGAATATGAGGAGCTAATCAATTGCAAGGGCTTCATCAAGTCCTGCAAGTACTTTAATTTCTCATTCTCCTTCTTCAACTTTTGCTTAGTCTTCACTTCTTTCCTCAACCTACCCAAGATTATTGCACTTGAACCCTCATATTCTTCAATATCTTGCTCCATGGAAGTAGGCCCTAGGTTGATGGTCTGTATATTGTAATCCCCTCCAGTTGCCTTATCCCTATTTTTATCTGGAGCAGGAGTATCAATGTGGACTACTTTGTTGTTGGCCTCATCTCATTCAATCTTGGAAATAACCTTGGCTTTCTTCTTTCCTTTTGCCTTTCCTATGTTTTCCAGTAGGTCATCCCAATTAGGAGGGATTTCATCCACAACAATCTATTTTCTCTTCAATTCCCTTTCCAACCAACCCAGGACAATATATTTTTACTGTGCTTTACTCTGTTCAACTTCCTCCTATTGGTCCTTGGGCACATCCTCCAAATCCTGCTTCTCAGGAAGCTCTTTGGCCTTACCTCTTTCTTCTCCAGTATTCCCTTCTATATGTATAGGTGATGGAACCTTAACTAATACTTCTTCTGCTTGAGGAGGTCCAATCTCTTCAGTCCCAATGGGTGAATCTTCATATGTAACGAGGGGAGACTGCATCACCCTTTCTATTTTTTCCTTTGCATTACAGAGCTCACCCTCTTGAAATTATTCTCCTTCTGTATCTTGGTGATCCTAAGCTGCCTTGGATTTACCTAGTTCCTTGTGAGCTTCATGGAAAGAAGTGGCATTGTCATGTTGTTCTACATGAGAAGTAACTAGAGGAGGATCCTTCTTTGGCACACTATCCTTAGGAGGAGTTCTTGATTTCCTTGTATACACTTGTGTCTTTTCTGTTGAGCTCTTCACATTTACCACAGGTGGGTTAACCTCTTCTCCAGCCTTGGAACTTACCTGTTGTGACAGTCTTACAATTCTTCTTCTTTTGGGCACAAAAGCACCAACCTCAGGATCTCGGTTTTTAGCTTCCTTTTTTTTCAGGCTTCTTATCCTTTGAAGTACACCCCCTTTCTTGGCAATAGGCCTTCTTTGTTTTCTGTTTCCTGAGATTTCTCCACTTGAACATCTTTAATATTGATTTTAAAAGGGGAGCTCACCTTTCCCTTACCCTTGGGATCCTATTTAGTTGACTCCTAAGAAGTAGAATGAGGGTCTAAATCTCCCATCAGATCATAGGTGCATTGCACACCTTCATTCTCCAATTCCCATATCTTATGCTTCAGCCACAACTTTGTATACTTAATGACTGGATCCATTAACTATCCTAGCTCTATTTTTTCTTATTCCATCCAATCTATTTCACCAATTGGTTTGTCCTTTACTACCTTATAAGCATGGCCCTGAATCAAATCTCCATCATCTTCAATCTAATCTGGGACTGCCTTCACATTATATAATCTGACTGAATCTACCGGAAGCTGGGAAAAATTCATCTTCCTAACCTCATACTCATCACTACAATTAGCCCAATAGTCTTCCAAATCATCCTTGTGGCTATATTCTCTATTGGCTTTCTTTTGTGCTTCACTAGTTCTGTCAAACCTAGACATCTTGGAATGGAAGGATAACCCAAGTGTACTCATCTCCTCTTCTGAAGCTTGGGCTAAGTTAATGGAAGGGCATGCTTCTCCAGTGCATCCTTAAAGGGAATTCTCCACCAAACCCAGTCTTATGTTTGTCCCTTTTCACAATAGCATCAAAGTCACATATTTTCCTTGTGACCTCTAGGAGTAGGATATGATCATTGGGGTACCTAGGAAGTTGATATGGAGCCCATTGACAACCATAAATCCTTATGTATGAGAAGGTGGGAAATTGTATGAACCAAGCCCCATACCTTTTGATCAACACCTTAGCCTCATTTGATATCCTCATGTGCTCTACACCTTGGATAAATATCGTGATGTGCATGGTGAATGCATCATTCACCCTGCTATAACTTGAGCTTCCTAAGTGCAACTGTGGGTAAACCTCATATATCACATCTTGCCCAAAGATGCCCTTGGTGCTTAATCCCTTGTATGGATGAAATCTTGCAAGTGCATAAACTAAGTAGGAAGTCATTGTGAAGGTCTTAGTTTGTAAGACATTACACATCTGCTCATGAATCATAGAACTTATAACACCTACCCAATGATAATTAATATTCTCTTTTTCCATTCTAACAATAACATGGAAAATCTAGCTCTCAAACACACAGACACTCCTTAACCCTACCACCCTACTAAGAAGAGTGATGGCATCATAATATTCCTTCTTGAACTTTGCTTTGAATAGCTATTTGGGCAGTTTTGAATAGTGAGACTTAGGCTTTTCCAACTAGTAATTGATGATCTATTGAGATTTGATGGTATCCTCCTCATAGAACTTTCTTTCCCTATCCATATTAGAAGCCACTACATGAAATCTTTCTAGAATGTCAAAAGTCTGGTCTATGGATACATGATTCAAATTTGCCACAATCCTCCCTTGGGGACTGACTATTCTCTGAGTACCTCTGTCATAATGCCTGGCACACTCAAGAACCAACTCATAACATTGCATTGTAGAAGGAAATCTAGCTACATGTGCTAACCTTGATTCCAACATCCTTTTTATCCAGCAAAGGAAGGCTTTGCCCCACCATTCTAGCCTTGAACTCTTCATAGTCCATAGTCCAACATTTGTGTCAGTCACCTTTGACTAGATGTAAGTAATCTTGCTTTCTGGGATTTTACTCTTGGCATCCATCTTGAACCTTTTTGCTTTAGACACAAAAGACCCCTCTAAACTTGGATCCACCATTCTACCCTTGGTTCCACTTGCCACTGCCTTGCTTGACTCAGCTTGCACTTGACAAAGAAACCATAGTAAAAGCCACATGAAACCAAGGTTAATCAATAAAAATCATAATTAAAATGAATCCTAGATAAACGAGGTATCATTGATTCTCATAAAAAATGATCATATCAAAGTTTTTGTTTCAAGTCATCATGCTAAATCTAAGCTAGAGAGGAATTTCAGAAAATTCTGAGCCAGGCGGATTCCAACGAAATGAACATGAAAAGCGTCCATTAGTTATTTAGTAAATCATCATAAGCTAAGAGAAAACATGAGACATCTTAAAATAGCTCAAATTAAGCATATTATGTATAATCATAAGTTAACAAAGCATGCTATCTCATATTCCTTCAATTTCCACTAAATTTCAGGGAATTCCCCATAGGACGAATTTTCATGAAAGAGGCGATAATCTACAAATTCCAGAAAGATGAAGGGACAAAGGAAAATTCGAGAGAATCCAAGAGCAAAAAAAATTTGCAGAGAAGATAAAACTCCGTAAAATTGTGAATTTCGGGAAAACGGAGAGGACTAGGAAAATCGGGGAAATCCGCCAGTGAAGTAAAATCTGAATATCGACATTCTCTCACGATCTCATTCAAATTGATCGAATGATCACAAATTTGAGGAGTTTGGACATGCAACAAGTTTTATTTGAACCTCCTATTGATTTTCATTGGACTTAAAACTCATCCTAAAGCAAATCAGAAGGAAATGGTGATGCCCTAGGTATGAAACCCTACAGATCTGCCATTGATGCACATACAAGCTCAAGATTTATATTACTCAACTGCTAGGTTCCAAGGTATCTTCATGGCTCACAAATAAGCAAGATGAAAGTGAAAAACAAGCTCGAAACTAACTTGGGGAACCATCAATCTAATCATCATCATGCAACCCTAGCTTTGGAATACCCAAACACACAAAAATTTGAACTCTTAGCATATCTAGAATGCCAAAGGCCCATTCACATTCATCAATCAAAAGATAGGAAATGTGTACATACCATTTGATGAGATGGAAATCAATTATAGCAATGATGGATGACAATTCCTAAATGTATAAACAAGCTTTGACAACACCGACGCCTAGAAAACAACCACCAAATCCCACAATTTAGAGTTTCAACATGCCAAATTCAACCAAGCACCACAAAATTGAACACTGCAACTCAATAGAATGCAAATCATAAAGCATAATGGCAAGAAAATCCCCAAAAATTGATTAAATATATCCCTCACAACTCATACAAGTGACCATAAATGCAGTCGACAAGACAAGCTGAAGAAATTCGGGAACTCGATGACAAAATGGAATTTTGGAGAAATCCGGTCCAGGCGAAATTCCACGAAGTCCCAGATTTTCTGAATTGCAGCACTAAAGCCCTTTCATCGAAGTTTGAGTGAAATCTAGGAAAATCCAAATGGAGCAGAAAATCCTGAAATGGAGCAAAAACATAAACTTAGTTAAGAACATAGATTTTCAATGTGCAACTTAGGGGAATCACTTAGAAAAGCAAGGTAAAAAATTTAATCGTATGCCAAGGAAAGGTAAATCCTCAAAATCAAAGGGCCAAAACACCAAGAATAAAAGAAAAAGAGGGTCCCTGCTTTTAGCGAGGCATGTGTGTAAAAAATGCACAACACCATGTTAGCGTGAAAAGCAAGAGATAGAAGAAAACAAGAGATTCAAACAAGACATGAGATGATGATATCGATGATGATTACTTGCTGAGGAGTTGGAATTTTTATAAGGGTCAATTACCTTATTTTTGATAACACACATAGGTACGATGTATCAAGGTATAAAGAACCAAGATGGTGTTACACCTAGTGTGATGGACTTTGACTCGACAATTAGATAGGAGTATTCTTGTTCACACCAACATATGAAACCATATTCAAAATGTAGTTCAGATATTCCAAACATCTCAGATCAAAACATGGAAAATCCAACCTTCCCATGTGTTCAATAAGATGCTTAAAACATCCTCCCTACCCCTGAACAAAGCACACATGACCAAGGTTATATTACAAAAAAGTATTCAATAAGCACAATAGATAAAAGATAATGATCGTTGCCCCATTCCTATCTCTCTAAATACTTTGTTTTGGACATCATCGAGAGGTCATCGAAATGAGCACAAAAAGATAAGTTAAAAGAAAAAGATAAAGTAAACAAACATGCTAATGTTCTTCAATATCGCTAGCGATGACTAAACTATGGTGATGCTTGATGTTGATGTCCATTTTAGGAAGGATGCATCCTAGGACATGACAATACCAAATGATTTGATATGGGACTGATTGGATGATAGGCTATTGACATAAAGAGTTGACCAACTTGTTTATGTACTGACTTAGACTTGAGATTTTGACATTTTGAGTTTTCACTTTCAATCTGCTAGACTTGTTTTTCACTGTTTTACCAAAGGTTGAGGATGATGATGATTTATTATGAATGATGTTTATTTCAGGTGAAAGTGAGATGAGACAAATGGATTTTTCAAATATTTGGATGTTTTTGATGTTTTTTGAAATGTTTTGAGGCTATTTTTGGTATTTTTGGGTTTTACAAATGTTTTTTTTTTTTGACTTTTTCAATTTTTTGGGGTTTTCTAAAATTTTGGCCAAGAGACTAACCTAAAGACCTATCCTAGGGGCCTCAGGGGCTTATCAACAGATGAGCCTTGCCTACGTTATACACACAAAGACCATGTAGTTCAACTGACATAGACTCGATTGTTTGGTGAGATATGAACAAATGGATTTCCAGTTTATTATGATGGACTCCTAAAGGAATGACCTAATTATCTTGGGTGATGATCAAAGATCAACCTTGCCTACGTTCAAGGGTCAGAGACCCATAGTTCAACTGACATAGACTTGATTATTGATGAGATATGGACAAATGGACTGCCAGTTTATTATGGAGGACTCTTAAAGGACTGACCTAAGTGTCTCGGGGGATGATCAAAGATCAACCTTGCCTATGTTCAAGGCTTAAAAACCCATAGTTCGACAAGATGACTCTATTTTTGAATTTTTGACCTATTTTTGGATTTTTTGATTTTCTGATGTTTTTGGATTTTTTGATTTAGGGACCTCAAGAATATACATGAATCTAATCTGGTGAGAACATGCCCCTAGCATAATAGACTACTCTGATAAAGGTAGGACAAACTAACCTTGAGAATGGGTCAACTAGTACTAGGAGGGATCATGACACGAACACAAGACCAAGCTATGATGCAGATGCAAATAGATGATGGATGGAGATATGTAATGTGATGGATGATGGAAGTGTAATGGATGGATGATGTAGAACAAGCCATGAAGATCCTGATGGATGGAAAGTGATTATTTACACAAGGCGCTTATTTTCTAGGTTTTCACCAAGGTACTTGCCCAAAGCACCACTAAAGTGGTTTTCACTAGAGGATGATTTTTTTCTCTTTATTGTTTTTTGATCCTTTTCTTGATTTTTGTTTTTTTTAAATTTTTTTTGTTGTCACCAAGATGCCTATTTTCTAGGTTTTCACCAAGGTGATAATTTTTTTAGGACATTTTCTAATTTTTTAATTTTTGGTTCTATACCTGAAAATATTAGGCATAGAACTTTTTGAGATGGGAGTTGTTCATCAGCTCCTGCAGAGGTTCCCCTTTGGGAGTTGATAACTGATATGCCCCTAACTTGTAGTTCGTTGTGATGATGAATGATTCCAACTAGTTGGGTTGAAATTTTCCTTTGCTATTTGGATTTGGGACATTCTTATGATTCTCTTTCAGTATCAATTCTCCAACTTGGAATGTCTGACTCCTGATTTTCTTCTTATAGCTCCTCTTTAGTCAGTTATGATAGACTTGCAAATGATTTAAGGCATCCATACACTACTCATCTAGAAACTCAAGCTCGCTCAGTCTTGATACTCAACACTCTTCATCTGTGATGAGGTTTTGTAGTGATATCCTTGGTGAAGGAAGCTTGATCTTGATGGATAATATGGCTTCTAATTTGTAGACCAGGGAGAAGAGGGTGGTGCCTATGGTGTGCGAATACTAATTCAATAAGCCTAGAGGGTGGGATTTACCTACAAATGCCAGTCACGACCAACATCATTGACTATCTTTTTGAGGATTTTTAGAATGATTTTATTGGTAGCTTCTGCTTGGCCATTGCCTTGGAGATAGTATGGTGTGGAAAAGCGATGTTGGATTTTGAAATTTTTGCATAAGTCAAGAACCTCTTGATTTTTGAATGGTGTCCCATTATCTAAGCTAATGGCTTGTGGGACACCATAGCAGCATATGAGATAGTTCAGGATGAACTTTGATATCTACTTCCTAGTTATGTAGGTCATCTGTATGGCTTCCACCCACTTTGTAAAGTACTCAGTGGTAGTTATGATAAAATTGTGACTATTAGATGGGGTGGGAGTTATTTTTCTTATGAGATCGGGCCCCCACTATGAAAAGGGCCATGGTGTGACAATCAGATGGAGCCCTTTTGTTGGAGAATGGATGAGGTGCCCATGTTGTTGACATTGTAGACACCTTCTGACGTAGTCATGTGCTTTCCTTTCCATAATAGGCCAATAATACCCCGTCCTCAACAATTTGTTGGCCAAGGTCATTCTACTCGAGTGTGAACCATAAATACCATTATCCACCTTGATTAAGGTAGTCAATGCCTCCTTAGCATTTAAACAGTGTAATAAGGTTCCTTCTTTGCTCCTATGGTAAAGGGTGTTTCCTAGGATGACAAACTGGGATGCTTTCTTGACAAAAGTTCTTTTTAGGCTTGAGGGTAAGTTAGCGGATAGAACCCCTATTCACAAGTAGGTTAGTGGATAGGGTAAGTTATTTTTAGGCTTGTCATGGTACTAGGGATCACCAAGACCAACGATTTTTCATTCAAATTTTGACTCTAGTCTACTAAGAATTCATGCTTTGGGACATTGTGAGGGATATCTAGTAAAGATCCAATTGTTGCCATGGTGTTTGTTGGTCTATTATTTTCTCTGGGAATCTGCTCAAATGTGATATAAATGAATGATTCTTTGAGGCTCTCTACCAACTTTTTTTATGGAGTTATCTTATCATCCTTAGTTTGGTACTCGTCGTTCACTTGATTGATTATCAGCCAGGAGTCTCCATATACTTTAAGGGCCATGATGTGCCACTACACTACTATTTTGAGACCTATGGTTAACGCTTGATATTCTATAATGTTTTTATTGTAGGGGAATGCCAATTTGTATGATCTTGGTATATAGTCCCCCTATGGGGTGATGAAGAAGACATCGAATCCTAATCCATGTTGCATGTAGGAACTATCAAAGTAGAGTTTCCAATGGTCAATTGTGTTGAGGTTGAAGATGGATTCATCTAGAAACTCTGATGTAAGTGGATTCTCTGAATACATGGGTGCTTCTGCAAGTTGATCTGAAATCACTTGGCCTTTGATTGCCTTTCATTCTACATACTCAATGTCGTATTCAGATGGAATCATGACTCACTTGGCCATCCTTCCTATGAGAATTTCCTTTGATAATAGGCACTTTAGGGGATCAATTTTGGTGATGAGTTTTATTTTGTGTGCCAACATGTAGTGTTTGAATTTTTGTGAAGCAAATACTACTACTAGATATGATTTTTTGATGAATGAGTAGTTTAACTCATGCCCGAACATTGTGTGACTGATGTAATAGATGGACCTCTCTATCCCATTTTCATCATGTTGAGATAGGAGAGCATTGAGGGCTATTGTTATTGTTGATACATAGAGGATTAGTGGCTTTCTTGGGATTAGTGGCATGAGGATCAAAGGTGTGATCAAATATTCTTTGATTTTATTGAAGGCTTCCTCACACTTGTTATCCCACTTGTACACTACCCCCTTGTGGAGTAGGTGAGAATAAGGGTTTTGCTTGTTTTCCAGTTGTGCTATGAACCTACAAATGGACTGAAGCCTGCCTTGGAGGCTTCTCAACTATTTCAATGTTTTGGGTGCTTCCATCTTGAGGATTTCTTTTACCTTTGCAGGGTCTATTTCAATACCCCTCATTGACACTATGTATCCCAATAGCTTTCTTGACTGTACTCCAAAGACACACTTCTTTGGATTTAAATAGACCTTGTATTCCTCCAACCTATCAAAAATAGCACTCAAGGTTGCTATGTGATCTCTCCTCTATCTAGATTTTTCTAGTATGTCATCAACATAATCTTTGATAGTTTTGTAGATCATGTCATGAAATATTAACATCATGGCTCTTTGGTAGGTGGCTCCAACATTCTTTAGGCCGAATGGAATCATGTTCCAGCAATAGGTCCCCCATGGACAAGTGAAGGCCATTTTTTGTTGTTCTTCTTTGGCAATCATTATTTGATTGTACCTAGAGAAACTGTCCATTAGAGAAAATTTTTTATGTCTTGTAGTCATGTCCACAATCATGTCAATGTTAGGCAATAGGAAATCATCTTTTGGACATGCTTTGTTTAGGTCTCTGAAATTCGTGCAAATTTAGATTCTCCCATCAAGCTTTGAAATAGGAACTAGATTTGATACCTAGTTTGGGTAGTCAGTTGGTCATATGAATCCTGCATCAAGTAGTTTCTTCAATTCTATTTTCACTAGCAGGGTGATTTGAGGATGCATTTTCCTAAGCTTTCTCTAATAGGTTTTGCTTCAGGGTAGACTGCTAGGTGGTGGACCACTATCCCCGGATCAAGTCTGGGCATGTCATCATAGCTCCATACAAAGTTAACTTTCTGTTCTCTCAAAAATGAGGCTAGGAGCTCCTATTCAGTTGACAACAATGACTCTGCATAGAATGTAATGTGTGGGGTTTCTTCTATTCCCAAGTTGATTGGGTTGCATTTTTTGGCTAGGACCGCTAATTTTTCTTGATGGAGAGCTCTGAGAGGAAGATTGAATCCCCCATCCTCGAGCACCTCAGAGAGGTTTTCATCATTAGATGCATCCTTTCTTGTTACTATTTTTTGGGTTAGAGAGTGCTATAGTGTGGTTTTCACTCAAGGACCTAGAGACTATTCTTAGTTTTTTGCTTTTGTGATTAAGGGATTCAATCATTTCCCCATTGTATGCATGTGTGTCCAACTCGATGATGAATCCTAATTTATGATCCCCACATGGAATAGTATCTCATAGTCCCATGAATTCTGAGAGTGCCTCATCATTTTTGAATGTGTTCAGAATTGGCAACCCTCGTTGGTCATAATTGATGAGTTGGGGGTAAACTAGGCGGATTTCATGGGATTGGTTTTTAGAATCATAGGATAGGATGTTGATCATAAAGAGGTTAGAGTCTTCAAATAGTGTGGGTATACCTCTCTCGGGTTTTTCATCCTCACTACACCCCTCAATGATGTCGAAGGTGAAATTATCTAAAGGAAGACCTATGGATACAAGCAATTTAAGGGCGACTTCCCTTTGCTAAGGAGTTTTGACCTTCTTAACCGATGGATTTTGACCATGTATGGTTATACTCAGAGGGGTACATCTGAGGCCAAGATTTCTCATTTGTGTCTCTAAAATGAGGGGTATTAGAAACCTATTGTTGTTTTGTCCAAGTTTTTGGTTTCTATCATAGCCCATGGTGAGCATCATTTGTAAGCCTTTACTATTGTCATCCATAGGTAGATTAGATGTTGGTCTATTGTCTTGGTATAGGAGATGGGATCAATCTTCTTCTATTATTTAACAACCTAGATCTTCTGAACTTTGAAAGTTGGAAGAGCCTGTAGTGAATGCTTGAAATGTGGAGGGATCATTTGATTGTGATCATCCTTGTGACCTCGGAGATTGTGGTAACTCTCCTACCACAAAATCATTTTTGGGAATTGTATAGTTTCCACAACCATTCTCTTGGATGATGACTTTGATATCAGAGATGGTGGGGATGGTGGGTGTCTCCGTCATAGAAGTGGAAGTGAGAGTGGTTGGGTCAATGTGTGGAGTTGATGGACCTTCATCATTTTTAGGCACTTGAGGGATTTTATAATATTTTTCCTCTAGGTTCTTGTAGTAAGAGAATGGTTTAGGATCCCCATGGATAGCGACCTCTTGGCCTTCATATGTGAACTTGACACATTGATGGAAGGTTAATGCTACTGCTTGCATTGCATGAATCCATAGACACCCCAAGAGAATGTTATTAGGCAGATCAAGGTCAAGGACCTGACAAGTGGTTTCCATAATTCCTAGACCTACTTGAATAGGGAGTTGGATTGTGCCTTGGTACACTCTTTCTTGATCATCATATGCCTTGATTGTGATTTCTTTTCCTTTTTCGATGGAATCCTATGAGATTTTTAGATTCTTAATGAGCTTGAGGAAACAAGTGTTTAAACTTACACCTCCATCCACTAGGACTCTCTTCACCTTATTATTATGCAATAGGACCTCCAAATTGAGTGCATGGTTGTGAAATGGTTAAGTAGGAAAATATTGATCTAAAAATATAAGAAGGTTTGGTGTAATGATGTTTTCGACCATAGCTTGGAATTGTTCAGCATCAAGATCCGAAGGGACAGTGGATGAAGCCAATGCTTCCTCAAGGATTTTTTGGTGGGCAGATGAAATTTTTAGCAACTCCATGATGGATATTTTGGTTGGGGTTCTTTTCAGCTGATCAAGGAAATTTTAGCCACTGGGAATGGATCTCGGGTTGGAACTGGCTGCTCTAGGATGTTGAGATGACCCTGGGATGATGATTTTCCCACCTCTTATGGCAACTCCACAATCAACGTAAGCTCCTTTGATGGTGATAATAGAACAATGCTCATCCATGAATGTGACCACATGATCGTACACATGATTTACACTCTTGAAGGTTCCTTTTACTTTGTCATTGTTATTGTTCCCTTTGTTATGATTAGGCATCAGATTTGTGTATATCTTGAGGTTTTGATTTCTTAGTGGCTACTCCACATTTATGATTTTTTGATCAATGAGGTCTTGAATTAGGTTTTTTAACCTCATGCAACTATTAGTGGTGTGCCCTTTGATTTTTTGAAAGTCACAAAGCTATTTTTTTTTGTACCATGGTGGTTTCACATCTGGTTCTTGGTAATTCTCATAGGTGGGAGCCTTGATGAGGTTTTCATTTATTAATTTCTTCATGATGACCTCGAGTGGTTCCCCAAGGGAAGTTTAATTCCATTTGGGGGAGTTTTTTTTCATTGGGGTGGTCCCCTTTGGTCATTGACATTGTTGATTGCTTGATTTCTTGGCTGTTGTGTCACTGCGTTAGCTTGATGGTTGTTTTGATGGTAGTTTTGGGGTTGTTGTTGGGGTGTGGGTGTGTTTTTTCTGAGGGGCACTGATGACAACTTTGGTGTCGACAACACCATCATTGGTAACATTTTTGTTTCTTTCCCATATGTGTGGTTTGTTGTTGTAATTGGTGGATAAGCGAGTATTTTGTTGTTTAGGATATGCCAGTGATCCTCCTTATGAAATAAGGGCTCGTTCAATATTGAGCACCTTGGAGATCAATTGGTCATATGTGGTGATACCTTGCACTTTAATATGGAAAGTTAAGGCTCCATCTAGATTGGATATAATGGTGCAAAATTTATGTTCTTTTGGCATGACCCATTTGCTTTGATTAGCCCTGGATCACCATCGTTGTAAGAAAGAAGCAAATGATTCATTCTTACCTTGTTTCAAAGCCGATAGTTCCTCTAGATTAACATCCATACTGATATTGAATGCATAGTTTTTGATGAATGTGTCTACTATCTCTTAGAACTTCTTGATGCCTGGAGGAAGGTGAGAGAACCATTCCATGGCATGGCTAGCCAAACTTCTAGGAAATAGATGCATCAGATATTTATCGTCATATGTGACTTCCATGCAATGAACTTGGAATTCCCTGATGTGATCTTCAAGGCTTCCCATCCCACAATATTTATTGAATTTTGGGATCTCAAATCCCTTTGGGAATGGTTTCATTACAAGACTCTTGTCAAATGGGTAAGGACACAAGTTGTTGGGTGCCTTTATGGTTCTCCCTGATTGAAGATCAAGTACTTGTTGTCAGATTAACTTGATTTTCATTCCTACATCATTTTGTGGATCAAGGGGTGATGAAGGTGTTCTGTGATGGTTCATTTGTTGGTGGGATGGGTGGGTTGGTTGGTGCTTACACATTTTGTTGTACCAAGTATGCTTGCACTTGCTATTGTATCAACAACACTTGATGTTGGTTCTATTTTTTCTGCACTAATAGTGCCTAGTGTTGTTGTGCCAATAATGCTTGTTGTTGGGCTACTAATCAGGTTTCTTCTTGCTACTCTTAGCATTGTTTTAGCACTTGATAATATGATTGTTGTTGGGCTACTTTTTGTTGTGTGAGATATTATGCTTGTGCCTATGCTTGTTGAGCTTGGTATTGGGCTTGAGCTTGTTGTGCCTAAGCTTGGGCTTGTGCTTGTTGGGTAGCTTGTGCAATCTATACAACCTACATGGATTGCATAGCCTAAGTAGCTTCTTGTTGTTGTAATATTGCTTGGGCTTGTACAACCTGATGTGCTTATTGTGTAGCTTAAGTGGCTTGAGCAACTTGGGCTGCTTGTGCTACTTGAGTGGCTTGTTGTGCAGCTAATTATGTTTGCGCTTGCTAAACGGATAGCTATGTAGCTTGTCGATTTTAGATTTTCTGAAATGCCTTTTGATAGGTAGCTTGTTGAGAAGCTTGTAATGCAATGTTATATTGACTTGATTTATTTGAGTTTGGTGGAAGTGGTGGTGGAGGTGGATTTGGAATGGTGCTTGTTATGTTGATGGGAGACACCATCATATTGATGAGTGGATTTTGAGTGGTGGATGGTGCGGTTGATATGATTGGTCCTTGCAAGACCATGTTTTGAGATGTTTTGGGGATGGTTGATTATGTGATGGTGGTGATTTGCATTATTAGGATGGTTTCCATTTGTTGTTGCAATATCGATGGTAAGATTTGGGGATTTGGTATGATGCTTGGTGGGTTGATTTGATTTTGTTGATTAATGTTTGGTAGAGGGGGAATCCCTAAACCAAGAGGTGGTGTGGATATTGATGAAAATGGTGGAAGCGGCAGAAAAGTGAGTGACATACTCCCTTGGGGGAATGATGAAGATGTAGTGTCAAACATTCTGCTTGGTCCAAATAAATCACTTTCTCCTTATGAGGTTATGGGGAGAGAAGTTTGAGGTGTTGCGCGAAATGATGATGATGGGTCATTAGGATTGTGAAAGGTGAGGGGGACATATAGATGTGATGAATTTTTTGGGATGGATTTCCCCAAGATGGTGTTTGCATCCAAATATTGATTGTTCACGAGGGGGTGTTTTGTAAAGCATTGAGAAATGCACTCCCCTTATTAACAATGGGTTGAGTTGGAGCAAGGGATGATGTAATTTGGGGGATGGGTTGAGTGATGCTTTGGAATGGAGGTGTAGATGAGATTGGGGGCATGGATGAAATTGGAGGCATGACCCCAAAAAGTGGTTCCACATTGGTACTCACATGAAAATCGAAAGGGAGTTTAGCCCCTTGTTTTGCTAATTCAAGCATGTATAGTGAGGGATTGAGTCTCATCATGATGTTAATGATTCTATGATTCTTGATATTTTTCACCATCTTAGTGATCTCATCTTGTGTCATTCCAAAGGGATTATTGGTAAGATCCTCCACTTGACCTTCCTCTTGAGGATTTTGTGATGATGAATGAAAGTTAGCTAGAGGATTGCTTGATCCAACAAGATTTATTTCAAAATTGGTTTGAATTAGGTCACTTGAAGTGGATGTTTCTTTGTTGGCTTCCACATTCTTCTTGTGTTGAGATCTAGTTTGCACCATAAAATAGGGATCAATTTTCAAGAATGTGGGAGATGAATCTCTAATTATTTGGATTGATCTAAATTTAGGTACAAAAGAGAAAACTTAGGATGTTTAAGGATCAAAGGTGAAATAATGAAGTGTGTGAAAGATGGATGATATGGATGATTTAAACTCTTAGAATATCTTGAAGGAAATGCTAGACTTTTGGGACTTCTTTGGATTCTTGGATTTTTGGTTTTTGATTTACCTTGATTTGGTTTTGGATTTTCTTTTGATTTTGGATAAGGAACAAATGGATCCCAAGATGTTTGATGTTATCTATGGGATAAAATTTCTCATAAGATGATAATTTGAATAAGTGTAGGGAGATGGATGCATCCACCCACACTTAACCAAACAAGATGATAATTCAACTAAGGATAT
>VDFB02000013.1:75660389-75673997 GCA_007258455.2 Sequoia sempervirens | reverse complement strand
GATATTTGGTGGCTCAATCTTGGCCATCCATCTCCTCTAGAAATTCTCAAAATTCCTATAAATACCCCTTCTTTTCTCTCATTTTGGAGGAGATCATTTTTCTAGCCAAACTCTTGCAATTTTATTTCTCAATCCACACTTAGCCATTTTCATGTTTTCATCCACTTGCACTCATCCTCACAAAATCATTTAGCTTGCATCTTGTGCCATCCAAGGAGAATACACATCAAAGATCGAAGGGCCAACCAAAGGATCGATTCGAGACAAGGTATAAAGTTCCATTTGTTGCTTTTTATCTTATGTTGTTTCCAACTTAGGCTAATCTTGAGGTGTAGGTTGGTTTTGGTGTTTATTTGCACTCTTTTATTTGCTGCTTGTTGTCTAACGCTCACATTCGACCTATCACATTTCTGGCACGCCCGGTGGGACCCACAAACGGGTCTCTTTCTTTCACGTTTGCTATTTTTTTTGCACTTTTACAAGTCTGGGTTACAGAGTGGTGGACCTGTTCTGTAGTGGCGGACCTATCCTGACAGAGTGGCAGACCTGTCCTACTATGGCGGACCTGTCTTATAGTGGTGGACCTGTCCTGCTGTGGCGGACCTGTCCTACTATGGCGGACTTGTCCTGAAGTGGTGGACCTATCCTGACAGAGTGGCGGACCTGTCCCTGCAGAGTGGCGGACCTATCCTCCCGAAGGTAAAATTTCAGGTTTTGCCGATTGTCTTCTAGTAAATTAGGAACATAGTTTAATTAAAGGGGTCAATAAACCTTGTTTGGCATGTTTGGGAAGGCTATTTGACGTATCCAATCCCCTTGTGCCATTTGGCGATCCTGGGTGACGAGAAATCGTAGCTTTCCAAGTCCTTTGAGTCACCCCTTTTTCATTTTCTTAGTGGGACCTGCTTGGGGATTTCATCACCCCAAGGGACAATTCCAACCACGCATACCGGCGGGGTATATAAAGGGGGAGAGCAAAATTTGTACCTCAATCCAACTACGTTGTAATTGGCAAAGCGTCGGGATGACGTGAAGAGTTGGTCTGAGCCTTTAGTATCTCGCTAAGGTTCCCGACTCACACTTGTAACGGGTTGGTGTTCACGGTTTGGGTCTCACATACCGGGTGTATATCGAGGACTCCTTAGCAACCATGTGCATCTTAGAGTAGAAGACTTTGTTGACCATACCCGTTTCTACTAATCTTAGGGTTGTGCTGTTTGAATTGTCTTTCTTGTGCAAAAACTAGTGATTATCAGTTTGGCCAAGTCTTTTATGATTGCTATATTTTGGGTCCTTTGCGTTACCCATCTATCAAAACATCAAGCTTAAACTTATCCTTTAGCAGACTTGTCCTTATCCTTTGGCGGACCTATCCCTGTGCTGTGGTGGACCTATCATAACTCTGTGGCGGACCTGTCCTAGTGCAGTGGCGGACCTGTCCTTGTGTTGTGGCAGACCTATCCTAGTGCAGTGGCGGACCTGTCCTTGTGCTATGGTGGACCTGTCTTTGTGCTGTGGCGGACCTGTCCTAATGTTGTGGCGGACCTGACTTTTGACCAGCCTATATTATCACTTGGCATTCATTGTCCCTCTATTTTGAACATCGATACGACCATTAAGCATCCAAAACAAACATCTGAACATCCGTTCTGAGTCTCCATCCCTTCGTTCTAAGAGTCATTTATCCTAAACACTCTTTTGCTTGTTTTGAGAGCCATTCGTCTATCCTAAGACGCTCCCCATCCATCCTAAACCTGCTTTCATCTTTGATCTCTGTTATTCCATATAAACCCCATTGGAGTTGTCATCCAAGTTGACCTAGGTGTTCGTCCCTAATCGTAATCATCATAGCTGGCTTGGGATCGCTATCCATCTTAAGTTAGTTATCCTTTTTGACCCAATCAATCCACTTCTATCTCAAGTTGGATTCGGTGTCGTTATCATACATCCACCTTTCAATCAATACCTAGTGTTACCAAGGATCCTTCTTAAACTCGGTTGTGGATCTTGATCTTCATCATATTTATCATCAAATCAATCCTAATCATCTGACCAATCCAACCCCCACATCATCAAATCTATCCGAATCAAAATCCAAAACCTAGACTAATCCAGTGTCATCAAATCAATCCACATTGGTCTAACCGATCATCATCAGTCAATCTCCCATCAAATCGAATCAATCTTTCATCATCAAGGTCTTTCTAATATCTTGATCCCTCTCATCATCTTGCATGCCCATTTAGACTCGATCACAGGCAAAGAAAATGGCTGACCAACAAGCCCTGAATGCCCAATGAAACAATCCTCAAGATCCCAATAACACAATGAACATCCCTCACGATCCCTACAACGGTACCTCATCACAATCCAATGTGGATGGTCAAAACACGTCACCACCTGGGGAAGAAAACATGGCTGATCAACCTGAGCTCACATTCGAGGAACACTTCAGCAATCCTGTTAATGCACAAATGACAGAACACCTTCTCGAAAGACATGGTGACAAGATCTTGGCTCACTTGATTGACAAAGGTGTTAAGTTGTCATCAGGTGTCAACTTATCCAAGTATGGCACCTCCACATCTAATATACCCCAAGGTTCACATGACGTCCCCAGTAGCTCATATGCCCCTAATCAATCCTAATCATCGACCAATCCAACCCCCACATCATCAAATCTATCTGAATCAAAATCCAAAACCTGGACTAATCCAGTGTCATCAAATCAATCCACATCTCAACCGATCACATCACCACCCCCATCAAATCAACCAATCTTTCATCATCAAGGTCTTTCTAATATCTTGATCCTCTCATCATCTTGCATGCCCATACGACTATCACAGGAAAAAAAATGGCTACCAACAAGCCCCAACCCAAACAATCAAGATCCCAATAACACAATGAACATCCCTCACGATCCCCACAATGGTACCTCATCACAATCCAACGTGGATGGTCAAAACACGTCACCACCTGGGGAAGAAAACATGGCTAATCAACCTGAGCTCACATTCGAGGAACACTTCAGCAACCCTATTAATGCACAAATGACAAAATGCCTTCTCGAAAAACATGGTGACAAAATCTTGGCTCACTTGATTGACAAAGATGCCAAGCTGCCGTCAAGTGTCGACTTATCCAAGTATGGCACCTCCACATCTAATATACCCCAAGGTTCACATGACATCCCCAGAGCTGTATGTCCCCAACATTCCTTCCGTAGAAGCTGGTCAACCTCAGCCCGGCAACTGTCCTGCATCTCATCGGCAATCCCACACATCCCACCATCTCAATCACAGGAACACCCCAAACCATTGACCCCAATGATCCTTTTGCCTATGGCATGCCACAAAACATCCCACAACCACAACCATTAATGCTACCGGCACCACTCCCCTCAAACCCGCCTCCTATCAACACTGGGGGCAACCCTTTCGCCACCTTGCCCCCACCTCCTGGGGCTACAAATCCTCCACCATCATCGTTCATACCCCAACAACCGCCCCAATCCAACAATCCTCCACCATCGTCATTAATACCCCAACAACCATCCCAATCCAACATCCCTCCACCATCGTCACTCATATCCCAACAACCACCCCAATCCTATGCTCCCACTAGTGCTCAACAACCTCCCTCGCAAAACATCTCAACCGCACCTCGACCTCAACAACAACCATTGGTCAATCCTCTATTCTCAACACAACCATCACAACAACAACCGCAAGGAAATCAACCTCGACCTTCAACCCCGACCATATCTCCATTCCTTGCATCCATCTTACGCCCACAAGCACAACCACTACATAACATCCTATCTCACCCACCACAGCCACCAACCATGCATCAACAACCACCTCATCATTAAAATTATTATAATCAACAACAACCATCCTATGTGGCATCACAACAGTCATATCAGCACCCCCAATATCCGCAAGCTAATCAACAACACCTTCTCCATACTTCCCAACAGTACGCCACCCATAACTACCCAACCAATTCATATCCAGCCTCGCAACAACAACCTCTTTATCAACAAGGTCCCTTGGCATACCAGCAGGGGATACCACCTCCTCATTATCCATACGCCCATCCCCAAGCGTCATCCCAAAATCCACAATCGTCCTATCATCAATACCCATCCAACACACCGGCCAATGCGGACATCCTAGAAATCAAAGCCGCTCTAAAAGATCTCCAGGAAGGGACTAGAAAACAATCGTTCAAGTTTGAAGATATATGCCCATATCCATATGATCCCTCCATCTCATTGATTCCCTTCCCCAAACATTTTGAGATGCCAAAGTTTGACAAATATAAGGGGAACAAAGATCCTAAGGCCCACTTACAGGAGTTTTACTCCCAGTGTCAAGAAGTTATCCACAATGACAACTATCTCTTGCGCCTGTTCCCCCGAAGTATAGCAAGCAATGCCCTAGGGTGGTTCATGACTCTTGAAAAAGGATCTATAAAATCTTTTGCAGACCTGTCAGAAAAGTTTGTCTCCTACTTCTCCTTCAATTTGGAGAAAGATACCAATACCTTGGATCTTCTCAAAGAGAAACAACGTGAAGGGGAAACCTTTACTAACTACCTCCAGAGGTGGCATGCCCTAGCAAGACAAATGAAAACCCCTTTGAAAGAAAAGGACATGGTCACCCTCTTCGTGGAGAACTCTCATCCCGACATAGCTCATAACTTCCGATTACATTGTGTCACCACTTTCACGGAGGTAGTAGAGAAGGGACCCATCCTTGAGCGTGCCCTTGTTGCCAAGGGGCACATCAAAATATATAATCAAGATAAGGAAAGGACATTCAATGACAAGCCACGTTTTTGGAACAAGAACAAAAATGCAGTAAATGATGGTGTTACTGATGCTAAACATGTCCACGTGGCCAACACATCCCAGAAACAACAACAATCCATACCTAATGCCATATCTGTACCACAAGGGACACCCCGTACTCCCCAACAGTCCAATCCAAATAACCAAGGGAACACCAAACGCCAGTATGCTCAATTAGGAGAACCCTTGAGTGTCGTCTTCAATAAGCTATTGCAGATCAACTATCCGATCACGTACCCTATCACCAAGCCACTCGACAAATCCAAACCTAAGCCCGCATGGTTTAGGGAAAATGAGTATTGTGAGTTCCATAAAATCAAAGGGCACTCTTTGAATAAGTGTCAGGGGCTGAAAAACTACGTCCAAGATCTCATAGACCAAGGTGATATCAAGGTTGACCCTAGTCAAGCTCCATCATCCAATGCTCAATTGCAGATCTATCAAAACGCCTTCCCAAACCACAACCAAGGCCCAAGCACCTCCAACAGTAATCCTCAAAATAACAGCACAAATAACGTGAGCTATAAGAATGTACCCCTCAATTACGAGGGTATTATTCATTACATTGAGCAGGTAGAACCTCGTGTATCCATGATACATGTCAAAGCTAAAGACCCTCAATGTGATGTTACTACATCACAAGCCCCAGCACCGTTCATGCAGCCTCTGCACCCACCCAATCAACTCCTGTAACCTCCCAGTACAACATCCTTGATCACTTAGGAAAGACCCCTACACAGATCTCCATTTTGGATTTACTTAAGTATTCCCCTGTGCATCAAGAAATCCTCAACGAGCCTGAACCCATGTGCCGAAAACATTGACCCCACACAGCCCAAGCCTTGCACACCCACCCTCATCTCACCAACTACACTTCAGCCAAAATGATATGCCCAACATTGATGCCAATCACAATCGCCCCTTACATATTGAAGTTGCGGTTGCCCGCCATAAAATAAAAAGAGTCTTGGTAGATAATGGCTCTGCCCTCAACTTGTGCACTCTAAAATTCATAAAATAGGTGGGGTATACTCAAGCAGATTTAAGTAATCAGATCATCACAATCAAGGCTTATGATAATGCAGAAAGGAATTCAGAAGGGATCATCAATCTTCCTGTCCAAGTGGGACCGGTGGTTCAGTAAATCACCTGCCATGTCCTTGATCTGGACTTGCCATATAATCTCCTACTCGGCCATCCATGGCTCCATGCTATGCAAGCCATCCCCTCCACCTACCATCAGTGCCTCAAATTCCCAGTCAACGGACAAGAGGTCACCATCTATGCCGACCCCCAACCATTTGAATACTGCCACACTTTAGAAGCGTCATTTCCCCATTTACATTATTGTCCTGGGGTTGAAATGGGGGCATCCCAGTCATCATCCACTAATCCGCTCTCCACTGCAAAAACCACTCCATCCTCCACCACTGAGCCTACAGTCACTAAAGTCCAGATCATTGACAAAGGGTGTATGAGTATGAAATGCATACTACTCTTAATATAACGACCACGCCAACATCACCACACGAGTATGGTCAACCTTCACATGCTACCCCAAAGGAAGATAAGACTATCACCTTCAGGGCAAAAACATCCCTACCACCACTTTCAGATCCCCAAGTATCAAGATAGATACACCAGAAGAGGACATAAGCCAATGGGTCTACCAAGAAGAACCCCAACCGGAAACTCCTCTAAAGGAATACTTTCAAGAAAAGTACCCCTGGCCAACAAAGTTCATGGAAAAACATAACTATCAAGGCAGGGGCCTAGGAAAAGAAGAACAAGGGCGGTTGCAACCCATTGATACATCTCAGCTACCAAAAAACATAGGCATTGGGTATGACAGAAAGCAGAAAGGCCCCGAAACATCGTCTAATACTTCCAATAGTGTCGCTGTGGACAAGAGCTTATTGGAAGACATACCCAAGGAGGAATCCATCATACGTGCATACGATGATGTCGATCACACCGACCTATCATCTATGTTCGAATGCCTATCCATCTGCACTATTAGCCTATCCCTTTGCCACCCTGAGCTTATTGATTGGGACCTACATAATAGCACACCTGTCAGTATGTCTGCAGATACATATGTCAACCTTATGGGATTGGGGGAGGATGAACACTCCAGTCGCAAAAATAAGAATAAGAAAAGTAACAAGCGATCATCTAGTGAAAACCTCTCTGAGGCACTTCTTGACCTTGAAAAAGTAAAAATAAAGGACGCATCTGATGGTGAAAACCCCGAAGAGGCGCTGGAAGATGGAGATGTTCATATTCCCCTTATGGGAACTCAGTTATCTACCCGATCATCTATTATGATTGAAGAGACTCAAGAAGTCAATCTGGGAACTGCTGAAAGTCCTAAGGTCACCTATGTAGCTAAGTCACTCTCAGAGCAAGAGTATCTGGTCATTGTGCAGCTACTCCAAGAGGGAATCATTAACTTTGCTTGGTCATACTCAGACATGCCAGGCTTAGACCCCGCCTTAGTGGTTCATCACTTGGACATTCACCTGTGCCAAGCCTGCCAAACAAAAGCTCCGCAAGATGCATCCGCAAGTCGCATTATTAGGCAAGAAGGAATTAGAAAAGTTACTAGAAGCAGGTTTTATCAGACCGATTGACTACTCTGAGTGGATCTCCAATATAGTACCAGTTGCCAAACCAAATGGAGACATTCGGGTCTGCACAGACTTCAGGATCTTAACAAAGCCTGCCCAAAAGATGACTTCCCCCAACATAACATGACATGTTGGTCGAATTCACAGCAGGGCATGAGATGTTATCCCTTATGGATGGCTTTCTGGCATAACCAGATCCAACACACCCGAGGACCAACACAAGACCGCCATCAAACTCCTTGGGGCACTTTTCGTTACAATGTTATGCCCTTGGTATCAAAAATGCGGGGCAACGTAACGAGGGCAATGACGGTCATCTTCCATGACCTCATACATATCATCATGGAGGACTATGTTGATGACTTATTAGGAAAATCCAGAACACGAGCAGAACATCCCATCCTGAAAAGATATTTGAGCGGTTAGAGCACTACAAGTTGCGGCTAAATCCAAAAAAGTGTGTCTTTAGGGTCACTTCAGGAAATTGTTGGGTTTCATAGTCTCTCGCAGGGGCATTGAGGTTGATCCACCAAGGTAAAGGCTATCCTGGACATGCCACCTCCATGCAATCTAAACAGTTAAGAAGCCTCCAGGGGAAGATGCAGTCCATCCGTCGGTTCATAGCCCAGCTAGCAGATAAGTGTCAGCCATTCACTCACCTTCTAAAAAAGATTCCACCTTCCGATGGAACCACAATGTCAGATGGGCCGATAAAATTAAGGAATATATAGCCCATCCCCATATTGATGCCACCTATTCCCAGCAAACCCTCTTGCTTTACATCTCCGCCACTTCAGTCGCGTTGGGGGCATTGTTGGCACAACATGATGAGTCGTCAAAAGAAAGGGTAATCTACTACATTAGTCGAACATTAGTTGGCTACGAGCTAAACTACTCCCCCATGGAAAAAGCATGCCTTGCACTCGTCTTTAGCACACAGAAGCTTCGACATTACATGCTTAGCCATCTGGTTAAATTAATTGCCAAGATCGATCCATTGAAGTATCTGTTATCTAGGACCACTTTGACTGGCCGCATGGCTAAGTGGGTCATGCTCCTCAGTGAATTCGACATAGAATATGTGGACCGCAAGGCTATTAAAGGATAGATAATTGTAGATCAATTAGTAGAAGCTCCTCTAGTTGATACTCATCCATTAATCACAGAATTCCCTGATGAATAAGTCTTCTCCGTTGATGAGATCCCCATGTGGACACTGTATTTTGATGGATCATATACACACAATGGATCGGGGGTAGGAATTTTATTAGTTACCCCTCAGGGTGACTACATTCCCAAGTCATTCAAGATAACATTCCCATGTACCAACAATATGGCAGAATACGAAGCTCTCCTCACTGGCCTCAAAATTGCAAAACAGTGGCACATAACTCAGTTGAAAGTCTTTGGTGATTCTTTGCTAGTCATTAGACAAGTTAATGATGAATTCCTAACCAAGGATGATAATTTGTTACCCTACAAGCGCATGGTGGATGATTTCAAGAAATATTTCACCTCTATACAATTTGAACAGATTCCCAGGGTACGAAACAAAGCAGCTGATGCAATGGCCACTATTGGCTCCTTACTGGACATGCCCAAGGACGGGACAGAATGTGAATTTATTGTAGAACAACTTTTAATCCCAACATATGATATCCCTAAGACTGACATGGTGTGCGATATCGTGGGTCCCACCTCCCCATGGTACCAAGACATCTATACCTACCTCCATGATAACATTATACCCCCAGATCTTACACGTAATCAACGTAAATCCTTCATTCATCGCTCTTCCCGATATGTCATCATCGGTGATACGCTTTATCATCGCGGGTATGATGGAATCCTCCTTAGATGTCTGAATGAGACCAAAGCCCATGCCGCACTAACAGAAGTACATGGCAGTGTTTGTGGGGCTCATTCAAATGGTATGGCTCTAGCCAAAAGGATCCTACGAGCTGGATATTATTGGCCTACATTGGAACACGATGCTTGCGAGTTTGTGAAGAAGTGTCTTCCATGGCAACAACATGCAAATTTAATCCACGCCCCAGCACAAGATCTTCAGCCCCTCCTGGCACCATGGTCATTTTCTCAATGGGGTTTCGACTTGATTGGAAAGATTCACCCACCATCATCCGACGGCCATACATTCATAATTACCGCCATTGAGTACTTCACCAAGTGGGTGGAAGCGATGCCTCTTTCATAGATCACCGGTACTCAGATTTCCAAATTCATCATTTACCATATTCTCTGCAGATATGGTATCCCGTCCACCATCCTCTCCGACAACGGAAAGCCCTTCAAAAACCAGGCCATGAAACACCTCTGTGACACCTTCCATATCCAGCACCATTGGTCAACACCTTATTACCCCCAGGGTAATGGTCAGGCAAAAGCAACCAACAAAACCCTTATCTGCATTCTCAAAAATGTTGTCAATAACACTGGACGAGATTTGTACCTCCATATTCATCCTGCCCTCTGGGCATATCGCACATCCATCCGCACCCCGACAGGCGCCACCCCCTACTCTTTGGTGTTTGGTGCTGAAGCCATCTTGCCAATTGAAGTTGAACTTCCATCATTGAGAATCTCCTTGAAGAACCTTATCAGTGAAGAGGATGCTCGTGTTGCACGGCTTGCACAGCTGGAATTACTGGATGAGCGAAGAATAAAATCCTATGATCATCTACAAGCATACCAAAATCGCCTCAAACATCACTACAATAAGAAGGTTCGTCCTCAGCAATTCCAGGTGGGCGAGCTTGTTCTTAAGGAGAACCAGCGCACTCAGCAAGACCGAGACAAGAAAGGGAAATTTGAGGCAAATTGGTTGGGACCCTATATTATAGCCGCCAAATATGGATCTGGTGCATACAAGTTGACTACTCTTGAAGGAGAACCCCTTGACGAGCCCATTAATATCATGCATCTCAAGAAATTCTACGCCTAAATCTGCTTGGTTACCCCACCTTGTCAAAAAAATAAAAATTAAAAAAAATAAAAAAATAAAAAAATCCAAAAATAGTCAAGAGAAATAAATCCGTCCTATGGTGAAAACCACCTTTTTCATGATACCTTGGATAAGTATGGATGGTGAAAACACAGTAACAAGCATCATCCATAGAGGGCTTAATCATTATCTACGACATCCTAGTTATTTTATGCTTTTGTCCGCACTATTGTCCTCACCCATTCCATCCTAGGCCACTTGATTCAGCATTGGACGACCCATCTAGCCTATCCCTCATCCAGAGCACCCCAGTATCCCACTCTGACTTCGTCATTCATTCCCTCGGTGGTGGCCTCGTGTGATTCTGGTCTGATCAATCAGTCAGTATCAGGCAAGGTTGATCATTTGACTCACCCACGGGAATTTGTCCATCATCACCGGTTACCATTTGTCTCCTTTTGGCACATCCATGAGATTAGCTGGAACTACGAGGCATCTACGCTTTCCATAGGCAAGGCTAATCTATGATAGGCTCGAGCCCCTAAGTGCAGGTTATGTAAGTCTTTTGTGCTTCCTCATCAAGTATGCCCACATCTAACCGGTTCTCAGTTAACAAAATTCTCGTGTTACAAGATCTTGTCCTCGATAACATCATCAGGGTCATCCTAATTTAGCATCCATCTTTGGTCTCAATAGGATGAATCCTTCCTACCAGACCCAGATCACATCCATCACCTTGATCCTATGGCAAAGGACACATTGTCTTGATTATGAACTCTTGATGCTTTTGGAATTTTTATCATTTTGGGTTCCTTCATCACTTGTCAGAGTCGCCTTGGTCCACCATACCATGGCATGCTTTGACTTGTTGAAATGGGGGCATACCTTGATCATTTGTTTTGACTGCTGTCTTCTTGGTTGTCCTTCGTAAGACCCACCGAGATCTCTGAGGTCTTGTGTTACGCTGGGACAACTTTGTGTGTTTGTGGTTATTTCAACACTAGGCCCGACCGAGGTTATCGTGACCTCGAGGTGTTGGGATAACCTTCTTGTGTGCTGTGTTTGTTTCATGCGTAGGGTACTCGTTCACCTTGATCTTCCATATCAAGGTACTTGGTATCCTGCGCTATAGTAAAAATTAATGCTCCAAAGATGGAAAAATCTCATTTTCACTACATTTTCACCACTTTGCATGCACCCTTCATTTCCACCATGACTATCACTTATGATTTCAATTGTGCAAGTACTCTCATTCTTTTTCCTCTTAATTCCTCTTCCTCTCAGGATATTAATGGTTATTTTTGGCAAATGCACTCTTCCATACACCTATCGCCTATCCACATTCTCATAACGGTCTTTATTGACACTTAGGTGCATTATAAATATTTACCCTTCGTTCCATAAATCAGAAATCATATAAACATGCATAAATCGTCCATCCACATGTGCATCCATAAATCAAAAATCATATAAACACGCATAAATTGTCCATCCACATGTGCATCCATAAATCCTAAATCATAGAAACACTCACATTGATCATAAACATGTGCATCCATACATCATGAACCATACCTAATTATCTATTTTCATAAACAATTATGCATCCATCATCATAATCATAATAACATACATGTGCATCCATCATCACAATCATAATAACATACATGTGCATCCATAAAACATAACCATAAAGCATAGATCATCCATCCATATAAACATGTGTATACATATGAAACCACCTCATAAATCATCTCATATAGCTGCATAAAATAAACATCATGCCTAGTGTCAATAAAGGCCATCGCATAATCAAAATAGTAAACATCCTATCATAATACAATACATCTCCATCATATATCACCTTTTGGGATACAAAATCCAGAGATGTGGATCACCTCTGCCCTCTGGCGACATGAACAAACCATCCATCCTGTGTCTGCCAAAAATAACCAATGTCCTGCATCTACCCGCTCTACTGTGAGCTACCCACATCTGATCTCTCCGGAGAATCGGATACTGGCCCTCTGTGTGCTGGAGTCCCCTAGTACTCACGAGTGGGTGTCCCCTGGTACTCACGGGTGGGTGTCCCCTGGTAACCGCCATATGGAGATGGAGTCTGCCAGTAATCGCTGAATCCCCTGGTTCGTGTCCCTAATGAATGGGACGGCCCTGGTGGCGGTGAAGTCTGACTGATGTAGCGCATTGTGCGCTGCGCTGGATCTGGAACAACCTGCTCATATACCCCCTCCAATAGCTCGCCTGCTGCATAAACTCATCCCTCTGTCTAGCTATCAATCTCACGGCATTCCGCTCATGCCTATACCAATCTTGATCTACACTGATAGCCCGCTGCTCCCGTACTCAGGCCTCTTGAGCTAGTATCAACTGTTGTATCTACTCTGAGCCTCTATCCCTCTCTGCCTGCAACGCCTGTAACTGTGTGTGCAGCTCTTGTACATCTGTCCCTGGCCCTCCCCCCTCAACCAACCCCCTCTGTAACTAAGCCTGAGCTACATCCCTCTCGCCATGTAATGTCTACATCCGCGACTCTGCCGCATCCCTCTCCCTCTGTGTAGCATGTCCCTGTGCCACCGCTGCATCTCTATCCCTCTGCAAGGCCTGCAATCTCAACTTGGCTGAATCTTGCTCTCGTCGCAAGCTAGATGCCTGTGATGTCCCTGTGTCTCTCTCTCTATGAAGAGACTATACCTCTGCCTCAGCCACCTGCCTCACTCTGTGCTACCTGGACCTACGCCTATAACACATCCCTCCCTACATCTAACACCTGGACCTGTGCCTACACCACATCTCTCTGCCTCGACTGTGTGCACCCTGTCCCTGAGCTCAGCTAGCTCTCTCTGCATACTCTCTACATCCCATGTCTCCCTGCTAATAGTCTGCTATGCTGCCCCCTCTCCCATCAAACCCAATCCCTCCATCTGCATCATCTGACTATGCACCTCCGCCCGCAATCTCTCCACCTCAGCTCGCAGGTCCACCGCCTCATCCCAGCTCTCATCTCTCTCTCTCACTAATCTCCGCTCCTGCTCTGATACTAGCCTGACTAGCTCCATGTAGTCTCTCTTACCCTGAGCAAATCAGGCCCGCCACTCATCCCTCTCTGTCTCTGCTGCGATCCGCTCTGCCTCTGTCTC
>VDFB02000013.1:75467832-75660369 GCA_007258455.2 Sequoia sempervirens | reverse complement strand
CCTCAGCCTCCTTTCCACCACCTCCTTAGCCTCATCCTCTGCCCCCTCCTTAGCCTCATCCTCCACCATCTCCTCCCCTCCGGCCCCACTGGCCTCACCCTGTATACCCTGTGACCCTCCTCCTTGGGCTCTCAGCCTCCTCTCCCCCACCTCCTCAGCCCCAGCTCCTCTCACCTCCTCCGCCTCAACCCCTATCCCTCCGCCTCAACCCCTATCCCCTCTGCTCTGTCTCCTCCCCGACCCCTCCACTACCGTCTCCTCCTCCGACTGCCTATCACCTGCTCCTGTGCCCCCTGTCCTCCTCTATGTCCTCTCGATGGTCTGAGTGGCCTACTCGCCTGCAATCGCCTCTCGTCCGCTGACCCAAATCCTCGTGCCTCCTCAATCAACACAGCCGGTGTAATCCGCTCCGGTGGATGTCGCCTGAACCACTCCTCATATCGCTCTATCATCCCTACATCTCGCAGCCCCTCTCGCCTGTCCGAATAGGGCCTGAACACCAGTCTCTCAATATCACTCCATACGCTATGCAGATTTAGCGTGGCTCCCCATGGCCGCTCCCATACCTATTGTGCAAATCTCACTCGGCCTACCAGAATATCCTGTCTCACCCCGAACTGTCTCGTCACCTGATTCGGTCGATGCAACTCCACTACTCGTAGCCTACTCCCAATAATGTAACATCGAATAAAGAAATAACCACTATACAAACCCTCCTCTCTCGACCATCCTCTAAACCGCCGCATCATGTATGGCCTCCACACTATATCCACTGTCTGCACATCATCAAACTGTCTCCTCCACACGTCTACCTCCTGCATCTCTCGATACCACAGTAGCGTCCCTGCCTCTACTCCCCACCACCACGCTACAGACTCTGTGTCATCATGATCACCAACCCTCACTATAATTGGCCTGGCAACACAGATATGCTCCCAGGCCCACACCTATAGTAGTGTCACATGTGTCACACTCAGTTGTTTCCTATAACAAACCACGTGCATGTCCCGATACAGCTGGGCTAATATGCATGTCCCCCACGCAAACTGTCCCTCCCGGCCCTCGATGATGTGCTGGATCACCTCGACCATCCTCATGTGTAGAAACTGACCACTCCGGTTTGGCAGCAGTATACCACTCATCAGCCCTGCCAGGTACAGTGATAGTACCGGTACCCTGCATGCTACTATTCTATCCACATCCAACTGACCCCGCTGCACCGGTAGCTCATCACTACCAAAAACCACGCGCACGGACTCATCCAGCGCCTCGTCCTCTGACCAGTACTCGCTAATCGGGAGCCCTGATATCGGGAGTCTCAGAATCCACCACACATCCTCTAGTGTCACCATCATCTCCCATGTCGGTAGGTGAAACATCGATGTCTCCGAATCCCACCGCTCTATCAAAGCTATCAACATGGCCCCATGGGCCTTGATCGTCAGATATGTCAGCATGTGTAGTAATCCTACCTCTGCTAGTCTCTGGTGATCCTCCCCGATCATCCTCGCTATGCATCTCCTCAGCACCTCTGATTGTCTCTCTTGAATACGCAAAATCCCTATTTTCTGCATGCATACAATCAAATTTTATCATTTTTTGTTTCCCCCCTCATCATTTTCGGCTTTAACCTCCCCTCCCATCCTTCCCCCTCAGCAGTTCAAATCCCCTTCCCCCCCGCCTCCTCGCCCCCCCTCCCCCCTCGGCTGGCAGTCCTCCCCCTGCAGCAGCGGACCTGTCTGCCATCGGCAGCGGACCCGTCCGCGTGGCAGCGCCGGTCTCCCCCTCTTCGGCGTGAAATCCAATGCAATACAAGAAATTTTTTTCTACCCATTTTTATTCCCGACCCCCCAGACAAAACCCATGTTTCCATTTTTCCAAAACCGTTGCATAAATGACCAACAAATTAAAAGATAAGTTTTGGGCTAACCTGGCGTGGTACGGCGTGGTGGGTGAAGAATAGCTGCCTCTCGTCAGCCTGGTGAATGATGTCACTGTCATAGTCTGGCATCGTGTCTACTCTCTCTCGCCGCCTCTTCTTCCTCTCCTCCTTCTCCTCCTGCCAGCTGTCACAATGAGCAACAGGTAATTCTACAATTACCTTTTATCCCCTTTTCACCTTTTCCCTCCTTTTTCAACTTAGGGTCTTTTTTTTCTTTTTTTTTAACCAAAAAATTCCTCCAATTAATTCATCTAGTCTCTTTCTTCCCGGGGCCGCCATTTGCACACCGTTTATCAGATTGACTCCATTCAAGCGCCATTCTTCTCATTTTTCCGTGCTCTTTCCAACAACATATACCTCTCCTTATTTTCAAGAAGTTGACTGGGGCTCCCTTTTCCTCCCTCATCCCCCTTCTCGAGGGGGTATACCCTACTCTTCTCTCCTAACCCGTTGATCTAAGCCTACCTTCGCTGGACTAGGGAATTCTTTCCACATTCCCTCCGTTTGGGGCAGCTCACACGCTTACCCCCATGCTGGGGCATCTCTTTTCTGATCTCATTCTCTATAGAGTCATCTGCATTCTGTTTTTCTTCGAAACCCTATTATCCTAATAGTATTTCGAAAAGAGGCAAAATGTAGACATCTAATTTGATCACTTTCATATGATCAAACGTGTCTCCTTATTCATCCAATTGCTTATCCCATTTATTAATATTAATTAAACCATTTGTTTAATTAATACCCTGCATAAGGGTCCTGAAGTATTTAATTTAATAAATACTTTACCCTCTTCCTCCTCTAAATTAAATAAATATACCATTTTATTTAATTTAGTCATATTCCCCTTTTGAAATTAAAATTCATTTTTTAATTCCTCTTTTCTCTCTCATGGTCACATCCTCCAACTTTTGCAAGTTGGTCTCTAATCCATCTTAATTACTTCATCTTCTCCTAATTAACTAGGGTTAGCATGTGCACACCCTTAATCATCATTAGGGTCACATCCTCCATAATCTCCCACTTGCTTCTAATGAGTCATTAGTCCATCTAATTAAGTACTTGCACAACCTTAATCATTTGGTTAGTCTAACCTAATCCTCCTCCCACTTATGGCATGTGTCCTTAAGTCAACCTTATTAAAGGCTTTCTCCTTTTGGGCAAGGCACTCCACTTCCCCATGTGAATTTTTAATTCACCTTTTAATCCCCCAATGCACCCAAAAGGAATTTTTAATTCCTTCACTTCTTCCCACATGTCCTTCACTTATTCTTTATTTTTCCCATCTCCTATGAGAATATTTGAGAATTTTTAATTCCTCACATGTCCTCTCACCCACATGGGGACAAGGACCTCCTTTATGAGGAGATCTTGTCCAATCCCAAGGTACTTTGTACCCCCCTCCATGTCATGTACCATCCTTCCACCTCATGTCCACTTCACCTTTTAGGGCTATATCACATGCCACATGTCAAGATGTGAGGGCTTGTGAGTTCTCAACTCACCTTAGCCCTACATCTTGATATTTGGTGGCTCAATCTTGGCCATCCATCTCCTCTAGAAATTCTCAAAATTCCTATAAATACCCCTTCTTTTCTCTTATTTTGGGGGAGATCATTTTGCTAGCCAAACTCTTACAATTTCATTTCTCAATCCACACTTAGCCATTTTCATATTTTCATCCACTTGCACTCATCCTCACAACATCATTTAGCTTGCATCTTGTGTCATCCAAGGAGCATACACATCAAAGATCGAAGGGCCAACCAAAGGATCGATTCGAGACAAGGTATAAAGTTTCATTTATTGCTTTTTATCTTGTGTTGTTTCCAACTTAGGCTAATCTTGAGGTGTAGGTTGGTTTTGGTGTTTATTTGCACTCTTTTATTTGCTACTTGTTTTCTAACGCTCACATTCGACCTATCACAATAAGAATGGCCCCCATGCAAATAGTGTTCATCGCCAGACCATCCACTCCCAAGTGAACCCCCACCCAGGACTGAAGTATTGGCCCTACCGATCTAGTGTGACAAGACCTGATATGATGGTTTCAATGACTAAGTAGTAGGGTGACACAATAGGCCTATGATGCTCTAGATCGATCTGGCCCTCACAAAATATAATATAATCAATACCCATAACATCAAAGCAGGCCTCCCTCCTAGCATTTGTATCATGAATAACACACTCTCCAAAGATAGGTAATCTCAAAATATGCCACATGTCCTCTAGTGTGAATGTGGCCTTGATTGTCAGGAGGTGGAATGAGGATGTCTCGTTGTGCCATCTCTTCGCAAGTGTTGTCATCATTCCTAAGTGTGCCCACATGAGCAATGCATGGGTGATGTACCAAAGTCCCATCTCTCCTAGGTACTCCTGTTATCGATCGGACAAGTCATTCAAAAGGCCAAAATCCTCTCAAGACCTATGCTCACATGAATAGATCTCTCTCACCTCCTTTTGCATCAAGAAAGCCACCATGTTAAAATTCATTGAAAAAAATATTGATCCTAGCTTGTCTCAGCATCCTGAAATAACCTCAATGTCACTATCTATGATGGCGGCATAGTTTGCAAAATCCAAACTATGCCGCTAGAAGCTTTAAACTCCCAAATCACCCTGTGGCATCACAATTTGGGATGGCATTTGAGTTTAAGCGAAAACCCTAATTCTAAAGAGCATCACAGTGGTGCACCTTGCAAAAGCAACTGAATTTGTAATTTAACCCTACACTCCAAATTACATCACGGTGTCCCTACTCATGACTACGGTACAGTTTGATGTCGAGTGGCACAGTTTGAAAATTCTAGCAACATAGTATGGCACTGCAACCAGAGACCTAGTTTCCTAATGCATTAAATGAGCACAAAAATTGAAAAACAAGCTCAGGTCAAGTTGACTTACTGGTGGTCTAGTGCCAAGAAGTCTCTAATGCATCTGTACCCTGTCAAAAAGGTGCATGGGGAGCTATCGTTGTGCCATTTCTCTAAGGTGTCAGAGCTCAAAGTTGCAAAATCTCTCAAGGCTAAATGTGAAAATGAATTGGAAGTGACCCCTCAAGGCCTATTTAAGCCTGAAAAATTAGGGTGTTTTTGACCCCATTTAGTTTTCCTACTAGGTTTTTGGCCCCTCGATCCTGTTTTCACCCAATCGAGGACCATTTTACACCATTTTTGTATTTAATCTCATTTTTTGACCTCCTGGAGCCTTTCTGGACCCGCTAGGAACCTTGTCCTCTTTTTTCGTGGGATCACCCAAAAATAAAAAAATTTCATCCAATCTCTTGAGGGGGCAATCTATTGGCATGTTTTCTCTCACCAAGGTAGTAGTGGGGAAAATTTTGAAATAAAAAAAAAATTAACTTTTTGATCGAGGCAGTTTATTCTTTGAAACAATGCAACAAGGGCTTTGCTTCAAAGAGGGGGAAAATGTAGACACATAAAATGTATTTATTGGCATTACACTCTTGATCTTGATTACTAACACCTCATCCTAAATCATCCCTCGATCTAACCATTTAGTCAAATACCCTTATTTGATTAAATTCATCATTTTTCCTCCATTACTTAAATAAATCATTTATCTGATTAAGCCATTCTCTCTTGTTAATTAAATCAATCAATTTGATTTAATTAACCCCAACTCTTTATTTAATTAAATAAATTAATCTTATTTAATTAATCTTTAAAATCTATCTATTAATTTAAATAAATTAAACCTTATTTGATTTAATCTAACATTCATCCCCTTTAGTTAAATAAAATAAAATCATTATTTAAGCCTAGATCATTTTCCTCTCAACTTTGATTTGGTTAAGTCCAAAAATCTAAGTCAAATTTGTCAAATCACCTAACATCATCTTAATTAATCAAATCCTGATTAAAGCTAACTCTAATCTATGTCCCATCCTCTAGCTTTTACCACTTGCACATGAAAATACATTTAATTGATTTATTAAATCCCTATTTTCTCTCAACTTGGCATCAAAGGAAAATATTCCTTCAAATTTGAAATCACTCGTAGTGGACTTAGTCCTTCCAACAAGACATTTATTTCATCTTGCAAGTCCTTTTTCCTTGAGCCAACTGGCATTTAAGTCATTCCATTTTCCCCCTTCCATGTCATTTCACTATTTTCAAATTTCAACTAATTGCATTTATGGGCACATTCATCAAAATGTGCACATCCTTCATTCATCCCTCCCTTGACAAGTGGAATCTTGCCATTGGTTGAAAGTTAGTCCTACATTGCTTCATTTTGGGTTTTTCTCCACCTTTTCTTTCTATAAATAAGAGGTTTCTCTCCTCATTTGATCATCCACAATTTGAGAAAACTTATTATACTCAATTTCATCTTCAAGCATTAGCATTTTCATCCATTTTATCAAATCCTTTGCTATGTTATGCAGGTTTTTCATCATGGAGCACACTTGAATCTTCAACAAAGTGGATCACTCTTCATCACTCATCAACATTGCATCATAGGATTTGGGAAAGGGCCAATTTTCACATCAAATTGGCACCAATTCCCCCATGGGATCAAGAGTTTCTTGCTTAATTAGGATTTCATCTCTTTTTCATTGTGTTCTTCATTCTCATTTCCTATTTTGAGCATTGCTAATGGATTTCATGGGGAATCTTAATTCTTACTTGAATTTGATCTAACTATGTGTTTGTTTATTGTGTTTTGAAAGTACTAGGATTGGGGTTCTAAACTTCTCATCTTGTTCCTCTTGCTCCCGTTTAGGAGTTTGTTTCTCTGTTGGAAACAACTGTAGTGGAAACTCCCATGGCTAAGAAAGAGCCTTTCATTCCTTCATATCCTTTGGCCTCTGGTTCAAAGATTCATAGAAACCACCTTGTGTACAAGATTAAGCACTAGAGAAAGGCTCCCATGGCTGAGTAGGCTTTCTTATAAAGGAAGGAAGAGGATACAACCGCCCTTGTATCAAGGCCTCTTTCCATGTCCCCCTCTCTCCTCCCCTTTACTTCCATTCAAACCAACTTTGTATCACCTCCAACTTCCACTACGAGTGTGAATGCACCTAACCCTAAAAAGGTGCAGGTGTTCATCACTCCTTCAATGGAGCTACCTCTATTGATGTCCCTTCTAGATGTCTACCCTTTCCCAAATCCCATAGATATGATGAACGCATCGATCATATCTATTGTGGTTCTTTCCTCCTCCTCTTCCTTTGCACTTCTTTCCTTGTTTGTGGGGAGTTTTCCTCCTCTAATGATGCAAAAGGTAGAAAGTGGTCCTTCCAACAATGGAGAACATAAGAGGAGTCCACCTTCTCTAAAAGGTGGTCCCCACTAACTTGTTCTTTCCTAGTGATGAAACAAGTCTCAACTTCTCCCGAGTTCGTCACCGCTCTCAAATCACTCAATGAGCCTAGTAATGAACATCAAGCGCAACCTTCCCCATCCTTTGAGGTGAAACATGGCACTCTTGTTAAGTTCATGTTTAAATCTTTGGATGAATTTATTGCCTTGTCGACGATCTTCATGAAATCGCTAACCTTATCTCCATAGGAGCTCAGTGGAGTGGACCTTGTGGGGCCCTCTTCCTTAGCCCTTGTTGTGGTAGGGTTGGATGCTCCTCCTCTTAACATTCCACCATTCAAGGATTGTCCTCCTTCCCCCTACAATGATCTAAAGTGGGAAACAGATGACCTCTTGATCAATCAGTGTTAGGAGGAGGCCCCTTCTTTATCTTTACATTATATTTATGTGTGTGTGTTGTGATGTGTTCACCCATGATTGTGTTATGTGTGTTTGCATGAACCTTGTCACCCCTTTTGGTGCTTGGATACATGCATAGTTTTTGTGTCATAAACCTTTTTCTATTTGTATCATCATTCTTCCATGTTTGTGACTTGAATTTTGATAAATTGGGGATGATGCAAAGTGTTGAGGGAATTTAGGCTTCCCTTCCATGCTGACCCAATTTTTTATTTTTTTTTCTCTTCCCATGCATTCTTCACATGGCCTAATATAGTAGGGGGTTGATGACAATTCATTTTATATACTATTACTATATATATATATATATATGAGTAGTTTTGACCCAAAAATATTAGGCTACCCCTGTGCCCTTTATTTGTAATGTCTTTTATTTCCTTTTTCTTTTTTATTTCTCTCTTCTTTGCTTGAGTTTTCCCTCTCACGTGTGACAATGCCATTTCTTCAACATTTTTATTTTCAAAAAACACATTCATTGCCAACAAAGCTTCTTTTCAAGAATCTCATTCTCGACTTGAAACCCTAACATAATGTGTTTCATTTTATCATGAGTTCATAAAGAAAGAACTTGATAACCTTCCTATGAAGTGGGAATAGATTTGGTCTTCCCCTCACGTGGGGTCATATTCTTCCTTTCAAATTCCTTGATGAAGTGGACATCTTTCAAAAGGATTCCTAGATGATGAATCAGTTCGAGGAAGAAAACACCTACTTTCGAATAACGCATCCCTTGACTGGACCCCTTCTTCATGCAGGGGTTCCCAAGAGACCCCATTGAAAGTCTTCCAACTTGTTGATGGTTTGCACAAGTATTCGCTTACTTTCCTACGTGGTTGCTTTTTGACATGTTCTATCTACGGGTAAACATGTCACTTTACAAGTGCTCCTATGAAGCCAGTTTCTGACTCTATGAAGTCCAGTTTCCTTGGTTTTCCTCCATGCGAGAGATCTTGGGGGATACCTCCTTGCAAGTCTACTACCTTCTAGGGTGCTTTCTTTGAGCTTCCTCTATGTGAGAAATCTTGGAGATGTCTCCCTTATAGGTTTGCAGGTCTGTAGGGTGCTTTCTTTGGTTTCCTTCACACAAGAGATCTTGAAGGACACCTTCCCTATAGATCTATAGGTCTGTAGGGAACTTTATTGGCTTCCTCTATGTGAGAGATCTTAGGGGATGCTTCCTCGTAGGTCTACGAGCCTATAAGGCTCTTTTCTCAGTATCCTCTATGTGAGAGATCTTGGGGGACACCTTCCTTGTAGATCTGTGGACCTGTGAGGTGCTTAATTCTCAAGGATTCCTTCATGCAAGAGATCTTGGGGGTTGCCTCCTTGTAGGTCCATGGTCCTATAAGATGCTTTCATTCTTCAACTTCATAATTTTGTGGGGATATAATTCCTTTGCTTGTCCTACACTCTCAAATTTTCCAAATCATGGTCTACTTCCTCAACAGTTTAGGTATACATTTTTTGACTCTACTACTTCTCTAATCTACTTTACCAAAGCACTTATCAATATTCATGCTCGCTAAAGTGGGGGAAAAATGTATAGGAGAAAATTTGCACGCCTTATGCAAATTCTCCTTTTGCTATTTCTCACTTTAGAAAACCAAATTTGAAGGCTAAATTCCACATAATCCCACTGCCTGCATTCCACTTGGAAGTTGTTTTGTGTGTCAGCAGAGGAATAAATATCAGGGATGCCCATGCAGTATGTAGACATCCACACAATGCACTTATGTCCCTAGCAAATTCCTACATATGGAGCCTACAAAGGTGTTACACTTCCCATTGGAAGTCGATTTGTAATGCCCACTTTGACTGACCAACCTAGAATATGGCAATTTTACTCATTCTCTTCTTTAAATTCACTCCCTCTACATGCTTTTCAGCTCTTTACATCTTCTAAGCATTCAATTCATCTCTTTACATACTTTAGCACACTCTCCAAGCATTCTAACACTCACTTTCAGCCTTCAAGTAGCACTTGGCACTCCATAATAGTAGCAACAACACTCTGTCAACTTCATAGAGCAAGTGTGGAACAAACACCATTGTAGTTGAGGCTTGATTCCTCTCATTTTCTCCTCCATTAGCTAGTGAGCTCTTGGTGGAGGTGGTAAGCTTTCTAATCCTCTCCTCTACGATTTGGTGGGTAGCACCCTACTATTTTTGTAGTGCTTTTTTGTTATTTACTTCATTTCTTTCTTTATCATATATTTCTCCATTATCTCTATATTGGTTGTCCGTGGAGGTGGAAACACTTAAATAGGAGTCTGACTGAGGTAGGCCCCTATACAACCACCCAAAAAAAAATCCTCTTTATTATGTGTAGGTGGATGTGCTACTTGGAGCTAGCTGGTGAACAAGCTTCTTTGTGAGATCATTCTTGTCACCCTAGATTTAATCTACTTGTTTTATCAGATTCATCTATAAATTTCTTATTTCATAGTATTATTGTGTTCTCCTAAAATCCACTAGTTATGCCTTTAGTCCATTTTCTAGTGTTCAAACTTTCCTTTTTAGTCATCTGGTCGTACAGACTCTAGCACACTACTTTGTCAACCCAGAACCACGCTTTCATCCTCAGGAAAAGAGCTTCCTAAGGAATAGTGTTGAACCCAAAAATTGGCTCACCTAGCCCTCTTCTGAGTTTCAAGTCTGCAAAGTGATTTAAGGACCTTATATTCCTCATCATTCTCATCCTGCATTTCCTAACACCCCTTTAAGTTGAGGTAAATTAGGGCAGCCTTCCGCTCTTAGCTCTCCATGACCTGGAGCCTTGAACGTGGTTGGTTCCCCTCTCTTATAGGATTTATCTTAGGTCCATGCCTACTAGTACCATATGTTAGATGCTTTTTTTGGGTGCATAGATGAATATCATTTTGAGAATAATGTCGACAGACTTGGTTTTGATATGAAATGTGGTTTCTCTAATTAGGTCGCCCTAATTAGTGGAAGCAAATGTATATGGTATATGTGTAAGAAATTTTTGTGAAGGTAATGTATGTGTAATGGATGAAGAGTGTGTGGTGATGTGAAATAATTGAAGGAATGAAAGTCAAAAAGTGTGAATGTGTGAAGTTTCATATGTGAACAAATAATGTACTTACAAGGAAGTGTTTTATGTATTGTCCTTCACCAGAACTGAACTCCAACCTAAGGAAGGTGCATTCTATCTTAGTTCATCTTTTGGAAATGAGCCATACTCTATTTGTAAATTATTTCAGGTTGTGAGCCTTCAAGGATAGTGTGTCCTAGAAGTGAGCCCTTATAATATTCTATATTTGAATATATTATATTGTGAGTTAATCCTCACCATGGTTTTTCCCATTTTGGGTTTTCCACGTAAAAATACTGGAGTTCATGTGTATTGTCATCTTGTATTGATTCCATGCTTTCACTAATTGTTATAGTTAGAATTGTGTTATTGCTTGGATGGATATTATGTAAATGGTTTGATGGAATACTTATTCACCCCACCTCTTAGTATATCGAGTGTTCATAAATTGATATCATAGCTTGGTTCCTTTGGAAAGGTTTAATAGCTTGAGGAAGATCTTGGAATTTGAACAATTGGCAGATAAGATATTTCCTATTCCTCTAGAAGAGTTTCCTATTGAACATATTGAAGAAGGTTGTATCCTAGATAATATTAGTGAACTTGACGATCTTTACAATGATAAACAAGAAGCAAGGGTTTGAAGGAAAGCTTGTAGAAAGAAAATGAGTGCATTAAAAGACTGAAAGAACAAGTGGAAGAAAATAAAAGAATTGAGGATTGTTAGAAAGTTGAAATTCAAAGGAAAATGGATGAATGTACAAAGCTTGAACAAGAAGTGGTAAACCTAAGGTATGATATGGAGAAAGTAAAAGCTCAAGAGGAAAAATTTAAAACAAGTACTATAAGGATTGATGAGTTGATTTTGTTTCAAAAAACTTCTAAGGATAAAGGTGTTTTGGGATTTTTAAGAAGGACAAAGTTCAAAAGAAAATCAATCTCTTGACATGGCTAGAAATCAAATGAAAAATCAAGGCAATGATAGATAAATCAAGAATCAAAGAAGCAATACTAGAAGGATTCCTATCAGACAACCCAATGCTCAAAGGTACTTATCTTTTACTAGTATATGTTATTCATGAAATAGGTTTGGACATAGAGAAAAATATTGTGGAAATAAAATAAAACATAATGATTGAATAAATCAAAATACTTTATCATTCACCGGTCTATGTTTCAAATGTAAAAGAATTGGACATGAAGCTATAGAACACAAAGGTCAAATGTTGAGAAAAATTATTTATCCATTCAAGGGATATTTTTATTACTATAATTTATTTGGACACAAGGCTAACTAGTGCAGATATAGATTTGATAAAGGACAATTTGGATGGAAGAATGTTGTTTGTTATAATTGCCACAAATCAGGACACTTTTCCAAATATTGTAGAAGTAGAAATATGATAAGAGATTATCTGGTAAAAAGATATACACCGATCATTGAGATTGATAGAAAAGAGGTTAAGAAGGAAATGGAAAGGATCTAGAAGAAGGAAGGAGAATTTGAAAAATAAGCAGAATCAAAAGTATCAATTTCATCTATGTCATCCTTCAGTGCAAGTAATCCTGCCAAAAATTCAATCCAATCAGTGGCTAAGGGGGATAGATAATCATAAAATTTAATATCCCCTTATTGATTTATGATGTCATGTCATGACATGAATACATTTATTGAAGGTGAAGAATTTGAGATCTCATTTGAAAGGAGTTTTTAGGTGCACATGTGTGAAGAATTAATTCTACAGAGTTTGAAATGATGGAAGTATATACTAATTTTGAGGAAATCTACTTGCAGTATGAAGCATTTATTGTTGAAGCAATTGGGATCAAAGAAATAAATTTAAGTATGTTAAGGAAAATTCATTTGATGAAAGGAATTTTTGGAAGAGTATAAGCATGTAGAACAATCTTGAAGAAACCAGAGCATTTTCATACATTATTCCCTCTGAATTATTCATTGAATTTCCTTGAAAATGATGGAGATACCTTGAGTTGTAGATAATTCAATGAGACCAGAACCACATTTTAAGAAGTATCATATTAAAAGTCTAGAACTCAACCCTTTGGGTGCATTCTTGGATGTTCCCCTTGGTGTTATTATAATTGAATACATTGGGATATATATTCATATAAAATTGGAAGAACCTACTTATGGAAAAGAACACATATTAAGTGGAGAGGAATTTACCCCAAAACTGGAATAAAATGTGCTTATGGAGATGAAATTGGATGTGTGGGATTGGTTCCCAGATTTTAGCAATGAGGAAAGATGTATTAGGTTGGAACTTAGCAGTTTTCATGATCATTTTGTGTGGCTTGACAATTCGTATATGATATCCACAGAGGAAATTAGAGATGTGACTAGTTTATTATCCATCGGACCTACTCCTAAATGTAATCTTGACAAAGGAAAGGGATTAATGAAGAACTTAGGTACTGGAGTTAATAACCCAATTGTTCAGTATGCAAGTTTGGCTATTTCACACTTGATTTTTGGTAATAATGATGTCTCCACCTCCTAAATTGACTTATCATTAGAAATGGTTGAGAAAAGAACAAAATATGATCTTTGTGATTTTCTCTAGCAGTAGCTGTTGGAAAATATGAATGATATCAAAAAGAAGAAATGTGCATTTAGATATGGAACATTGATATTATTTCTAACTTTCTATTTTATGAGAGAATTTCCCAGTATTGGAGAAATTTTTTGGGTAGATACCAAACCAATTGCTCATTAGATTAGAGAATTAATGAGAAACATTGGAGATTTGGATGCACAAGGATATTCCCTTGCTACATTCTTTGGAAAATTCCAAAGAAGAATGAAAAGAAGGAGAATTCCAAGAGAATTAGTCACAAAATATAAGGACGATATAACATTTTTGGTATCCATTGATAGTTGCATTATCAAGGCAGTTGAATTGAGAAACACATGGATTCTTGAGCTAGGGTATGAAATTGAAAAGATTATGTTGTTGGTTGTATAGAAATTTTAATCAACAACCCTCAAGATCCCAACAAACCTAGATTTTGAGCTTAAAATGAAGTAGCTCGAGAAATTCTTGAAAAATATGAGTTTTTCTCTAGTAAACCAATTATTTCCTCTAGAGAAAAGAGAAAAGTTATTGAGATTCATGTATTTGCTGCTCAGACTTAACCAAATCCAAGGAGAATCAAGTAGCTAGCTAGGAAAAAGATACATCTTTAGATGGTTCTTAGAGTAGTCACCAGTTCTTCACAATCCATTGTGGAAAGCACAAATTCACTAACTAATAAATTCAAAAAACTAAGGAGTCAATCAGTAAGTGAAATGGTTACTTGGGTCAAAGAAAAATGATTGTTGGAAATTGAAGACAAGTGCAAGTCTACACATAACATTGCACTTGACAAACTTAAAGAGGTTCAAGAGTGTGAGAAAGAGGCCAGAAGTCTATTCTCATTTTTTTGGACATGGCTTAATGCAATTCAAATATTTAAGGATTTTGAGGACAAAGTTGAGACACAAATAAAGTATGCATCCAACACCTTTAATCCAGCTTTAGATATGGATGATCAAACATATGATTTAACAAGACTGCATGAAGAATATCTTACATTACATAAGGAGAAAGGAGAGATTATTAAACAATTTGGTCAACTTAGAGATATGATAAAGATTAAGTTCACTCCTGTCTATTATGCTCTTTCTTTGGCTAACAGAATTTTGAACTTGAACATTACTCCCAAAACTATAGTTGAAGGAAAAGACATCCTATTTGATCTTAATTATCTATGCAAAGCATTGATAGAAGAGAAGAAGCTTTGGGATGAAGGGAAATCCTCTTGGATAGATACTCTTAGCAAACTTCAAGGGACAACCTCCTCGGGTGGATTAATCAAAATTATTATTTTGGATGTACTCCTCAAGGGGATTATTTAGGTATGTAATGGAAATTTTTAAATCTTTCAATATATTTTTACCCTTTGCCATTGATGTCAAAGAGGGAGAGAAGGTACCATGTGAAAATAGAGAAGTTTTTAGGAGAGAGAAAATTGAGAAGAAGATATTTTTTATGGTTTTCGCAATGTGTGTTGCCATCAGTGAAAAAGGAGGAGATTGTTGGAAATTGGAAGGTTGTCATTGATGTCAACAATGTAATTTGGAAGATTGTCATTGATGTACATTACTTGTATAGTTTAATAGTTGCTCCGATAATGGAAGTTTGTTGATTCAGTATTTTGGTCTATATTATCTTATTTTGTAAGATTTGATCAGAAACTGATATGATGTTCTACCTTGTCATTGTTTGCATCCATTGACAATATTTTGACTAACTTGGCTATATGGTTTGAAAGATATAATTACTAGTACTTTGGAAAATAATGTTCTACTTATATGTTGATTCAGTATGTTGGATTTTTGGTTCGGATTCTACTTCAAAGAAATATATCACTATAGGACTTTATACATAGAGTTGTGACTACAAGATTCATCTTATCTCAAATTTTTGTGATGATATGTGAACACATATGGAAGATATGAATGACAATGTTCTATTCTAAAGGCTATAGTGAGTTTCTGTACAGTGCATTAATGTGGGAGATTCTGCATCTTCTCATGATTAATTATTTTTCCTTGTGGAGTTGAAGATAAGTTGTTTGATGTCATCTAAAGGATAATTTTATGTGTTAATAAGCTTTTTTGTTACACGTTTGATGCATCACATAAACGTTTGGATTCTTGATGCTTTAGTTCTAGCTTAGGACAACCTAATTATGAATTGGTGTTAAGAAGATTAAATAAGTGTTGTGAATGCTATATGGATCTATCTTATGTTCATGCCAACTAGTACCATATGTTAGATGCTTGTGTTGGGTGCATAGATGAATACCATTTTGAGGATAATGTCGACAAACTTGGTCTTGATATGAAATGGGGTTTCTTTAATAGGTCGACCTAATTAGTGGAAGAAAATGTATATGATATATATGTAAGAAACTTTTGTGAAGGTGATGTGTGTGTAATGAATGAAGAGTGTGTGGTGATGTGAAATAATTGAAGGAATGAAAGTAATAAAATGAAAATGTATGAAGTTTCATATGTGAGAAGATAGCGTACTTATAGGGAAGTGTTTTATGTATTGTGCTTCACCGAAACTAAACTCCAGCACAAGGAAGGTGCATTTTATCTTAGTTCATCTTTTGGAAGTGAGCCATACTCTGTTTGTAAATTATTTCAGGCTATGAGCCTTCAAGGATAGTGTGTCCTAGCAGTGAGCCCTTGTAATATTCTATATTCAGATATATTATATTGTGAGTTAATCCTCACCATGATTTTTCCTATTTTGGGTTTTTCACATAAAAAAACTAGTGTTCATGTGTATTGTCATCTTCTATTGATTCCATGCTTTCACTAGTTGTTATAGTTAGAATTATGTTATTACTTGGATGGATATTATGTAAATGGTTTGACGGAATACTGATTCACCCCCCTCTCAATATTTTGGGTGTTCATCAGGACTCACAACATCGATACCCATAAGTCATAACTTAAAGACCAGTCAAAAAGTGAACAATTTCAACAACAAAACATAAGAATGTCAGGATTTTAGGATAATAGGGTTTTAGAAAGCCCTAGGTTGTAGACTTAACAACCAAAATTTATATAGTTTGGGATTACCAAGAATTTTATGCTAGGGTTTTAGGATAATATGGTTTTAGAAATCCCTAGGTTGTAGACCTAACAACCCTAATTTAACAAGTTGAGGATTACCAAGAATTTAATCTTTCAAACTATAGTTGATATTTTATATTGTATTTGATATTTTATATTGTATTCCTTGAAATTATGCATCATATTGAATAAATTAACATAATATTTATAATTTCATATTTTAATTGTGTTAAACAGGTACTTAGTGATTCATCGCTCAACTCAATGCTTAATAACATATTAACAACAATAGCATATACAACAATGAACATCAACAATCATTTAATGTGTATCTAGTAATTGAAACTAGAGTTTTTCTTCAATTGATAAAATAAATAATATGGATAATTAAACATCAACACATTACTAATTCACTGAATTTGAGTTTTCTATTGATTTTCAAATGAAGGAATCCATAGAGACAATGCAAAATCTTGCTAAAAGACAACTCTACACAGAGCTGAGTTGGAACTTGGAAACTCATATTATCAATATCAAATCATCAACTTTTGTAGCAACTTCCACTATTTAGGTGATGGAATTTTCATTTGTTCCAACTGATGTCATCTAACTTGAAAATTTGTTAACAATGTATGATTGAATTTGGATCTTGACTTGAATGTTTCAACCAAAGATACATTCAAGGTTATCAATGGTTTGATGGAATCTAAATAGTTTGCCTCATTTTGGGTTCTAAGGAAATAGGTACAAATTAGTCCATATTCTTTCTTAAACCATCCTTTCCAATGAATTGGTCATTTGTGTCACAATCCTCTAGAAAACCAAGCTTTGTCATGTTCCTTACCTTTTCATCCAGCTTCTTCATATTTGTTGTAGCCAGATTCACAATTTTTTTTGTTTCACGTATTCTTGAACACTTTTGAATAATAGATGACACCTTCATTGAGGCTTCAATACAATTATTAATCCCTTTTTATTTCAATTCATTGTCACTAGCTTTGTAGACTGTTTGTTGAACTTGATTTGTAGATTTCTCTGATGCTAGCACATTTTTGTTGTCCATTAAATATTTGTTGAGCTTCTTATGATGTAGTCTCGTAGCATTAATCAATTGAAACAATTCACACAAATGATCAATCCTCTACATTATTTCCTCCCAGATCTTTTATTTTATATACCTCATTGTTTCTCTACAAAATGTAGTTAACTTATTTTGACAAGAGTTTGTTTCATTTTTTACTTCCATTAGCTCTATGGTCAATCTTTCACTTTTATTCCTCTTTCTCCAATTTTATTCCCACTATCCATTTCCTTTCCCAATGCTTTGTCTTAATTTTTCTAAAGTGGATTTTTCCTCATCATTTTTTTCTCTCACCTAACCTTTGCTTCAATCCATTCACTTCTCTCTCATTTTGTTTATCCTCTTTGCTTGTTGATGTAAAGGAAGATTTTTTTATTCTTTTTTCTAATTCATTTCTCTTGTTATTTTCTAGTTTCCTCTTTGCTTTCTCATTTTCTAGTTCCACCTATAAATTTTCTATTTGATTCTACAACCTTCTTTCTCTCTCTTGCTATAGAAATGAGATGTACAACAATTCATTGTTCTTTGATACATTAATTTTGTCACTATTTTTGAATCTAGAAAAATCCAATTGGAAACTACTCACCCAAAATTTAGATCAATCCATCTAGTTTTTTGGTTTATTTTGAACTATAGGAATAAAAAATGTGTACTCCATGATTTCTTTATTTGTTTCAAATGTGGGTAATACCATGGTTGTTGTAGGCTAGATAAATTTATAGCAAACACACTCTCCATGAATTGTTTATTTTGTTTTTTATACAATTTTGATTTATTTTTAAACTCTTCAATGTAATCAAAACATGGGGATGTGGGAATAATGAAATGCTTGAATGGTGAAGGACTAGGAGCACTTGAAATTACTAATGTTGTAACTAGGAGTGTGACTTGGACCTATCAAAATCCTTTGCCTCTTTTATATATGCCTTGATCACTTCATGTTTGTGTGGTATCTTGTATTGTTGTCCTCTTGTGTGTAATTTGTTGTTGTAGCACATGTTGACCACTACTATTACTACTACCCATACCATTTCCACTAGTGGAAATACTAGTTGCACTAGGCTCTCCACCATGGGCATGTCCTAGTTGTGATTATATCTAACCATGAGGATTACGATTTGAAGTTGTATAAAATGAATTGTTTCAGCTATACTTGTATGCCCTTAGTCTACTTTATCGGCTCCAAGGTCTCATTTATCAATAGGTTTTCTATGGTCTACATCTATTACCATAAAATTTTCTTGTCCTTGGGACCCCAAACCACCATATTCATAACCCAATTTTTCAACTATGGTTGCTCCTAAAGTATACGCTTCTTTTGTGGCCTCACTTAAATCAGCTTTGACATTGCTTTGTTCTTCCCTATCATAATTAGATTCATCATCAGTTTCTTGATCTTCACATTCATTGGGATCCTCTATATTCCACAATTTTCTACACTCATGATCTTCTTCATTATCTTCAAATTCTACAAGAGTTCTTGGTTTACCTAGCTCCTTCCTCATAGACAAAAAGGAAGTAATTTTTTATCATGGCCAATTTTTATTTGTAACTTCCTTATCTAGAGAATCTGGAATGTATAATCTACTAGATGGTTTATCACTTTTTTTATAAAAATTGTTGTACCTCCTGATTTTCTTTTAGTGCAATGCCATAATTTCTTCTGACAATTGTTCAAAAGAAATAGCTTTCTCAGCAACACTTTTCTCCATTGTTATTTTGACCTCATCCCAAGAATCCTTGTTTCTCAAGTTTTCAAGCAAGGGTTTACTTTGATGTTGAATTATACTTGCAACATTCCTATTGGCCAACATGGATCATACTTCTAGTGATAGGCAACATCAAAATTCAAAAAATTCAAAAGATCATGTGCCACACTAAATACTTTTCTCTTGAATGTGAACCCTCCACATGAAAAAGGTAAGAAGGAAATGAGGTCTTCTTCAACTGATTGACAAATTGTAGTTCATTAGTACTCTACATCTACCTTACATTCCAATTGATGTAAAAACCCTTTTTGTCACATGTATTGGAAGTTTGTATGGCTCTACTCCCATTCCATAAAATCTTAGCACAGTATATTCTTCCATTAAGTACCAATCAGCCAATTTTATTTCTTTTCCTAGTTGAATGCAATTTCTACATGAAATAGGAAATATAGGCATTGGAGCATTTGTAATTGCTTGATGAAATGGAGCCAAAAATTAGTCTACAAAATTATTTTAGTTCCTTTGAGAATCATACATCCTTATCTCAGTGTTCTAATCATATACTGGTTCCATTTTCTTTTCCCAACATTCATATAGGGTTGAATTTGAAGCTTTTCAATTTGAAAAATTTTGCTAAATTTGAATAGAAAAGAATAGCACAAGTAGGTTGTGAACCTAAATGTCTTAGTGGAATTTGAGTGTGCACCTCCTTTAATCATTAAAAATTGTTCATGCATGGATTCTATAATGTTCTCAATAAAGTTATATTTGATAGATTGAGATGGAAAAGCATAATGGATATTATATACCATTTCAAGGAGGCTTGTACCCACTTCCTAATTGTTATCCAGTCTGAGGAAAAATGATAGCATGGAAATAGTATCCTGAACCCATGGTCTAAAAATATCAAAATCATAAGGAAGCTTATGATTACCTTTCAATTTTTTTCTATCTTGTATGTTATCTTGAACTATTTTATTTATGAAATATTTTTTCTCCCTTTCATCCACTGCTTCATAATCACTAGCAAGCTTTTCTAGGTCAATGAGGACATTTCCAAATTTTTCTATTGTATACCCCAACACTTTTCCAAGTTATTCAGTATTAATGGATAATAATTCTTGTTTGTTATCTTTATTAACAATTTCTCTTTTGTTATCATCATAATTTTGGGCACAAACCATGATAAATTGTGGGCAAGGGAAAACCTCATGTAACATCATGTGCCCTAATTCACTTACCCACGGTGCACTGAAACTATTAACTTGCATTTGGTTTGTAGCCTTATTCTCAGATGAAATTCTAAGTTTTGAGGTATGCCTACCATAGATTTCAGGATCATAAATATCATGTTATTCATCAATAAAACATGGGGTTTTAAGCAATCCAACATAATGTATTTTTTTTATCTAATTTTGGTCTACCTTTCCTAACAACTTTATTTGGTCTGCTAGTGGTACTTGTGGTAGACATGCTTATACAATGTGCAATTTTGAATTCCCTCTTAGACCTTAATTTTTCTTAATTCTTAAGTCTCTCAACCCTAAACTCAAACTTCAAAGTTTGACAAAATAAGATTTTAAGAAACGATTGTTGGAAATAGGATGCCATTTAATTGCAATCCTAAATATATTTCATGTATCTCCTAAGTCCTTGGAAAATGTTCCCCAACACTAGGATTAGAAAGAGATTAAATTTGAATGAAATAAACATGTAAATTGACATTTGTAATTATTCCTAAATGATAGGAACATGTGGGGACGCCCAAGAAGAGCTCCTATAATATAGGAGCACATGGGGTGCCCACATGGAAGATGGAATCCACCTTGCTTAAGTTAATTGTTTGGAGGATTGATAACACTTCATTAATGCTTGCAAATATCCTACAAGTTAGGGATTGATATTTACATGAGTGGAGTTTAGTCCAGTTCAGTTTAGTTATGGTTTAGTTATCTTCATTTGCATGTAGTTAGTGTTAGTTGAATGCTAGTTGACTTTAGTTGCATGACAGATAGCATGTGGATACATTCAGTTAAGTTGGGATGATCAATCATGCATAATGTTTGCATGAATTGGTGGAGAGATATGTTTCAGTTAACTAATATTGACTTGGACCCACCTTGGGCACCCAAGTTGGCATCTTTGAGTTAACATGTTTTGCATGAGAAGATATTTTCAAGGCTCAATTAAGTGGGTCCATTCTTGGGAACCAACTTTGAGGTGATGCTTGCAAGATATTTTCTTGACCAACAATTAGTTAAGTGTTCAGTTTGGTGCACCTAAATTGAGGAAAATTTGGTTTTGACTTCATGTTACAATGTGGAACTCTACTTGCACAATCTAGGTGTAGATTTTTGAGAGGATATTTATGCTCTTCTATTTGATAACTCTTATGAGTTTACATGCTCATTAATTGTTTATTTATTGTAGAAATTGCATCAAAGTTGATTACAAGGTTAGTAGGTTGAGCTTGTGCATGTGTGAGGGTTTGAAGCATGGCATTGGATGTGTGGATTCATGCTTTTTTCACATGGAATGCATGGATAGCTTGTGCTGTAGAAAGTGTATGAGAGTTTTATGTAGGTTGTGAAGAAGGATTGTTGAAGGTAAGGAAGCATATCGATCGAGGATTGATACAGTATTATTGTAATCTTGTTCTAAGGATAAATAATACAAGTATTATTGATTCTGGTGGTGGATTTTTTTCCCAAAAGGGTTTCTCCATGTATATGTTGTGTCACTTCTATCTTCTTTTCTCATTTTTCTACAATATTCTATCTCTTTCTACAATTGGTAAAATTGATCTAAACAGATAATCATACACAAAGAATTGTGACAAAGAACACTTAATTAAATCTATAGTCACATAGGTTTACAAGTTTTAAGCTACAATTTCACCTTTATTTTCAACATTTGGTATTAGAGCTAATGGTTAGGTAGAGTTTGTTACACCTTTCTCTTAAAAGTTTGAAGTTTTTTTGGATATAGTGGGAGTTTTTACTATTGTGATATTACAGATTTATAAAAGAAGTGTGTTTTATCTTCTTGGTTTAGAGATTATGGCTTTCCTGACCTTTTGGAAGTTGTGTTGTTTACAATGGATTCTTTGATTGTGTTGAGGCCATGGATCATCTTCATTTAGGAGATGGTAATCTCATGGATAGCTTGGTTACACATTTCAGAGGGAGCTTTTGACAATGATGGTTTGATGTTTATCTTGTTGCCATGTATATCTCAATATCACAATTCAATGGGAGATTTGGTAGGATATGGTTATCTTCATGTGATTTGAAGAGGTTTTAACATATTGTTTCATGGAGGACCCTTAAAGTCTTTGGTAAAGGTGTTATTTTTCTTCTTTTGGAGAGGATGTAGTTCTCTTTAGTTTTAAGTATTAATCATTTTCTTGGAGCTTCATGATTATGCAAGTTGCATTTAAACTTGGAATGGATTGATTGGTGGGTGCTCATGGATACTAGAGAGACTTGGGTTAGGCCAGATATTTCTTATGTTAATAAATATGTGTTGGAATGGTTACTTTTTATAAAAAAAATTCAACAGTAAAGATCGAGGAGCTTGCACTTGGAAATGGATGTGTCCATCATAGACCTAATGAGAAGGTTGTCTAATAATGATTCATTGTTTAGAATAATTGTAATGTATAATGTCAAGTGGGAGAATGTTGGGAATAGGATGTCATTTAATTTCAATCCAAAACATATTTCATGTATCTCCTAAGTCCTTGGAAAGTGTTCCCCAACACTAAGATTAGAAAGAGATTAAATTTGAATGAAATGAACATGTAAATTGTCATTTGTGATTATTCCTAAATGATAGGAACATGTGGGGATGTCCAAGAAGAGCTCCTAAAAAATAGGAGCACATGGGGCACCTACATGGAAGGTGGAACCCACCTTGCTTAAGTTAACTATTTGGAGGATTGATAACACTTTAGTAATCCATGTAAAGATTCTACAAACTAGGAATTGACATTTACATGAGTGGAGTTTAGTTCAATTCAATGTCAGTTTAGTTCAGTATCAGTTCAGTTCAATTATCTTTAGTTGCATGTAGTTAGTTTGAGTTGAATGCTAGTTTACTTCAGTTGACTTGAGTTGCATGACTAATGACTTCAGTTGCATGACAGATAACAGGTGGATACTTTTAGTTAAGTGGGGATGATAAATCATGCATAATGTTTGCATGAATTGGTGGAGAGATATGTTTCAGTTAACTAAGATTGAATTGGGACCACCTTGGGTGCCCAAGTTGGCATCTTATAGTTAACACCTTTTGCATGAGAAGATATTTACAAGGCTCAGTCAAGTGGGCCCATTATTGGGCACCAACTTTGAGGTGATTCTTGTCAGATATTTTCTTGACCAAAGTTTAGTTAAGTGTTTAGTTTGGGATTCCTAAATTGAGGAAGACTTTGGTTTTCAGATTACATGGTGGAACTCTACTTCCCCAATCTATGCATAGATTTTTGAGAGGAGCTTTATGCTCTTTTTTTGTACAACTCTTAGGAGTTTACAATGCTAATATTTGTCTATTAATTGCAGCAAGTGCATCAGATTTTGTATAATGTTAGTAGGTTTAGCTTGTGCATGTGTGAGGTTTTGAAGCATGGCATGGGATGTGTGGATTCATGCTTGGTCATGTGGAATGCATGGATAGCTTGTGTTGCAGCAAGGTTATGAGAATACCACAAAATTTTATCACAGGTTGTGAAGAAGGATTGTTGAAGGTAAGGAAGCATATTAATCAAGGATTGATATAATATTATTGTAATCTTGTTCTAAGGTTAAATAATACAAGCACTATTGATTCTGGTGGATTTTTTCCTGAAAGGGTTTCTCCATGTATATGTTGTGTCACTTATATCTCCTTGTCTCATTCTTCTACAATCTATTGTCTCTTTCTACAATTAGTAAAATTGATCTAAATAGATTAATCATACACAAAGAATTGTGACAAAGAACACTTAATTAAATCTACAGTCACATAGGTTTACAAGTTTTAAGCTACAATTTCACCATAATTTTCAATAGTGAAGACCGAGGAGCCTACACCTTGAAATGGATGAGTCCATCATAGACCTAATGAGAAGGTTTTATTTATTGAAAGCCTATATTGCTTAGTGTTGTATGCACAGGACAATCTTGTATCCCACTCCTGGTCTACTTAGCAAGTAAATGATCTAAGAGGTATTTCTTGCCTAATTATTAGATGCATTTATATGTGTCTTGTATTCTCTTATGCATTAGTCTTGAAAATTGAGTTCTAAGGGATTATTGAGAAGTAGATGCATGATTTTATGTATTTCCATTATTCTCCTTGCAATCTTGAGCTTGAGCTAGTTTTGAGGATTTGGGTAGGAGAGGTACCGGATATAGTTAGTGGCTTTGGGAATATTCCCTTTTTTTGTGGGAATGTTTGGCTAAGTTTGATCTACTTTCAGTGAGGTTTGCATCTAAGTTTTGTCATGTTTCATTATAAGTTGAATGGTTATATGTTGATATCCTTTCAGTTTGGGAGTGTTGAAGGAGATCTTACTTTACACAGTTTGGCACATGTTAGTGTGGTATAAGAACATGGTTTGATTTGTAGGTTCTCTCTTTGTGGGAATATTGTCTTCTTCTTTAAGGTTCTTGTGTTATGAGAGATGTATTTTTCATATCATTACATGCTTCTTTGACACTATGATGGAGGAGTTAGCCACATCCTCTATGTGAAGTGTTATAGGAGGACTTGTTAATGTTGTGATCTTGTTTTCATAGTTCGCATTACTTGTGTAGTGGGAGTTCCAGAAGGTATATGTGTTTTGTATGAGAGGGGAACCTCTCTTGGACTAGTTACACTTTACTACAGTGAGTTACTTCAGAGGTTTTTTATCGCATGTCTATGTGTTTTATTACCTTGAATTCTTATTTTGTAGGATGGTGGATATACAGGTACTTGTTTTCAGATATGGGATGTTATGTTGATAGCATGAAGTTTTACCTATGATAGTTTGGTTACAAAGACTTGGGAAAGGTATTGATTGAGAAAGTTGACACTTTGATCAATGTTGCAAATAATTTTTATTGGTGCAAGAAGGCCATTGGCCTTGAGTCATGTACTTTATTTATAATAATGATTCCTTGTTTAGAATAATTGCAATGTATAATGTCAAGTGGGAGAATGTTGGGAATAGGATGCAATTTAATTTCAATCCTAAACATATTTCATGTATCTCCTAAGTCCTTGGAAAGTGTTCCCCAACACTAGGATTAGAAAGAGATTAAATTCAAATGAGATGAACATGTAAATTGACATTTGTAATTATTCCTAAATTATAGGAACATGTGGGGATGCCCAAGAAGAGCTCCTACAAAATAGGAGCACATGGGGTGCCCAAATGGAAGGTGGAATCCACCTTGCTTAAGTTAACTTTTTGGAGGATTGATAACACTTCAATAATGCATGTAAAGATCCTACAAGTTAGGGATTGATATTTACATGAGTGGAGTCTAGTTCAGTTCAGTTCAATTCAATTTAGTTATTGTTCAGTTATCTTCAGTTGTATGTAGTTAGTTTTAGTTGAATTCTAGTTGACTTTAGTTGCATGACTAATGAATTCAATTGCATGATAGATAACAAGTGGATACATTCAATTAAGTGGGGATGATCAATAATACATAATGTTTGCATAAATTGGCGGAGAGATTTGTTTTAGTTAACTAAGATTGACTTGGACCCATCTTAGGAACCCAAGTTGGCACATTTGAGTTAACACCTTTTACATGAGAATATATTTACAAGGCTTAGTTAAGTGGGCCTATTATTGTGTGCCAACTTTTAGGTGATGCTTGCAAGATATTTTCTTGACCAATGATCAGTTAAGTGTTCAGTTTGGGGTACCTAAATTGAGGAGACTTTGGTTTTGACTTCATGTTATAGTGTGGAACTCTACTTGCACAATCTAGGCGTAGATTTTTTAGAGGATCTCTATGCTCTTGTATTTGATAACTCTTATGAGTTTACATGCTCATTAATTTTCTATTTATTATAGCAATTGCATCAGAGTTGATTGCAAGGTTAGCAGGTTGAGCTTGTGCATGTGTGAGGATTTGATCCATGGCATGGGATGTGTGGATTCATGTTTTTGTCACATGGAATGCATGGATAGCTTGTGCTCTAGAAAGTGTATGAGATTTTTGTGCAGGTTGTGTAGAAGTATTTTTGAAGGCAACAAAGAATATCAATCAAGGATTGATACAATATTATTGTAATCTTATCCTAAGGCTAAATAATACAAGCAATATTGATTCTGGTGGTGGAGTTTTTTCCCAAAAGGGTTTCTCCACGTATATGTTGTGTCACTTCTATCTTCTTGTCTCATTCTTCTACAATCTTTTGTATCTTTCTACAATTGGTAAAATTGATCCAAACAGATAATCATACACAAAGAATTGTGACAAAGAACACTTAATTAAATCTACAATCACATAGGTTTACAAGTTTTAAGCTACAATTTCACCTTCATTTTCAACAATGATGAAATGTAGCTGTAGGAATTTTGTCTTTCACTTACTCAAATTTTGATTCTTGAAAAGATTAATACTGACTGGATTTTTTGGAACCCAGAGTCTCCCCGGTGTACTGTAATGAGCAATCTAAAATCTCCCTATGTGTTGACTCTATCACTTAAAAATAAAATCACTTAGTAGTAGAAAGTTCACTTTTTTTTTTTGAATATTAAAGTGAATGAAACATCAATGTGTTGTTGTTGAACTACACAATTAGTACATTACATTTCTATAATGAGAGTTAGAAATAAATTCTAAAACAAATTATCAACCATTGATCTTTGTAAATCTAGTAGTTATAGGGTGGTTCTAGAGGTTTGAGTTTGCAAGCCTAGTGCTCTACACATTTCATTTCAGAATGCAATTAAAATCATCCATCAAATGCTCATCAAATGATTGAGTAATTTATGATATAAACAATAAACATATGTTTTAAAGTTGTTTTAAAGTTGTTTTAAACATGCATTTTTAAAATTGTTTTAAAAATTTAAACTTTAGTGGTGTTAGGATACACAATCCTAATGGGGTCATCTAGATGAGTCCACGTGTCAATTCTATGGTTCCACAGGTCACATAAATATCTACTTGAAGCATTTCGTGGACTCATAGAATCCCTTTAAAAGCAAAGAATTGATTGAAATCAAGGCCAAGGAGTTGGAAACTTAATGTTGCAAAGGTCTTAATAAAATGATTAATGATACTAGGAACCGAGGGAGCAAGTCAATGAAAAATTAAAAATCAATGACATTTCAGTGAACCCTAGCAAGAGTGACAATTTTTAGTGTTTTTTGTCAATTTGATGGCAACTTTCTTTTTTCATTTGTATTGCTTTATTTTTTAAATCTACATGCAAATATTTCATAAATAGATAATACTCAATCTCTTAAAGGAAAAAAATCTGATTTTTCTAAGTTTATTAAATATTTTATTCCATTTACATTACTTGTATAATTTGAATAGATGCTATACACAAAAAATAATTCTTTACTATAAATGAATACCAAAGAATAACACAACCATTTATTTTATTACCACTGAATTACAATGTTACATTATTACATAGCTTTAAAAAGATGAGTAGAGCATGCAACCTCTTGTTTTGTATAAATGACACATGCCAATTGATTCCAAGATACAATTGATTCCAAGTTGCAAGGTCGTTGGTTGTTTTTTCTACTAGTGACAATACAAACCATATTCCCAAACCATGAGGCTTGTTGACCATCATTTGGATCTTGGGATCTCTAATATGGTTATACATTTATAATATGTTCCATTTGATGCACTAGAACACCCTAAATTGAAATAATTAATTCTAAGCCAGTAGTGGTGGCTATGGGATCCAAACCATATTATAAAATAGGTGACTTTGAGAATCCTTAGGGCTTGCCTACCATGCTGGGAATATGGGAGTTGTGAAGATACATAATGTACCTAACCTTTTGGAGAACCAGAGTCATGCAAAACATGAGGGGTAGTAAATCTACTCCCACCTTCTACACGTAGTTTCCATGCATTGGGATAGCACACAATGAGTTTGAAAGTCCACAATTCCTATTCAAGGGCCTCTATCAAAATGGAGTATGAGAAGTCGTCAAATTTTAATGCAAACAAGAATAAAATAATTATGTGGGCATACTCTTTGTAAAAACACTTATCTCCATTAGAGCTCCTCATCCAAGTTCAAAACCTATCTCATAATTCAGGTCAACCAGATCAACTTCTTTCCAATCCCACCCATTTTGAACTTGAAGGAAATTGGTCTTTTACTCTCTAACTACATAACTGGAGGTAGGAAAATTTAGAGTATGGGTATGTGCAGGATCATCATGGAAAAAACAGGCCCTTAAGTGGCAAAAATTTTAGAAAAATCAAAGTTAGGCAACTTGATGTAAAAATATTATTTCAAAAATATGTAAGAATAGAATTTGTAGCAAATTGAATGTAGTTTCTAAACTACTAGGTTTTTTTTTTTCTTAAATATCTATTTGGTGAAAAATTGAAATTTTAATGCAGTAGTACTTAAATTTCAGTGAAAAAATAAGAAGTAGGTGTCTGTCTGACCACCCTAACCACAATAAAATGATAATATTTTTTTATAATATTTTAGAAATAAATAGAGGACTCATGTCCGGATGTGATTCATATTTTTTTGTAATTTTTTTCCAGCTAAATAATTAATTATGATTGTTTTATTACAACTTTTAAAAAATATAAAAAACTCATATGTTTGACCACCTTAACTTGGTTAAAACTTCATGAAATTCAATTTTTCTTTTTTTAATCCTATAGTATGTGAAGCATGTAATGTGATGCATATTTTAGATTCCAAAAATGTGATACTGTTTGAAATCTATAGATGTTTTTCAATCAACCTATCAATCAGTACTTTAGTCGTAATTCAAATAGAAAATGAATAATAATAATTTTTTAAATTCAAAGTAAAGCATAATCTATATTGGTGGAAAGCTAAGAATCTCCTTTAAAAACCCTTTTCATTTCATCAATTTTGGGTTAAAAAAAAGTCGTCAGCCACATAACCTAAAAATACCCATCATATTGCCACTTTTTGGCCCATCATGATCCTGCACATACCCATATCCCCAATAATACCACGTCATCTTCTTCCTTATTAACCTTGCAAAATGAAAACCCTTATGATAATTCAAAACATTGCACTCAATAGTAAACCATTTAGCCTTCTACAAATGATTTCAATTATGCTCACTATCCCTATTTATGGGAAACCAATACCACTACCAGTCCGATCCATGTTTACTCATGAGTCGTGTGAGGTTGGGTATAATGATAATAATGCAAACCAAAAAAATAACTTAATCATGTAACTTAAGTCTTACATTTACATTTATAATGTTTATTTTGATTTAAATCTAGCTACATGAAAATAGTACATCAAGCTAACAAGTTGTCAAAATCACCACTCAAATGATATGAAATCATTATAAATCTTGTTTCAATTGATCACTAGATTAATGACATCATCATCTACAATACATCATGCAGTTTTCAATATCAATCTCTCCAATCAATCACTTCGGATGTACATATGGAATTAATCTGTAGTACCAGAACCACACTTTCTTCAAAGAAATACAATCCAAAAGATATGCAGAAATTGATAATAAAAAAATATAGAAATTGATAAAAAGAAAGCAAGTGCCACGTGTCATACTTTCTGCCATTTTCAGTATCAAGTTATCAAACCAAACATTTCACTCACTTTGGATTAGAAGAGCAACCTAATTTTGAATCTTCTAAAGATTTCCTAGGTACATATGGCATTAATCTGTAATACCACATACACATTTTCTTTAATGAAATACTATCTGGTAGATATGTGGAGATCGATGAAAAGATTGAGAATTAAATGAAAGGTAGAGAACTTTGAGGCATTGAAAAGAGAGAATTAAATGGTTTGTTGTACCTTAATCATTATCAATGTCCACTAATAAGTCATAATAATTTTTTCTCACTTATGATTAGAAGTATATGATCAAATCAAATATTTTGCTCACTTCAGATGTACATATGGTGTTAATCTATGGTATCGCAACCACATTTTCTTCAATGAAAGACAATATGGAAAATATGCAGAAATCAATAAAAAGATTGAGAATTAAATGGTAGGAAGAGTAATTTGAAGCATTAAAAAGAGATAATTAAATGTCTTGTTGTAGCTTAATCATTATCAATGTCCACTAATAAGTCGTAATAAATTTTTCTCACTTATGATCAAAACTATATGCTGATAATTACTATTAGTTTTAAAAGCCACATTTTTGTATTGAACAAAGAAAAAAGGATTTACAAGAATGGAGCCATGAAAAGTATTTTAATTTAAGTAGTTGAAGACTAAAGTACATACTACATAGCTAGCCTGGCTAAAAATCCACTAATTGTGACAAAAAACTAGTCACAAAATACATATTACAAGAACTATTATGTTGTATAAAAAGGTATAGACACAACTCATTACTAAAATTTTGTGTAACAATAGTAGAGGCCCTCAACTAGGTGTTTGAGAAAAAGGTGAATCAAATTTAACAAAGTAACAACATAGAAGGAAAGGGAATCACCCAAAACCTTCCTCCAAAACTCTAGACTCTTTAATGATTCATTTTTCATATCACACGATAGACCAAATCTCATATTAACTAGGGAAAGAGCCTTCACTACAGAATCATGCAATTTCACTTTCTAGAAGATTCAACCAACAAGCGCCAACCCACTTTCAAAATTGTAATGGTCCAGTGCCAACTCTAATGAAGAAATAGAGTAAATGAAAGGCTGCAAATAACATATTGCTAGCATCTTCACCAAATCTTTATCGAGCAAAATTTCCATGCAATTGGACAAGAAATTTGAAGCTACCTTGGAATATAGAGCACATGGGTTGTTCTGAAGTCATTCCCTACCCAAAATTATTCTTATAGCATCCTCAACCTACACACAAGGAATTATAAAAACCATACCCAACTTTCATCTATCGTATGCATTGTTGCTTGTTTTCTCCCAAAAACATTTGGGTAGCACGACATGCCATGAAGAGTCCATATCACAATTAAATTGAGAATAGAGAAGAAAGAAAGCAAAGCCAATTTATATATTATAAATGATATGAAGAACATCAAGTTGGTGAAGTATATATAGAAGTTAGAACGAAGACAATGGCATCAAATACTTAACACTTAAAATTTAATTCACTACTTGATGTAACAAATTATTTCAAAAAAAAAAGTCATTTAAAAAATAATAAAACATCAACAATTGATATTTTAAAGTCTAACAGTTTTGGCATTATTTCAAATGTTTGAATTCACAAGTCTAGTGCTTTAGACATTTTCTTTTGAAATGAAACTGCAGTCATCCATCTTGTGATAACAATTGATCTTTGATGAACTTAGTAACCACAAGTTGAAGCTCGGTCCCATCGAGGATAGATGTCATAATCTTGCATTACCACAGAAAAGTGATGGCATCACCTTCTCAACAATGTGAGCATGTGGGAGCCGCCTGATCGTTAATTACCAATCTCAACCATTGATTTTTATGAGAAAATATTTGTCACATGATTTTGATACTCCATGGAATCAGTAATTTCCTAGGTCAAGGGGTTGGTCACCATGATGACTCCAAAGGATTAAGTCATAACTTAAGCAACCTTCAACTACTGATAGCCAGTCAACAATAAAATATTATTTTGATTATCATGACTTTAAGTGATTTAATAAGTAATAAAATGTCAACCATGCATTTTTGGAAATCTAATGATTCTAGTGTTATTCTAGAGATTTGAATTCACAAGTCTAGTGCTTCAAACATTTGCTTCTGGAATGCAACTATAGTCATCCATCGAAAATCCATCAAACAGTCGTGGGTTATATTGATTTGTGTTGACATCTAGCTTTAGACATAATTAATATCTTGACACTTGTCCCCATTTTGGACACTTTACGAAGGAATTTGGATGTGTGGAAATTTTTTCCCAAAATAGAACAATATGTAGCATTTGATATTTTCACCACCCACACTATGATTTATTATAGGCATACCATTTTATTTTGCCAATGAATTTTTTTATTGGTTTGAGATTATGTTTAATTTTCCAAAGGTTTTTTTATTCATTTGAAAATAGGTTTAATTCACCAATGAAAATATTTTTTTTGGTTTGAAAACATTTCTAAATCGCCAAAAAAAATATTTTATTTGTTTGAGCACAACTTTAATTCGCCAATAGAAATATCTTGTTAGTTTGAAAACATGTTTAATTTTCCAATGGAAATATTTTATTGGTTTGAAAATAGGTTGTAATTGCCAATGAAAATATTTTATTGGTTTTAAAAAAAATGCAATTCACCAGGATTTTTCACAGACTTCTAGCAATTACAAAAGATTCATCAATTGAGATTTTTTTTCTTCTTAAAAACTAGAAAAAATCCCCAATAAAATTAATATTTTTATTGGGAAGTATACAAGATTTTCTAGTATTTTACACCTTCACTTGGGGGGGGTTCTTAAAGTTATCCCTGATCACCGGGCTTTGCAATATCTCAATAGTCAAGGAAAATTAAATCAAAGGCACTTAAAATGGGTTGAGTTTTTGTAGAGTTATACTTTTGTTTTGAAGTATGGGAGTCGAAGGTCCAATAGAGTTGCAAATGCCTTGAATAGAAGGATATTTTTTTAAAGAGATGAATATAGAGGTTGTTGGGTTCAATCAACTCAAGAGTTTGTATCTTGAAGATCCAAACTTTGCAGAAGCTTAGAAGGATTGTTTGGAACCTATTACATTGGATAAGACAAGATAGTTGGATTTCTTAATCCAAGATGGGATTTTGTTTAGAGGAAGCCAATTGTGGATTCCAAGTGGTTCTATGAGAGAGAATCTAATCAAGGAGAAGCATAGTGGAGGATAGGTTGGAAATTTTAGCTAAGATAAGACCATTGCTCTTTTTAGTGAGAATTATTACTAGCCAAAATTACAACAAGATGTGAAGAAGTTTGTACAAAGTTTTATAGTATGTTAGATATTTAAAGGAACAAGTCAAAACATTGGATTGTATCAGCCATTACTTGTACTTGAGAGGCCATGGGAGGATATTAGCATGGATTTTATTCTTGGCTTTCCAAGGACATAGAGAGATCATGATTCCATATTTTTGGTGGTGGATAGATTTTCAAATATGGCACATTTCATTCTGTGTCACAAGACTAGTGATGTTGTTCATATTGTGGAGTTGTTTTTCAGAGAGGTGGTGAGACTACATAGTCTACCAAAGAGTGTAGTTTTATATAGAGATACCAAAATTGTTGGTTATTTCTGGAGGACATTATGGAACAAGTTGAAGACATATTTTAAGTTTATTTTTGCATACCATCCATAGATGGACAAATGGAGGTGGTGAATAGGAGTTTGGGTAACCTGCTAAGATGCTTAGTAGGAGATAAGCTCAATGGATGGGATTTAATTATACCATAGATAGAATCTGCTTACAACAATTATGTCAACCAGAGCACTGGTAAATCACCATTCTAGATTGTGTATGTTAGTGGTCCAAGAACTACTTTTGAATTGAGAAAGATGCATAAGGGGGACAAGAGAAGTGCTAAGGCTAAAGATTGTGCTGAGTACCTAAATAATTTGTATGAAGAGGTTTATAAACATATCAATAAGATGAACTCACAATATAAGGCTAAGGAAGATCAGAAAAGGAAGTATAAGGAGTTCCAGGTAGGAGATGAATTCATGGTTCATTTGTGAAAGGAGAGGTTTCCAATTGGTACATACAAGTTAAAGATGGAGAAGTTTGGACCATGCAAGATCTTGAAGAAGCATGATTCAGGAAATGCATATGAGGTCAAGGTTTCTAATGAAATTCATATTTCACATGTGTTTAACATTTCAAATTTAATAGAATATCATGAAGGAGGAATTGATGAAGAAAAAATAGAAGCATAGTGGAATATTCCAAAACCTACTTCAAAAAATGAGAGAAGAAATTTTGGATAGTTGTGTGGGTAGAAGCATAAGAAACAGTCAGTATGCAAAGTACTTGGTGAAATGGAGAGGAAGACCTGTTGAAGATTCATCATGGTTGTCTGAGGTTGAGGTTAACCATCTTGGTTTCCCTCTAACTCCTAGGAAGTGACAAGGTCACTTTTCAAATTACCCTGGGAGTCTGATGCAACAACATCTAGTGGTGTAGGGGCAATCTTGCATCACCCAAAAAGATATCTTTCCCTATTTTCTTTAGTTTTTTTGAGTCCCATGATTGCACTTAAGGGGTATAAAACAATCAAAATTCAAAAAAAGTGGAAAATGATGAATTACTATTTTTAGTAAGTCAACCTAAACGAGCTCGTATGGACTTGAAAATTTATCCCAAGGAGCAAAACTAAAAAATATTTCTAATGGAAGAAGAATTATCTCAATACCCTATACGGTTTGGGAGATATTAAAGTTTCTATCCTGAGAAATTTCTCCAATGCAGCTTCAAATTCAAATGTGAAAACCTTAGAAGCCCTAAAATAGCTTAAAAAGTGGAAGAAATGATCTTTGATCATTTCAATGTTGTAGATCACTTTGAGAGCTTTCCAATGATATATTATAATAGAATAAGACACCCAGATCAAAAGTTATGGCCATGTGAAGCTACCCCACTAAAAAGTGAATTTCATTAAAATATCTTCCTAGGCAAGAAATCAAACGTGCGAAACTTTTGGCGCCAAAACAAAAGGGAAACCTACACTTTCTAGAACATTCTAGGGCGTTTATTAGGTAAAATAAAAGGGTTAAGTGGAGGTTGTAGAAGGTGGATCCATTAGTGCATATTGTGGCTCTGAATAATATATTTTATTTTCAAAAAAAAATTCGATGTAATGAATCAAGCCCACGAGGTTGTAGCCCTATAATTCTAAATCTATAATTTCATTTTTGGAAAATAATTGAAAGTGGGTTGCTGTCTATCTTGCGTTTTCTATGTTGTTATTTATTATTTTGTTTTGTGTGGGGTTTACAAGTATCATACAAGTAGTATTACCATGTTCAACACATGATGGGTCACTCTCATCAAAAGAATCATCATGGTTGCCCCCATATAAATTCATATATTTTGAGAAAAATAAAGATAATTCATTATGCATTTGTTCATCAATTTTTGCATCTTCGTCTTCACTATTTAAATTTATTCTAATGAATGGTTTAAGGAAAATACTATTCATACATTTAGGTTTCATTATTTTTGTAGGTTGAGACATGTAAAATTCAATGACATAATTTGGTGAAGGTGGTGAGGTGGAGTCAAGTGATGGTGAGAATGAATGAGTGGGAGGGAATTCATTAGTGTTGGTTTGGATAGGTGGTTGGTCCTTAGGTAAATTTTCAAATAACTAGTGAGTAATAGCATAATGTTGATGCTATGCTCTTCATCACTTCTATTTCATCTTGCATGTGTTGCAATTTTTGAAGGTGTAAGAGAGGTTTTTCACCATCAGTCTCTTTTCTTCCTTTGGAGGAGGAATTGAAGGGATCACTAGGGATTGGTGAACAACTATATCTGTAGGTTTATAAATTTGTTCTTATTTCAGAGGCACAAGGTAATTATATGGTTATCTCTTGGTCTTTCATATGATATCAAAGGTGGAACTGCAACATATATGGATGGTGTACTTGGGAGGATATCTAGTTCAAACATGGGTTCATCCCTGACCTATGAGCTGGGAGGAAAAACCATAGAAATAAAAATAGATAGATCATCCTCAAGTGGGGTATTACTAATGGATAACTCATTATATTCTTAGATTTAAAATTTTGGTATGATATGAAAAATAAATACTCATGAGGATTAACAAGTTCCATAGGTTGAGACCAAAAATAATCCAAGGAAAATTTTCCATGAGAAGACACAGGTTTAAATCCACTATGATTAACTATATATATTTAATTTTCAAATGGAAACTTTATGAATTTATGGATTACTAATGCAACTACATTCATGGAGCATAGCCATCGATAACCTAGCTTCACACAAAATCAGTCTAACATTGAGATGATGATGAATGAAGCATCCAATTATTTGTGTCTAACTTTGAGTGGGAGAGTTATTGAACCTATCATAGGGTGCATGAAACCATCATGAGTTTTTATCCATGCTTTTGATTATTCATAAGTCTTTATAAAGTTCATGCATGGGTATGTGCATGATCATGGGGGGCCAAAAAGTTGCAATGAGGCAAACACGCATTTTTACTTCGCCCAAATTGCAAAATAAAAAAGTTTAATTTTTGTATGGGTCAAGCAAATTTTAAATTTGGTTTGGTAATACCAAACAAAAATGGATATCGGTTAATTTAAGGGATATTCGTTTCCAAAAATTATTTTTTGTCACTTTTATTTATTCAAAATGGATATCCATTTTGCAAGAAAAATAGATATTCTTTTTGAAAAGAAAAACAGATATCTATTTTGAGAAGAAAAAATAGATATCCATTTTGAAAAGAAAAATGGATATCCATTTTCAAAAGCAAAATGGATATCCATTTTCAAAAGAAAAACAGATATCTATTTTCAACAAGTATTTTAATTAATTTTCTATTTTCATAATAGATGTCCATTTTGAAAAGCCTAAAAAGCACACTTTCACAAAATGGGCATAACTTTTGTGTTACTTATCAAAATATTGGTTTTATATAGGCATTAGAAAGGTGATTCAAAGATCTACATAATGGAAAATATTATTGTGGTAGATTTATCATAGAAAAATAATTATAATCATTTTAAGGTCCCAAGTTTTAAAATTTTAAATACTCATAATTCTTGCATACAAATTCTTTTTTCATTTTTTTTGCAATAATTGTCCTAAAAGACCTAAAACATTAAATAAGTTGTAAATAATGGAACATTTAGATTTTTGTACTAAGGAGAGTAAAAAATTTCATAAATCATCATAGAAGGCCTCCTTGTTTTATTTGATCCTATGTGCACCTTTTCCCAAGTTGAACTAGGAGAACATATCTATCTCTCCCTTTCTCCCTCTATCTATTTAGTTATCTCTCCCTATCTCCTCTCCTTTAGTCACTCTCAATACCTATCTCTCCACTTTTCCCTTACTATGCCTCTATCTATTTTTCTCCTCTCTATATATCCCTCTCTACTTAGCTCTCCCCCTTTCTCTTCCCATCTATCTTTCCCAGGCCATATATATCTCCACATATCTCTCCCTCTTTCAATCTCTCTCTCTATATTTTTTTTTCTCCCTCCCTCTCCTTCTCCATCCCTTTAAATATTTATATAATCTCCCTCTTCATCAAGTTCTCTCCATATCTCTATCTCACTTTTATATACATACATACCTTATTTCTACCTCCCTATCTATATATTTGTCTATCCCCCTCTCTTCATCTCTCTATACCTCTCTCTATTACTTATCTCTATCACCTCCTTTATCTTTCACTCTTTCCCCATCTATCTATATCTCCCTATCTCTCTCTTTATATCTATCTATATCTCATTATCTCTACCTCTCTCTCTTATTCATTATCTCTATCTATCCCTTTCTATCCATGTCTTTCTCTACCTCTATCTACCTATCTCTCTATCTCTCTCTCTATCCCTCTCTATCTCACTATATCTCTCTATCATTATCTCTCCCTCTTTCCCTCTCCCTCTATATATTGATTTATCTCTCCCCCTCTTCTTCTCTTTTTACCTCTCTACCTATCTCTCTCATTTTCTCTACCTCTATCTCTCTATATACCACCTCTCTATCTATCCCCCACTCTCCCTCCCTCCTCTATCTCCCTGTCTCTATCTCCACCTCTTTCTCTCTACGTCTTTATCTCTCCCTCTCTATCTCTATTTCTCTCTCCATCACTTTATCCTACCATCTAGATATCTCTATCTCCATATTCATCCATATATCTATATCTCTTCATCTCTATTACTAACTCCCTATCTCTCTATATTTATATCTCTCCTTTTACCTCTCTCTCTCTCTATATATATATATATATTATCTCCCTTTCCTTCTATCTCCCTCTCTACCTTTCTATAGAGAGGGTGAGTGGAGATGGAGAAAGTAGAAAGGGAAGGTTAAAGAGGTAGAGATGGGAGAGAGAAGACAGATATAGAGAGATATCAAAATAGAGACATGGGAAAAAGGGATGGATGGAGTGAGAAGTATGTAGAGAGATAAAGAGGGGATATAGAGAGAAGTAGAGAAGGAGGCGGGAAGGGAGAGGTATATAGAGAGAGCTAAGGTAGGAGGGATATAGGTAAAGGTATGTAGAAAGAGAGGATGGTGGATATGGGAGATAAAGAGAAGTAGAGAGAGAAAGAGAGGTAAGGTGGTATGGATAGAGGGTGAAGAAAGATATATATATAGAGAGAGAGAGAGGGTGAGTGAGAAGGTGAGAGACAAGTAGATAAGAGAGACAGGTTGAAGAGAGATATAGAGATATATAGAGAGACATCTAAATGGAGAGATGGGGAATGAGAGAGGGATGGAGGTAGAGGTAGGTAGAAATAAATAAAGGGGAGATAAAGAGAAATAGAGAGGGAGGGAGGAAGGGAGAGGTAGATTTAGAGAGGTAGAGTTGGAGGGATATAGAGAAAGGTAGGTAAAAAAGATGAAGATTTAGATGGGAGATAAAGAGAAGTAGAGATAGAGAGGTAATGTGGTCACCTTCAATCTCTCTACCTACCTCTCTCTATATCCCTCTAACCTTACATCTCTCTCTTTGTCTCTACTTCTCTTTATCTCCCATCTATATCTTCCTCTCTGTCTACCTACCTCTCCCTATATCCCTCCCACCCTAACTCTCTATATCGACCTATCACTTCCTCCTTCTCTACCTATCTCTATCTCCCCTTTTAGCTTCTCTCTACCTACCTCTCACTCCATCCCTCCCTCATTCCCCCTCTCTCCCTTTAGATGTCTCTCTATATCTCTCTTCACCCTCTCTATCCTCTCTACCTCTCTTACATTTCCTCTCTACTTCTTTCTATCTCCACTCACCCTATCTCTCTATCTATGTATCCCTCTATCCCTCCTACCCTAGTCTCTCATTACATACCTCTCCCTCCCTCTCTCCCTCCTTCCCTCTCTCTCCTTGTCTTTCTATATTTCCCTCTCCCTCTGTCTCTCCCTCTCTCAATAACTATCTCCCCTTCCCTCTCTGCTTATCTCTATCTCCCCTCACCCTCTTCCACTCTACCTATGTCTCACTCTATCTCTCCCACCTTACCTTTCTCTCCTCTTCCCTCTCTAATTCTCTATATATCCCCTCACCCTCCCTCTCTCTACCTATCTCTCCCTATATCTCTCCCAACTTACCTCTCTCTCTTTGTCTCTACTTATCTTTTTCTCCCATCTCCATCTTCGTCTTTATCTAATTACCTCTCGCTATATCCATCCTACCATACCTCTCTATCTCTATATCTACCTTCCTCCCTCCCTCTCTACTTCTTTATCTCTCTCTTTACCTACCCATCACCCCATCCTCCCTCATTCCCCCTCTCTATCCCTTTATATATATCTATATCTATTCTCTCTCTCCTCTCTACCTCTCTTACCTTACCTCTCTACTTCCATCTATATTCCTCTCAAACTCCATATATATTATATATAGGAGTGATATGGAGAGAGGGAGATAAAATAAGATAGGTATAGAAAGAGGGAGAGATAAATAGAGATAGATATGAATTGGGAAAGATGTAGGGGAAGAGAAGTAGAGAGAGGTAGGTAGAGACATAGGTAGAGAGAGAGGGAAAGGGAGAGGGAGGGGAGGGGGAGAGGGAGAGGGAGAGAGTGTGGGGAGGGAGAATAGATAAATATATAAAGAGGGAGAGGTGGAGAGGGAGAGATGAAAAATAAATCCAAAAGGTACACTTACATATTGAGAAAATGGAAATATCAATGATGTGTCAAATGTGAAAATGAAACCCTAATGTGGTTGCCAAGGATGGGTAGGGTAAGTAAAACTAATTTCACAATCAAGATAATAGAGAAAGATGTTACAATATAAAATTGATGAATAATTGGGAATGTATTTAGTTTTTTTAATATAAAATTCAGATATAAATATCATAAAATTATAAGTCTAATAAATTCTAATATGAATAATAAACCATAAAAGAAGACTAGGTTGTATAGGATTTATTGGGCTTAATAGAATACAAAGAGGCATAAAGAGGGAAAAAGAGAGAGGAAATTGAGGGAGAGGTAGAGAGATAGATCTAGAGCCTGGGAGAGAGAGAGAGGAGGGGAGGGGGGAGGGAGAGGTAGGTATAGAGAGAGTGAGAGGTGGGAGGGAGAGATATAGAGAAATAGCTAGAGGGATATAGAGAGAGTTGAGATTGAGTTAAGTAGAGACAGAATGATGCAAGGAAATAGAGGTAGAGATATAGAGAGGGATCTAAAGAGGTACAAAGAGACATGGAAGGAAGGAGGGAGAGAGAGGTATAAATATGGGTCTAGAGCTCAAGGAGAGACTAAGAAAGATAGATTTAAAGAGGGATAAAGAGAGAGGGAAGGAGGGAGGGATGGGGAGTTAGATAGATAAGTCTAGATCTCAATATATTAAGAGGGATAGGTCTAAAGAGGTAAAAAGATATGGAGGGAGTAAGGGAGAGAAAAGTGAAGAGATAAGTCTATAAATTAATGGGAGACATAGTGAAATATAGAGAGGTGGAGAAAAGGATAGAGAGATATGATGATTTATGAATATTTCTCATCTCCTTACTACATAAAATATAAATATTTCCTTATTGATTAATTTTTCTAATGTTTCAAGTATTTTGAGATGATTGTTACAAAAAAATAATGAAAAAGGGACTTCGTATGCAAAACTAGTAAGCATTGATGTGTAAAAAATGAAATATGAAGTTCAAATTATTATAATTATTTTTTATGTATAATATAGAAACACTACCTAGTCCATTATGTAGAGATCTGAATCACCTTTCCAACAACTAGAAAAAATCAAATTTTCATAAGAAAGAAAAAGTTATGCCCATTTTACTAAAGAGGGTTTTTTGGGCTTTTCAAAATGGATATCTTTTTTGCAATAGTGGTTATCCATTTTGAAAAATCCTAAGATGGATATCCATTTTGAAGAAATTAATAGCCATTTTGAAGACATAAAAATGGGTACTCGTTTCAATAAAACGGATATTCATTTCAACAAAAAGGATATCTATTTTATTTTTCAAAACAAATACCATTTTAAAGACATAAAAGCAGGTACTCATTTTTTAAAAATGGATATTCGCTTTGTTTCTCAAAAGAGATATCCATTTTAAAGACATAAAAGAGGGTACTCATTTTTAAAAAAATAGAAATCCGCTTTGTTTCTCAAAAGAGATATACATTTTTTTACATATTTTTTCCCCCAATTTTTGCTTCATGATTTCTTTGGTATTTGGCTTGGGGGCAACCAACCTGAAAAGTCAACTACCCCAACGTGTTTATAGGGGTTGTAGTAGTTTTTTGAACTTCAGCCTTCATGTTGATGACCTTTTCTTCATTTGAATTTGATGAAATGAAAAGGGTTTATTTAGAAAACTATTAGGATTCTACCAATATAAGATATGCTTTATTTTAAATTTAATAGATAATTATTATTAATTTTTTGCATGTACTATGTGTAAACTCCTGATTGATAGGACGATTGAAAAAACCTATAACTTTTAAGAAGTTATGCATTTTTTGAATCCGAAAGATGCATCACACATTATGCTTCACAAGCTATAGTTTTAAAAAGAATGAATTTCATAAATTTTTGACCAAGTTAGGGTAGTCAAACTAATGGTTTTTAATATTTTAAAAATTCCTACTAGAAAATTCATAACTAATTATTTACTTGCAAGAATTTACAAAAAAATATGTGTCACATCCAGGAATGTGTCCTCTACTTATATTGAAACATTCAAAAAAAAAATTTTTTTTTTGCTCATCATTAGGGTGGTCAGACAAATACCTGCTTTTTTTTTAGAAAATTTAGTACTACTATATTGAAATTTCAAATTTTTACCAAATAGATTTACTTTTTTTCCAAGAAACAACTAGTAGCTTAGAAAATACATTCAATTTTCTACAAATTATGTTCTTAAGTATTTTTCAAATTATGTTAATAACCTATTCAATTTTTTTATGTCAAGTTTCCTAACTCTATTTTTTTGAATTTTCATCGTCACTTAAGGGCCTAGTTTGGACCCCCATGATCCTTCACTAACCCACACAAATAAAAATTCTTCAGTGATCACATTCTCTAGGCACACAAGATCAATGAGTATCCCTGGTGTAGGCTTGTCATTAATACAACTGGTGATATAGAGAGGATCATCAGGTGCATGTATGGATACATCAATATGTGTGAAAATAGTGCTAGGTAACAAAGTGGTTTGGCCCTCACAAGGTTGAACTTATATTTCATTAACAACATTATATAAATCATCACCATCATTTGTATAATCACTACCTTGCACAGAGTTGGATGTATGATTTGGCATTGGATTTTTGAAAATTTATAAATTCTAGTTCGATGGAGCTATGGACTTATTTCCTTTATCATTAACATCATCCAACTGAATATGATTAGAATTAATTAGGTATTGTACTTGGTGCTTAAGATGTATAAATTGTTCCATATTGTGTTCATTTGTATGATGGTATTGGCAAAATTCTTTTACATTAAATTTTAGAGGTAAATATTTAGTTGTATCCACAGATCTAATCAAAAGTAATTGGATTAAGTTCTTGTTTATTAATTGTAACATAATTGCATGAAGAGAGTTAAGAAATTAGGTGAATTTTCTATCTCTCAGTCTAAATTGATAAGGAGTTGTACTTACGGGAGCAACATGCATGCCGATATTATTAGTAGTTTGTGCAGTGTTTATCGTAATGAAGTTTTTATTTTTCTTTTTAAATGATTGATGTAATATGGTTAGTTCAATTGAACAAATAACATTGAAATAGAAGCAATTAGGATCTTAAAACAATAATAAAGTACAAGATAATGATCAAATGAAATCCATACTTAATGTAATTCAATTAACAGCACTAAAAGACTCTATTCAAAGCAATAAGATAGCATTTGAAGCAATTGAACCTAACTTGTGTAAACCTCCCAATCCCATTTTGGATTTGAAGTAAACTTGTAGTGTAGTGATGTAGAGTGCTCAAATTTACCTAATGCATTGTGTAAAAACTTTATTTAAAGGTGATTGATTCACAAAATGCTCTCAAATTTCTCAAGAATGGATCAAGAATTCAAGAGAGTGTTGGGTGAATATTTTGTAATCCCTTTACAGATTATGAAATAGTAATTTCAGCCACAATTATGATGAGATAAATCTCTCCTCTCAGAAGGGGGAGGCTCCCTTTTTTTTTGTTGAAACAAAAGTAAACTATACTAAGCTAAAGGTATTTACACCAACTTTAATCATGTCGAGGGTGTGTTACATTCATCATTTTCTCTTCTTTCAAAAAAGATGTTTACAATGTTTCACGGTAATATTCAATAATACTTCTACACTTAAAATATTAACCAAAATAGTAATCACCAATATTCTTGATTAAATGTGGATAATCAAAGCATAATAGTATAAAATATGTGATATGTGACCGAAAGACACACAAAAGCACAAAGTCTTTTTGCTGCCTTCAATGAGAGTTCTGTAATAACCAATGATGTAAGTTGAAGACCAAAGTCTTCCAACTCACTTCACAAAAAGATTCATGTACCAAGTGAATAATCCCAAGCATGAAGTCTTCAAATTATCCTCCAAAAAGATTTTGAAATAACTATATCACCAATTGGAGAAAAAAGTATGTCAACTAACAATACCACCGATCCATGAAGTCAATAATCACAAGCTCAAAGTAATGATAATTCTCCACCAATAAATGATTTCAACAAACACAATTTCAAGTAAATGATATAACACAAAGTTCACATAACTTATCTTGAAATTCCTCTAATCTTAATAAAGAAACACCACGTATCCAATCAACACAAAATAAATCAATAAGAATGACATAAGAACATCCTTATTCATAAAAATTTGATTCAACACAAAGTTTGATACCAAAATTCCTTATTAATTAAAATTGATTTTGCAATTTGAACTCAAAGTCTCAAATTTGGTTCTCAGTTTGGGAAGAACTTTGTTGCAATAGATTAAAGGTCCATATTGCAAATGATCTCTCTCAAATTTATATATGAGAGCTAAAAAGCTAATCTAGGAAAAGTTTAACTACTTTGACTTATTCAACAACACAATCCTTTTTGACTTAGTACTAGCACTTGTTTTTACATTTAACTACATCAATACAAAATGACATGTAAACATTTTGACGCCTATTTACATAATGCATGTGAAAAAGCATAAAAATTAACTAACTTTGGAAATACAAAACAATTATTTCCTCATGCTTGAAGCCAATAAATCCTCATATTTCTTTAGGATTTCTTGCATCACTGACTCATCCAGTCCTAAGGTGTGATTGATGACAGTATGGACTTTAGTGACAAAATTTTTCATGGAAGAACAAGCCTTTTTGTATCAGCCCAGATGGGTCTTAAGGTTATCCAAGGTTAACTGTATATCACACAAGGTGTCCATAGAAGCCACTAAAAATGCTTCATCTTCAACCCACGTTTCTAAATTACTTTAAACTCTTAGACAATTTCACTGGTAGGAAGGAATGTATGATCATCATCAAGAAGCTTACTAGAAAAATCTTCAACTCTATTTACCAAGTTTACATGATGCTCTTCAACATCTTCTTGAACTTGTTGCATGTCTTTGACTAAGCTCTTGATAACATGCATGTGATTCTTGATTGAATCCTTGATATCCACATACTTATCTTTGTTGGGGTGACCCCAACTTCAACTAACTTGCCCAGCTTCACTTTCTTCAACTGTATCCAAGACTCAAAAAAAAATTCCATCTCTTTTTTCCCAATAGAAAGTGTATTCATTGTCTTTTCCAGCTCAAGTTTCACTTTTGAAATTTGAGCAATTCTCTCCACTGTGGTACTCATGATCTATGATCCTTTCTCAATCATTCTTTCCACAATTTCATACATAAATTTACCTTTTGAATAGTACTTCTCTACCTTCTAGACTAAAGGGTCTTCTATGCTCATTGCAACAGGTTCTACAACCTCAGAAGATTGTGTAATTCTTTTTAGTACAAAGGTGAGATGCTCAAATTTCACCTTATACATATCTTTAGACTATTTTACCTTGTCAAACTTCTCCATTAACATAGTCAAAGATGTTTGAGCATCTACCTTCACACTTTTGTGTGTGATTATCCCCAATTCAACTCTTGTAATGGTATATTCCTCTATGTTGGTTTCCTCATCATTTTTTCCTTGAGGAGGTTCTGCCACCTTTGCATACTTATATCCAAACTTGTCCATATGTAGCTTAGAGAGAACCTTTGGTTTCTTTTTTCCTTTGGGTTTCAGTGGCACCAACTCCCCAAATTCAAACTCATTTGGGGAAATTTATTTCTTTTTCCTCTTTGGATTTTGCACATAAATTCATGGAGGAAGAGGCGATGCATGTCCTCTTGGTTCAGTTGCCATCATCTGAGTTGTAGTTGTACCTATTTTCATACAAGTGATGGTTACAATCAGTGGAGTATCAGTCATTATGACACTAGCATTTTGTATATTAGGTGCATATTTCATTGACTCATTCATGAATTGATCAAACTTTGACTGTGAAGAAATGTCAAATGAGGGAGATGAAAAACTAGGAATAGAATATGGAGAACTAGAAGTAGCCTCTACATTTTTTATAGGATTGTTAAATATCAATCCTAAGGAAGGGGATGAATGAATTGTATGTACAAAAACCTATGGTACAGTAGTAGATGGTGGAAAAACTATGAAAGGAGGGAGACTAACAAAAATTGGGGAAGATGTTACCATAGGAGGTGGGGAAGACACTATGGTAGTGATAGGTGAAGAGGTTAGTGGAGATTCTTGTGGGATATTCTCCTGAGGAGAATCCCACATCTCTTCCTCTTTTCCTTCTTCTTATCCTTTTATGGCTTCTTCTATAGACTACTTTATAGGTGGTGTCAAATATCCTCTGCATGAAAACTTAATTTTAGGTCCCTTGTGATACATAGGGGAACCTTTCTCATTCTTCATGTGAATTTCTTGTTGCTTACATGCGTGTTCTTTTGTACCTTCTTCTTCAGATCCTATATTGAATGGCTTTAGCTTAATTCCTTTACTCCATAACCATATGTTTTTGTTTTCCAAGATGGGGAAAAACCTTTGTCTAATTGAAACAACCTCATTTTGAGACCATTGGATTGAAGGAAAATGTATGTTTGCTATTGTTTTTTCCTCATAAATGACATCCATGATATCACTAGTATCCACTATATCTGAAAGAAGGTCTGCTAAACAAATATTAGAGATTTGGTCCATAGTGAGCCTACAGTAATCCATTCTCCTGACATCTTCATCATCATTGCATTTTTCCCAAATATCCTCAACATGGTAGACATGAGTATGAATTTTCTTTATCTTGCTTTTCATCCCTCTATAATCAAAGTCCAAACTTTTCTTGAAGGTTTTGAGGGTGACTATTTGCATCTCAAATTCTACCACTTTAGCCTTAGGCACCATTTGCACTGAGTACCTTCCAATGATGAAAGGGAATTTAAACCCTAGCTTATGAATTGTTTGTTTCTTGCTATGTACAAAAATAACTTGTCTACACAACTCCATTAGTATAATTTTATCAGTAGGATACCTTAGCAACGTGTAAGGATATCCCATAAAGCAACCAACCCTAAGATAGGTGAAAGTAAGAAATTATAGGAACACGCATCCATATTTGTTTACTACTTCCCATGCCTCATCTAAGACTCTTCTCTTTTCCAGTGTTGGATCAAACATACACAATAATGGTGCAAAGAAAGCATCATTCACACTTCAAAAATGGTGAATGCTTCCTTGAAGGGTGATTTGGGAATATTTTTTATATACATGCACATATCTTTTGTCCCCTTTTGATTCGGGCCTAGATACTTCCTCATTATAGCTACATCAAATAATAAGTATGTACCTTAATGAGATGATCATGGATTGTGTCACTAATTGGTTCACCCTAGAAGATGTGTTTCTTCTTCCTCATGATAATCTTAATATACTCATACATCCCTTCCTGAAATGTTGAAGAAGTTGGTAGACCTTTTAATTTTCTCAGGAGAGTAATTAAATCATTTACTTCTTCCACAAAATCACTATGGGGGAAGCTTTCAGGCCATCTCGCTAGATTAGGCCTTGGAGTCTTTAACGAGTTAGTATTGATCAATTTCTTAGCTGCTTCTTGATCCTTGTCATAAGTTTCTTGCGCATTCTCAATAGTGAGATCTGTACAAGTCTCCATATTTGGAACTTGAAACACCATATCTCGAAGAAAATTGCATCAAGTCTCATCATTACATGGCCTGAGGAATCTCTAACACTTCTATCTTCTCTAATGTAATGAGAAGCCACTTGTAGAACAAAATCAAGACAATGTGTTGCTACCAAGAATGAGGCAACCAAATGAATGTTGCTATCAACTACCACCTTCATCCCTTGGTATAACTGTTGTTTCTCTACCCTCTTGATGAATTCATCCATGTCCACATGTCCTATCTATGTATCATTGATTTCATCAACATTAGACAAAACCACTATCATTAGGAAAATGCCTTTATATTTATATTTCATGATAACTTTCTTGCTTGGAGATAGAGGTGTCTCAATTGTCATTGAATGAATCAAGATATGTTGATATCTGAAAAGAAATGTGTTGAAAAATGTTTGTAATGGCATGAAAATGTAATTGCAGTGAGAAAAGAGTTTTTCCCCAACGTTAAAAAAATATTGCATGGATAAGTGCAAGAGTGGGAAAAAAATGATTGAGCACATTGGAACAAGCAGTCAAAAGCAATGCATCAAAAAATTTGAGCGGTTGCAATTGAAACGAAGCTTTGAAAGTTTTTTTTTTCTTTGAAATTGTCAAGAGTTAGTGAAAATTAAAGTATTTTGTGTAGGGGCATTGAATTTCAGCGCTCTTGCATAGCTTTGGGTTGGTCACATGCAAATTCGCTAAAAAATAGTGACCTTACATGACTTGCATGAAGTGTAGGAGTTGGTCGTTTTTGAAATTTTTGAAGGTTTTAGTGCAATTGGACTAAATTTATTGCTTCTACATGTTGACTTTACAAAAAAGGTGTAAGGGCACTAAAAAATAGCACCCCTACATGTTAGGTAGGGTTTTTGCATGTAGTAGTGCACCTTTTCAGTGCTTTTGAATATTTGGTAAAAACTAAGGAAAAAATGCAACATCGAGAAAAAACATTGTCATTGCATGTGGGATTTAAATCTCTATGTAATGGTGGGGAAATTCCTTTCCATTACCCATAAACTTGTGCATTGTTTGGTGGGAAAAGAAATACTTGTTGATATTTTATCCCTAACAAGCATATAGGTAGCTCATTCATAGTAATGATGTGTATTGCAAGGATTTAACCCCACAATACATATTATGGAACTCAAGGAAAAATCAAGCCGACAATTGATCAAAATAATTAGTCAGGGTTTCAACATCGACCATCACCATGACTGATAAGCCAAGGAAACACATAGCATGAGAACCCAAAACCCTCGATATTGACATATCAATAAAATTAGAGTGGTGGTTATGAGAAAACAAAAATGGATGGTTATGGACAGGGTTCAAATGCAGAATGAAGGTTTGGAATGAATACACAATGGTTTCATTAAAAATTACAAGGGTTCCAAAGATTTACATAGTGATGAATATAAACACTGGTAATTTCATAAACAAAAGAAATGAGAATAGAGAATGATACATAAATGAGGAGATATTTTCAACAAACAAAAAGAAGGATAAAAAATCGTCACATGATATATTTGAACTTCAAACAATGAAACCCTAAATAAAATAAAATGGAAAATCAATTAAAGAAAATAACAATTAATACTTGGAAACAAGGAGGAAGACTAAAAACCCTAAACAAGTGAATAAAAAATCCACAAAGAGATCTTCAACAGCTCCTTAATCCATAAACAACAATCATGTAGAGGGAAATGTAGGTGAGCGAACAAAAATGAAACTTAAAATGGTTTAAAACGCTTATTAAAACCATTTTAATAAAAAATGCATTAATGAACTCATCGTCTCATAAATGCTCAAGCATGTGGAATTAAGAGACATGCACTAGCATTGAAAAATAGTGCTAGTGCATTTTTTTTTAAAATGACAATGTACAAGGGTGTTGTTTTTCAGTGCCAGTGCATTTTAAAAAGTTTCTCTCCCATGTAGGAGCGCTAAAATTCAACACCCCTACATGAGCTAAAAAAAAATCAACACTAGGAAAACTAAAAAGAGAAAATACTTGTTTTGAAGGTTTTTGAGAAATGAAAAAAGGTGAGAACTTGAGAAGGTAATTCAAGGCTAATGACCATGCTCAAAGGAAAATGAGATTATGCCTCATTTTGCATGCTTAGAGATTTTGGATACAAAATGGATAGGTTTCGTAGGGGTTATCCCACAAATTGAGCGCTACTAAATTCAAGGATAAGAGTTGTCTCTAGCTCTAGAGCTTCCTTTGATAATTCTTTGAAACTATCAAAGGGAGAAGAACTCCAGTCTCTAATTGACTTCATCCATCCATTGGGCATAGTCAGGCGACAAAAACAAAAAGATTGAAAAAGACTTTAAAAATAAAATGTCACAAAGACCATAATATATTTACAAAACGTGTCTGTCACCTCATTGAGTGAAGTGCTTTAGATGTTGCCCACTGTGTGGAAGTGAAAACAAAGTAGCATCTTTGTATGCAAGAAGAAAACTATTTTCACCGTAGAGTTGATGAATTTTGAAAAGTCCTCTCCACAGTGAATCAAACTTCATGTGCATGCCTTTTGGCTCTCTTCTCTTATCCCACAAAAGAACTAGATCTCCAACTTGGAAATCTCTTGACTTTTCCTTCTTGTCGAAAAGATTATTTACTTGATCTTGGTGCTCCGCAATACAATTCACCACTTGAACACATTTCTCCTCCAATTCAAAGAGATACATAATACACTTGTTGATAGAACTTTCAAATGTCTCATCCTTAATGGCCTTAGCCAATTTGAGGGTGGGAAATTCCAATGTGATTAAAATCTATGCATTTAAGCCATACAAGAGTTGGAATAGTGACATGCCTATCACCTATTTTGGGTTAATTTTATCATCCCACAAGCATTGTACAATGCCTTGTACCATGATCTTTGATTCTCGTCAACTGACTTGTCCAAATGATAGTAATCAGGTTCTTGTTGTTGGATTATCCCTGACCATTACCTTGAGGGTAATAATCTAATGAATGTGACAACATGATTCCATGTTCAAGATAGAACTCTATAATTTCACTTGACAAGAATGTAGTAGCATTGTATACTTAATATTTTTTCAGCACACCAAACTTAGAAATGATATTCTCCTTCAAGAATATACAAACTACCTCTAAAGTAGCATGCTTCACTACTATAGCCTCCACCCACTTGGTGAAGTAATTTATGGATATGAGAACATAAACATGTCCTGCACCTGAAGGTGATTTTACATCACCAATGAAATCAATGCCCCATTGTTGAAAAGACTCCTCAATGACAACTAGCTTGAGTGGAAGAGCAACCAACTTAGGCTTTCCTACAAACTGCTAACATAGTTCGCATCTGCACACCCAATTGTATGCATCTTGAAACAAGGTAGGCCAATAGTACTTATCTCACAAAATGTTGTGAGTTGTCACTAATGTAGAAAAATGTCCTCCACATGCCAAGTTATGGAAAGATTCCAACAACTTGCTTTGTTGAGCCTTGTCAACACAACGTAGAAAAGTACCACCCAAGATTCTCTTGTACAAACCATTGTCCCATAAGATAAAAGATTATTTTGTACAAACCATTGTCCCATAAGACAAAATTTGTTGCTTTAAGCTTGATTGTCCTTTTCTCCTTATGTGTCAAATGCTCTAGAAATTCCCCATATGTTAGAAAGTAAGCGATATTGGAATACCATTCGTTAGTTGTACTAACAAATAGAACAATAGGAATATCTTTAGCTCACTTACCTCCTCATAATTGGAAACTTGATCAAGATTATTGTCAGCAATAAGGTGGCACAAAACTTTACCACACACCAACTTGGTGAGCTTTATGTCCATGTCATACTCTTGAATTTTGGCAATCCAATTGCCCCTTTTTGTATCAAATTCTTGTTGTGTCAAGATGGACTTGACAGTAGAATCAAGCACTAGTGCATTGACATGACTGTCAAGTATGTAGAACTAAAAATGCTTCACCACCTTAACCACAACAAAATGCATGTTTTTCCATTTGAGAGTATTTCAACTCATGAGATTTTAATGGAAAACTCATGAATGCAATAGGGGACTCAAACCCCTCACTATTTTGTCAATCAAAATGGTTGAAAGTGTATGCTCGGAAGTATAACTATACATAATGAACTCCTTAGTGTAATCTGGGTAGACTAACACTAGTGCATGCACAATAGCCTCTTTGATATCATTGAACACAACTTTACCTTTTGCGGACCAATGAAAGGTAGTATTTCCCTTCATCATATTCACAATATGACATGTCTTCTTTGCAAAGTCGAGGACAAACCTTCATAGGAAATTCACCTTACCGAAGAAAGAATGAACTACTTTCTTACTCACAAGTAGAGTAAGAGCTTGAATTTCTTTGACCCATTCTTGATCAATCTTTATACCCTCCTTGGACACGATGTGACCAAGAAGCTTTCCCTTTGTAACCCCAAAAATTGACTTCTTGGGATTCAAAGAAATTCCATGTTGTCGACACCTCTCTAAGACTTATCTCAAATGATTGAAATGTTATTGACATTTTTTGGAAAAGATTGTTAGATCATCAAGATAAACTACAATGAACTTACCCATGACATCACGGAAAGCTAAGTCCATTGCTTGTTGAAAAGTAGCACTAGCATTAATGAGACCAAATGACATTCTACAGTAGGAAAAATTACCCCATAGTGTGATGAAAGCAATCTTATGTTGATCGTCTAGGTTGACCTCCGCTTGGTTGTACCTTGAGAAACCATCTAACATAGATAGCATCTTGGATCTAGTTACCATTTGTGAGACTTGATCCATCACTAGAAGAGGATAGTTGTCTTTCAATGATAACTTATTCAAATATTTGAAATCCACACATATGCAAATTTCCCCATTCTTCTTATGAACTAGAATAATATTGGCTATCCACATTGAATGATGGGTAGGAAATATGATCTTGGCATTAAGCATCTTTTGGATCTCTGAAAGAATGGCTCCAAAAACCTTAGGATTATACTGCCTTTCCATTTGTTTATAAGGCAATGATCTTGCCTTCAATGGAATTTTGTGTTGAACTTCCTATGGGCGAAAAGACTTCAAATCTTGATATGAGTATGCAAGAACATCAATGTATTGCCATAAAAAATTAGAAAATTGGTCTTTCTCTTCACGAGTACAATATTTTTCAATGTTCACCATTTTAGGATTCGCTTTAGTTCTTGAGTTGATTTTCTCAACCTCATTAGATGATATGGAATCGGACTGTTGTTTCTTTTTGACATAATCATCTCTAAGACATGGCAAGGTTTATTCCTTTGAACTACAAACCTTATTTAAAACCACAAAACAACTAGAAGGAACATATCTTTGCAAATAAGACTTAACTATTGAGAGTTTAAAGGGAATATAAGGAAGCAATATTAAATAAGAAATCTTACATAACCTTAAGTAGGAAATATAATTAAAAGATAATCATAAAGTGTTTCTATTCCAACATTGCTACTTTTGAATTGCCTCTAGTTAAGAATTAAGGGATAAAATAATCCACCCATTGGGTTGTGTTTAACCAACCTCATTTAAATTGCCTTCACAACCTGATCTAAGGGTTCTAGAATCATATTGCAAACCAAGGTTAATCTTCTCATTAAAAAAATATTGGAAATACTATTAAATTTCCATTAAGACTAAGGTTTACCCCAATCCTATTCCAAATTAAATACAAACGATAAACAATCACTACCACTAAATAAGTATTCAAGTATGACTTGAAATTAAAAGAAATAGGTCTACATTACTATCTCAATGATAAAAGATATTCACTCCATTTAAGCCAGCAACAAATTACCCTAAGCTTCAAGAATTATGCAATAACCAGGGAGGTATGATTAATGATCAAGATTAATAATTCTTGTGAATGTTATCTTCAAGGGAAAAATAAATTCAAACTTAACCAAACTTGATTATTTGAAATGATTTCCTCAAACCAACAAGGGTACACTAACTAAAAATGAGTTCATCCATTTCTCTAGATCTTATCACTATATTTACACACACACACATAAGTTTTTCAACTAATTGCTCCTTCTCTAAAGTGGAATGACACACATATACTCTTTTATGAGTTTACTTGATGATCTTCTAAATTCCTTTACTCCATTTTAAGTAATTTAGACATTCCCCTTTTATTCTACTTAAGATAGAGAGTTCAACTTAATTAATTACATTCTTCTTTTTTACATCAAGTACCCTATTTATTTTCCTACTTAATTTGAGGGAGGTGAATATCTTAGAGGATCCTAATTCAACCTTCAATTTCCCACAGAAGTTAGATCTAGAATTAATAACATGTAATTGTAATTCAAAATTTAAAATGATTGAATATGACCAAATTAACCTTATGCAAATCTATAAATTTCTCCATTCTCTATAAGACGTTTCATATGTATAGACCATATTAATAAGTAAACATCATATGTATGGACCATATTAATAAGTAAACCTTTATGTTTGAAACTTCTCCTTTAACTCCCATTTAAAGAATGTTTTGCTCATTGTAATTCTTACATTTAAACGTTACCCCAATTAATAACTTCTTTTCTTTAAAGGTTGATTAATATTGACGAGGAAACCTTTATTTGTTTACAAGCTTAAAGTGCAACTCACAGACATTCCTGACACTAGTCGACTCAACCTGAACTATCAACTCACTAATGTTCTTGCATTTAACATTCTTTCCTACAACTACAATTTCAGTTGAAACTACCTGAATGGACTAGGAATCCCAAGGATACCACTATGCTAAAATGGAGTGTCTTTCTCTTATTAGTATGAAACTACAAGTACGCAGATTCAGGCACCCCTATGGTATCAATGGACAGCGATTCAGAAGCTTTCTTTGGTAGGTTCTATATGGAAAAACTCACAGCTAAAGAGGAATGACCAATTCAAACTTGGTCTCTAGAGACTAAGGCGATGGATAACGACTCCATACAGAGACAATCCACATCCTTGCAGGTTACATTCGGGACAAAGTGCCTACTGTAATCACAGAGAAAGGGCAAGGGTCGAGGACGCCTTCCTACCAAGGAGGTCGTTGCTACAACGAATGCAGAATCCCACAATGGAGGCATTATCGAATGCTCTTAACAAACATAATTTAAAAATATGAGAGATGGGTTTGTGTAAACCACTATTCATGAAATATGGGTTAATAAGTTTGACTTGTAAAACTAAAAACATGAGAGATGGGTTCGTGTGAACCACTATTCATGAAACATGGGTTAATGAGTTTGACTCGTAAACTAAAAATATGAGAGATAGGTTCGTGTGAACCACTATTCATGAAACATGAGTTAATGAGTTTGACTCGTAAAACTACACGATTGAATCCTGATAACAATATCATAACCACAACTTAACTAGCAACCTACGCAAACTTTGGTGCAGGAATCAGAAGAATCTCTATGGTCGATGAGATGCCATGCAAGGGCAGGTCGATGGGGATATCGTCCAACAAAAAAAAAAAACTGCACTGTTTAACTCCTTAAGCAAGGTCCCTGCTTGGCTCGAAAAGCAGAACCAATACAGATTAAACCATAACAATATAACCCGGGTGTATATCTATTAAGGGGGTGGGAGAAGGTTTTTTTTCTGGAATGAATTATTCTACGCAAACAAACAATATCTAGTGTTTTCTCCCCCTTTCTTAGACTTAGCCCAAAAACAAACAGTATCTACCCTACATGCAAACAGTTATACTTTTAAACTTCTTATCACAACCGACACTATGACACGATCCCATTGATGCCAGTTGAAGTTTCATTTCAGGAATACACATGTTCCTTTCTTTACAATAATTTTCTATCACTTTCACTTTTCACAAATCTGACAAATTAATAAGTCAGCACTACATATTTTGCATCAGTTTCTCAGAACTTACTTTTTCTATTATTATTATTCAAGAATGAGGTTTTCAAATCACATGTAAACTTTAATAACAAGGCTACCTAACATTGTACTTCAATAATAAATGCTTCCTCAATTTCTCTCTTTACAAGAACAAAGCTGACCCAATGCTCCTATATGTCATTCCTAATTCACCACAAAAATTCCTACAAGTTTCCTTCCTAAAAAAGCTAAGTAATTCATAGGTAATCTGCTACATTCACCAAGATTTCTTTCTATTTCAATTTAATTCCATAGTTATCAATATTTAGCAATCCCCAAAGTCCCCTAGACTGTATAACAATGATTCTTCTATTATATTTAAGAGGAAACAATGGTATTCACGGTTCAAAAATACACAAAACTTGTATTTGAAGTAACTTTCCTTCTACTATACATAGCCACCAAAAGAACACAACACATTTGGCTTGATTCATGTACTCACATATGTAACATCACACCAAAAGTATAAGTAACAACTATCACATTGGTTTACCCTAAGGGTAAACCATTTAGGGGGAGTAGGGGCTTGACCAGACATGGGAAAAATAAATATATAACATCAAGTACACCTCTACAATAATTCTCCACAAAATCCCATACCAACACCTCCACAATACAACACCCCTTATTCCTCTCATGTGCACAACTGAAAATACAAAGGGGATACTCATATCCCATAAATACAAGGGTACTCATACACTCAATGATGTTAATCACCTAAACCGGATACTCTTATCCCAAATGAAAGCTCCAATGCGAGGGAGCAATCTCCCACTCAAACCCCACATGTGGAGGACCAAAACTCCTTCATACAAGAGGGGGTCACCTCCCCCAAGAAAGGATACATCAAAAACAAAATACAACACATTTACAAGACTTGACATATCAAGAATCCCCAAAGAAATTCCTCAAAACAAAACCCTCAATACCAAACACTTTTTTAAAGATGCACAACATAACACTAAGAATACAAGAACTACAATACAAGAGAGAAGAAGAATTACCCCCAACACTATGATCCAACTAATGGTAGACACAAATGAAAGAGAGTCTCCTCCCACAATCTCCTTCTCCCAAGATTTCTCAAATGCAAAAACCAACCAAGATCGCAAAAAGAAAGGGCCCAAAATAAGCAAGGTAACCTTCCTCTCTTCATGAGGAAGAATCTTTAAAGAAGAGGGAGAAATAACTCCCTCACATAACCACCCCAACCACATAACCAACCACCTATTTTCGTCACTCTTATGAGTGGGGACAAAATAAAGGTTAAAATACTTTTTAAAAGATTACACATAACAAAAATAACCTCCCCATCCATACCTTTAGGACCTAGGCTAACTTTTAGCACACAAAATAAATCCTAGTTCCTCCTAAACACACTTAAATTTCATTTCTCTAAAATTGAAATTCAAAACTCACATAAAACATAATCACAAACATACATCATATACATCCCACCTGAAAACCTCACATCTCAATATAAAAATCAATAACCCATAGAACCCCATGCACACAACACATGGTGGCTAAGTGAATCCCCTCAATTCCATCGGTATTAGAAATCCTTGTACACTTAACAAGATGTGTCAGTATGACAAACATATAATATATATATATAGATATAGATATAGATATATAATAAATACATTACATTCACATTTCATCACTAATAATTGGTCAATCATAAGCTATCATATACAATGGATTACTTTGAAATGCATTTGTCACAATAGCCATATCAAATATTATTGAATAACATAACATCTATAATTGCATCAATACATTCCAAAATATGTACCAATCCCATCATCAAACATGAAATCAAAAATTATATCAATTGCCATCCTCAATAAGTGAATATGCATCAACAAAACACTAAATCTCATAATCATCCTGAATCACCAAAAGATCATACCAGAGGACATCATATGAAACTAAATGATTAACCACAAAAAATTTCATCCATAAGTAGGCCAATTACCAGTCACCAAGAACCCTTATAGCTTACTACCTCCAATATACATAGTGGCACTACCAGCAATTACATAACCAAGAAAAATAACACATCTGATAATCACAAAGAAATCACAATACCCATTAAATAGATAAAATTTTCTAGTTAACCTTAGCCAACATCAATCAAGTGATCATCCCTTCTAACTCAAGAATAACATCCAACATGGAGGAACATGGAATAGTAGACAAGAAACATCAAAATGCGTAGGCTCAACAAGATCATAGAGGGTAGGGTCTCACAACAGTATTATTAGTGTTGTCAAACTGAAGTTTAGAAGAAAAAGGAAAGAATTTTCCTTGCAAAGAAATGGAAACAATTCTCACTTCTAAACCTATAGAAGAACAACTTCCGTCAAACTCAATTGTCCAAACATCATTTGGATCACCAAGACTAGCAGTTTCAAAATCTAAAATGATGAAGGCCACATCGCTCGAAACCCACACAAACTACAACAATAGATACCAACATAGAAGATGCAAGACAGAAAAATAACTCACTTTCAATTATTTTCAGAAAATGAAATTATAGATTCAAAACTTACATGCTATAGCCTCATGGGCTTGATTCATTACAATAGAATCAACTCTAAAAATAAAATATATTATTCGAAGCCATAATCGGCACTAATGGAGCCACCTTCTACAACCCCCCACCTAACCCTTTTATTTTACCCCAACAACTACCCTCGAATGTTCTAGAAATTTCAACTTTCCCCTTTGATTTGTTGCCAAAAGTCTCACCGTTTGATTTCTTGCCTAGGAAAAAATTTTAATGAAATTCACTTTTTAGAGGGTCAACTTCATAGGGCCATAACTTTTGGTCTAGGTGTCTAGTTTTCTATTATAACATATCGTTGGAAATCTTTTGAAGAGATCTAAAACATTGTATACACCAGAGGTCAGTTCATCAACTTTTTGAGCTGTTTCGAGGCCTCTAAGGTTTTCATATCTGAATTTGAAGCTGCATTGGAGAAATTTCCTAGGATGAAAACTTTAATATCTCCCAAACTGTGCAGGGTATTGAGACAATTCTTTCACAACCAAAAATGTTTTTCAGTTCTGCTCCTTGGGGTAAATTTTTAGGTCCATATGAGCATGTTTAGGCCAACTTAGTAAAAATAGCAAGTGGTCATTTTTTTCCTTTTCTTACTCTTGACTGTCTTACAACCCTTAAGTCCTATCATGGAACTCAAAACAACTAAATAAATTAAGGAAAAACATTTTTGTTTGGTGATGCAAGATTTCCCTACACCGATGGATGCTCCTACATCAAACACCCAGGGTAATTTGGAAAGTGACCATGTCACTTCTCAGGAGTTAGAGGGAAATCTAGATGGTTAACCTTAGCCTCAGACAACCACGATGAATTTTCAACAAACCTTCCTCTCTATTTCACCAAGTACTCTGCATATTGCTTGTTCCTTGTGCTTCTACCCACACGACTATCCAAAAAAAATTCTATCTCCTCCTTTTCTAAAGTAGGTGTTGGAATATTCCACTGTGCTTCTATTGTTTCATCAATTCCCCCTTTATGATATTCTATTAAATCTAAAATGTTAGACACTAGTGAAATATGAATTTCATTAGGCAACTCTACCTCGTATGCATTTCCTGAACCATGCTTCTTCAGGATCTTGCATGGTCTAGACTTCTTCATCTTTAACTTGTTGTATGTACCAACTAGAAACCTCTCCTTTCGTAAATGAACCATAACTTCATCTCCTACATGGAACTCCTTATACCTCCTTTTCTAATTTTCCTTAGCCTTATATTGCGAGTTCATCTTATTGATATGTTTCTTCACCTCTTCATGCAAATTCTTCAGGTGCTCAACAAAATCTTCAGCCTCAAAACTACTCTTCTCCCCCTTATCTATCTTTCTCAATTCAGAAGTAGTTCTTGGACTACTCCCATACACAATCTGGAATGGTGATTTACTAGTTCTCTTGTTGATAGAATTGTTGTAAGCAAATTTTTCCTATAGTATAATCAAATCCCATCCCTTGGGCTTATCTCCTACTAAGCATCTTAGCAAGTTACCCAAACTCCTATTCACCACCTCCATTTGTCCATTAGTCTATGGATGGTGTGTAGAACTGAACTTCAAATCTATCTTCAACTTCTTCCATAATGTCCTTCAGAAATAACCAACAAATTTGGTATCTCTATCTAAAACTATACTCTTTGGTAGACCATATAGTCTCACCACCTCTTTGAAAAACAACTTTGCAACATGAATAGCATCACTGGTCTTATGACATGGAATGAAATGTGACATTTTTGAAAATATATCCACCACCACAAATATGGAATCATGCCTTCTTTGTGTCCTTGTCAAGCCAAAAACAAAATCCATGCTAATGTCCTCCCATGGCCTCTCAATTATGGGTAATGATTGATACAATCTAGTATTTTGACTTGTTCCTTTCGTCATCTGACATACTCTGCAACTTTGTACAAACTTCTTCACATCTTGTTGTAACTGTGGCCAATAATAATTCTCACTGACAAGAGAAATGGTCTTATCTCGACCGAATGTCCAACCAATCCTCCACAATGCTTCTCCTTGATTAGATTCTCTCTCATAGAACTCCTTGGAATGAACAATTGGCTTCCTCTAAACAACATCACATCTTGGATTAAGAAACCAAAGCATCTTGTACTATCCAATGTAATAGGTTCCAAACAAGCCTTCCAAGCTTCTACAAAGTCTGGATCTTCAGGATACAAACTTTTGAGTTCATTGAACCCAACAACCTCTATATTAATCTCTATCAATAAATTTTTCCTTCTACTTAAGGCATCTACAACTTTGTTTGACCTTCCACTCATGTGCTTCAAAACAAGAGTATAGCTCTGCAAAAATTCCCCATTATAAGTGTCTTTAATTTAACTTTCCTTGACTATTCAGATACTACAAAGCTTGTTAATTAGTATATAAAACAAATTCTTTTGGAAACAAATAGTGTCTCCATTTCTTCAAAGCCTAAACTATAGCATAAAACTCTTGATCATAGACAGAATATTTCTTCTTAGCATCATTCAACTTCTCACTAAAATAGGCAATAGGCTTACCTTCTTGACTCAAAACAACTCTTATGGTAGTGCCACTAGTATCACAATCTACCTAAAAGACCTTATTGAAATTTGGAAGTGCCAAAATAGGTTGCTTTGTGACTTTCTTCTTCAACATATCAAAACTCTTTGTTGCTTCTCCAGTCCATTTAAAATCCTTTATGTGCCCTCTCATTGCTTTAGTTAGAGGTGCACAAATACTACCAAAATTCTTAGTAAAATTTCTATAAAAACTTGCTAGACCATGAAATGATCTTACCTCTGTAACACTCCTCGAGGTAGGCCATTCAATGATAGCTCTCACCTTCTCTCTAGATCTATTTTAAGACCCTCTACTAAGACAAAAAATCCCAGATACACTAACTCTCTCTTCACAAAACTACATTTCTTCAAATTAATCAACAACTTCTCCTCCCTTAGCTTCTCAAAAACTCTTCAGATATGCATCAAGTGCTCCTCCAATGTCTTACTAAAAATAAAAATATCATCCAAATAAACAATAACAAATTTTCCTAAAAATTATTTCAATACCTCATTCATAAGCCACATAAATGTGCTTGGTGCATTAGTTAGCCCAAAAAGCATGACTAACCACTCATACAAGCCCTCCTTGGTTTTGAAGGTTGTCTTCCATTCATCTCCTTCTCCAATCCGGATTTGGTTCAATATCCGCTCTTCAAATCTATCTTCATGAAGTAATCAACTCCACTCAAACAATGCATAATGTCATCCATTCTCGGCAAGGGAAATCTATAATTGATGGTGATCTTGTTGATGACTCTAGAATCTATACACATCCACCATTCCCCACCCTTCTTTGGTGCTAGTACTACAAGTACTGCACATGGCCTCAAACTCTCTCTGATCAATCCCTTCCACAACAACTCTTACACTTTTCTTTTCAACTCTTCACTCTCTACTAGAGTCATACGATGAGCTGCCTTATTCTAAAAATTGGCTCCAGGAATTAGGTCCATCTAATGTCTAATCTTTCTTACTAGAGGAAAAATTTTAGGTATGTTATTAGAAATAATAGTTTGAAACTCATTCAACAAATCTGAAATCTCTACAGGTACCTTAGTAGTATCTTCTTTATCAACTCTAGGGATCAATGTAAAACAAATATGCTCATGCCTTATACCTTCTAGGAGATTTCTTCCATCAACCAAACAAATTCTTGCATTACTGCATACATTTTCTTTTACCTTCTTTCAAGGGCTTCAACTTCTAACAAATCCCATCCATTGTCAAAGAATATCCATTGTTAAAGAATAGGTGTTGGAATGTCCATCATGTATTGCTCGTTGATCAAACTACCATGGTCTATCTATCAACATATGACAAACATCCATAGGAATAATATCACACAATACCTCATCATGGTAATTTCCAATCTTGAACTTTACTAGACATTGTTCATTTACCAAAGCTTTATCGTCCTTTTGTAACCAAGCAATTTGGTATGGATTCAGATGCCTTCTTCTCTCCAACCGCAATTTACTAACCATCTCTTCTGAAATAAGGTTATCAATACTACCTCCATCAATAATAACATTGCAAAATTTACCTTCACACTTACATCTGGTGTGAAACAAATTCTTCCTTTGGGTTGGTTCCTTCTCATTCAGTAAGGCTCTTATAATAACAAGAACTTCTCCTCTTTCTAGATCCTCAAAATGTGAAAACTCAGCATCTTCATCTACATGTACAACTTGAACATTACCCTCAGGTCTTCTATTTGTCCTTCCTTGATGTTGAGGACACTCATAGACTCTATTTCCTTCTCTGCACTAGAAACAAGTTCCACGAAAGCCTCATCTTCCTAGTCCTTGTCCAGATCTTCCTCTTCCTCTTTGGTCTCCATTATTCTAATCACGAGGATGGTAGGTGTTATCTCTTTTCTAGTTTTGGCTACTACTAGATCCTTCACCCTTCTTTTGATATTCATTTTGACCTCCATATGACCGTCCACTAGCCTTTCCACCACGACCCCCACCTCTTTGCTTGCTTTCAAATCTTCTATTCAACTTTTCTTCTACCTTCAAAGCAAACTAATATGCATCTTCAATAGTAGACATTCTTACCAAACCCAACTCTTTTCGAATACTCGACTTCAACCAATTTATGTAATAGGAAACTTTCTCCTTATTGGCCTCATAATGGCCAATTCTGATCAAGACATGGTAGAATTCTTCTATATACTCTTTGATGAATTTTCCTGCTTGTTTCAACCCTTGCATCTTCTTCAACAAATCTAGTTCATAATCCACAAGAATGAACTATCTTTTTAATTTTTCCACCATACGATCCCATCTTGTTATTTTCTCTTTTCCTCTATGATTTATTTATAGTTGTACCTCTTTCCACAAAATATTTGCATGACCCTTTAGCTTGGTCTTTGCAAATTTGACCCTCTCAGGATCTTCCACCTCCTCATACTCAAAGTAATCCATATCATTGATCCAATCAATCAACTCTTTTGGGTTAATATTTCTAGAAAATATAGAAACCTCGATCTTTGTCCTTTTCCCAATCTTAGAGATGGCCTTAAATAATATGACTTGCTCTAGATCTTCTGCTTCTTGTTCTTCTTCAAATTTTTCCTCATTTCCAGCTTTATCTTCACTTTCATCTCCTAGTTATTTCCTTGTTTTGGAATATTCTTGAAATGCATGATATGCTTGCTCTTATGAACTTAGTTAATTCCTAGTATGGAATATTCTTGTGTAATTTTTGATTGAGTCTTGAATTAGAGAAACCCTATTAATGGGGAATACATGTTTATAATGTTAAAGTATGTGTGGCTTAAATTTTATTAGAACTATACTTAGTTTTTTTAGTCTATATCGATATTGCATGTAAAGTTAAAAGAGCCTAAATAAGTTGATATCCTATAGTGCTTTTATGAATATGTCAATTTGAACATAAGAGGTAGTAGGGTTATTCCCGGGGTTAGGGTAATCCATTGGAAAGGGGATAACCTAACTAGACAGTAGTATGTGTACCTTTATGGTTAGTGTGGTTATACCTAGGATTAGAGGAATCCATGGGAAAGGGTGTAACCTAGATAATCAATTTGTTATAGACTTGGATATTACTGGGGTTAGGGTTATCCATGGCTAATAGAATTACCTTGTTGTACATTTTATTATATCACCTTAGAATGAACATGTGTTATGTTAATGGTCAATACCAAATCAAGCTTAAGGGTGGGTGGACTAATGACTTTCACTCGAAGTACTAGGTGTTGAATTCTTTGGCCAAAGTAGTGTAAGTAGCCATGGTTTACATTGTCAATTCATTGTGATCCATGATTGCATTCTAGGTAGGGAAACCAGTGTATAATAGCTCTAGATATGTAGGACACAACACTATGCTCAGGAAGGTCAAGATTATGGGGTTACCAAACCAATCTCTTTGTCGAAGGGTAGGGCCATCTTGCTAGTTAGGTAGATGTGCGGGGGACCACAGTAATTTCATGCTTCCAACGGAAAAGAATTTGAGTCATGTTCTCCCTCATATAGTTGGTGACCAAGATTTGAGGATGTAACACCAGTTGGACACCTAATATGTATGCACTAGTGAAGGGGACATCTAGGAGGTATGCACCAACATTGGGGACATCGAGACCGTTGTATTCCATTTATATATCTTTATCATTGAGCTCATGCAAGCTATGTTCATGTAAACATGTATCTCTACTCTCTTTGAGAAATTATAAATGGGAAATATTATCATGAAATTATGTAATGTGAAATCATTCCTTGAGATATTGAAATGTTTCTTTGTTATGCAATGGGGAAGTTTGAAATGGTTATATTTCAAATGTACATCTTTTATTCATATGAAAAGGAAAAATTTTATCACTCATAATGTTTTAGTAGCATAATCTTTCACTTGTGAGTAAAACATAATAAAATCAATGGGTAGAACAATGGGCATCTTACATTTAATTAGTTATTAATAAGTTGTTTTTGCTAATTACCATGTCTTCAACTTTCCCCACCATTTTTTATTAAATAAAAAATTGGATGTGGTAGGCTTCAACTTTAGGAAACTATTAATAAACTAATTAAAAACAATAAATATTTTAGTAAATATTTACTTAGGGTCATTGACTTCCATCATGTCATGCTCATGCAACTCTGTTGAAGCTAGGGTTCAATATGTAGAGAATCTAGGCGCTTCCCTTGGCATTTTCCCTTGCATGGTGATGATTGGGTTGCACATAATTTTCAGCCTTATAATTGAAAAAGGCATGGGTGTTGCAAGGCTTCCAATGGACAAGTGTCTCAAGGGCGTGGGTGAGTTGAAGCTTCTTCCTCTCAATTGTGCCATCTCCACCCTCGTCGTGATCTTGGATGTTGATATTATGCATGAAGTCATAGAGAACAAAGCTTTCTTTGCAGGAAAATGCCCAATTAGGAGATTCAAAGGATTTTGGATGAGCCTCTCAGAGTTGAATAAATGGATAATCAAAACATGGAGCCCTATCCTAGAAGGCGATCTCCAAATTTATCCTTGTGTATGAGGATTATTTGTGGTGGTTTTTTATTATGTTTGGGATTGCAACACTATTTCTTGCAATTATCAATGGAGTTGTAAATATCATCTTCCCATGTTGAAGCCTTGGTATCCTTCCTTCAACCTTGAAACTTTAAAGCTTTTGCAATTATTCCAATCTAGGTGAGACTCCTAAATCTTCCACTCCAATATTGGTTTGATTCTTGTTTTGAAGTTGTGGGAAATTTACTAGGAAAATTTTTGGATGTTGATGAGGGCTCCTTGATTTATTTGCATATAACATATGCTTGTATATTGGTGGAGATCAACATTTCAAAGGATCTTCTGGCCAAGATCTCTTTCAAAATCATAGTTAGATGTTGGAACCAAATCTTATATTATGAGGGTTACCTTTTTGATGTCACATGTGCTTCAACACTAGTCACATTGCTACTCAATGTGCTAAACAAAAAATTGATAGGTAGACAACTTAGTGGAGTGATACCTCCCTCCACCACTACATAGTCGAAAAAGATGTTACTGCCCCATGCTAGGAAGGTAACGACCAACTTTCCAAAGAGAAAACAAATGGGGTCAAAAGCCTTGTAGTTTTGCCTATTTGTGCCTCTTCAGGGTTGTCGATATTTCACCTCTCAAGGAAGTACTGTGAGTTGGTTGTAAAGGATCTTAGCAAGAATAGTGAAGTGGAAAATCTAATAATCTTTAGACATTGTGTCCTCTGGCGGAATTCAATTTGCAAAGAATATGAATGCAGAAGTGAATATAGAGCTGGATGTGGGTAAATGGGCATTGGTGCAAAGGAAGAGAAAGTAAAATGAAGTAATCTTCAACATGCACCTCCAATCCTAAGGGGCTAACTGTAAAAAGCCATGATACAATCATGGGTTTATCTCTGGTTAATTAACTATTAGTATTAAAATCTAGGTGCCATATTTTAGTGGTTGGCACATTTGAGTCTCAGAGTTTTGTCTATTTCCTATGAAATAATCTTGATACTAGGTACAATAACTTGGCTTGTAATGGAACTTTGTAATTCTTATTTATTTGATATTATGGTATTGAATCAAAAGAATAAAAATAATTAATTTATTAATTTACTTTTAAAAAATCAAAATGTGAGCAAAGATTATATTTTTGAAAAATATTTTAATGGCATGTTTAATAATATATTTATATAATATTATTTTATAAATTTAAAATATACAATTATAAAATCAATATATTAACATTTACGTAAAAAAAAATTAGCACAACTCAGCAACCTTACCTTGGGTACCTGAGGTGAGCTAGGGAAAGACTTGTCCCCTATAGGTGAGATCCTCTGCTGGCAAGAAGTCTCACCTCTTAAACTCGGGAGTGAAGTCAAACCCGAGACCAATGGGGAGCAAACCCACTGCCCAAGCCAACTCTACTACCCGTTGGAGCCAACATTTGCATAATTATTAATTTAATGTGTTGAATATCTTATACTATTATGTCAAAAATTTAATATATTGAATTTATATTTTAATTTTTTAATATTATTTTTATTTCATAAAAATATATCTATTTATATTTTTAATAATATTATTAATACAAAAATAAAAAATTCAAACATGTCATTTATTTAAACTGCATTATTAATTAAAAGCTCATTTTATATCATCAAAATTTATATTCATACTTAAAAATTATTATTTTTAATATTAAAAATATTTTAATGATAATTAACTAGTATACATATATTAAATATTACTAACATACATATTATAAATATTAATATATATATATATATAATACCTATTTTCATCATTTTTTTTTCTAATCAAAACTCTAATCCTAACCCTAATCCATTTTTTTTACTTTCAGATTACTCCTTCATATTTATCTTCCCAAAAATAATATTGAAAATATATTTAAAATAATATTTAATTTTTATTGAAAATATTTAAAAATTAAAAAAGAGAATCTCCAACAGAACTAAAGCTTTCATAAAAAGAAAATTGTTTTTTAAATTCATTTTAGGAAGTTAACAATAATGACTACATTTTTTTTTTTTCATGATAAGAAGATAAGATTTAAGAGTGGATATAGATTTGCATATCATTTGAACGTCAATTTCTAGCTTTTTCCTTACACATTGCTTTTTGGTGGATGTCATTGTAATATGCCTCTCCATAAATATAAAATTAGGGGAGAGTTATCATTCTCTAATTTTCTTTTTGATTGATTTATCGTTTATGATCAAATCTTTGATTTCTCTTTGCCATGAAAAATATTATTGATTTATTTGTTTATTCTTTTAATTTATGTAAATATTGAATTATTTTTATTATTTATTTATTTGTTTGTTCTCTTTTTTAATCAAATCTCTTTTATTTGATTTTTTTATTTCTTCACATGACTTCCACCTGCATGTCATTTTAAATGCATCTTCAAAAACTTTACAAAGATTTTTTAATGTCATTGTAGATAAAAAAAAACAAAAACAAAAATAAAAATAAAATACAATATAAATATAAATATTTTTTAATCTTACTTTTGATTTTTTAATATATTAATAATATTGTATTGTACTTTAAAAATATATGTTTTTAAAACTATTTATATTTATAATAATATAATTAATATAAAATTATAGTTAGATTATATTAATTTTTTCCATATTAACTCCTAAGCATGGCAACCCATAACAAATTGCATCTTGCTATTTCAAGCTGCCGTTGGTTTCTACGAGGAAAAAAAACTAACAGAAGACAGTTGTTTATGCGAGGAAAACTGCACCTTTGAAGCCTCATTTACTATTGTATGTGGATCGACAGAATCTCGGAGAATATCCACTTTCTAAAAATAATAGTCTTAGTTGTATCAAGACTCGGCTTTTTACTCATCATTATATTATTGAAAATTATATATATATATATATATATTCACATTAAAAAGTTGATTTTTTTGGTGTGCGTTTTATCTATATATAGTGTTCACATTCTTTATGTGAGTTACCAAAAGAAAGATAATTATTTTTTTTACATTATATAAATTATTTATTTATTTATTTATAATGAGTGTAAAAAATTTCAATTGTTTCAGAAAGTGTATTTTTTAAATGAAAATAATAAATTGTGTTTGATAAAAGTATCACTAATATATTATATATATAAAAATCTAAAAAAAATAGAAATAAAATCTTGATAAATATTATAATAAAAATCATACTATCATTTTCAGTAATTAAATTAGAAATAAAATTTTAAATATTTAAATAAATGGTTGATATATTCACTCTCTTCACCTTTCACTGAAAAGTTCGGCTTTGGAGTGTTCTAAGTACGTACCTCTGCAAATCTTGAAGGTATATACACTGTATATGTAGGCAGAGAAACGTTTTATTCTCGTATTCTCATACATTCCAAAACAGAGTTTTGAATCTATTATGTATTTAATGCTTTTATATCCAGAAGCAACTTTCATGTCCGATTATATTGGCCAACTTGATTGGTAGAATTGGAGAATCTGGTGTGAGGCTGAAGAGTTAGCGCTTGAAGTTATCAACCCTCGTGTGCTCCAAGCAAGCTGACGTTAACACCAGATTGTCAGCTAGTCACTGATATTCCGTATAGCTCTTGGTTCTTTGGTAATGGCTTGGACTGGATGAAACCCATTTTGGAATTCTGAATGTAGAAATGACTGTTAGTGTATATTAATGTCATATTTATATTCCTTAGAAAGTCTGCTGCTAATAAATATGTAAGGAGTCCTCTTGATCTTACATGCATATTCCATGCAGTCTGCTTGGAGTCTTTTATTAATTTATAGGTTCTCTGCAAAGTTTGCTTGTATAAAGTTAGAGGATTCTTCTTGCTATTCCTGATTTGGGTCACTTGTATATCTGTTTTGCACGCATTGATTGCAGTCAGGCAGGATGTCAAAACGAAGGGTATGTGCATTTGGGGAGGGCCAATTTTTACCAGAAGAGTCCTTCCAAAGTTGGGGAAATTATACAAGTGCTTTAAAGGATACTAAAAACAGACTTAGGGATAGGGTGTTGGCAAGGTCTCCGGTTGAGGTGGAAATCAACGAGGTTAGGGCTCGTAGTGGACATGACATGAAGAAGAATCTCAACTGGTGGGACCTAATCTGGTTTGGTGTTGGTGCTATTATTGGCGCTGGAATCTTTGTCTTAACAGGATTGGAAGCAAAACAGGACGCTGGGCCTGCAGTTTTATTGTCCTATGTTGTTTCAGGATTCTCTGCCATGCTTTCTGTGCTCTGTTACACTGAATTCGCTGTGGAAATTCCTTCAGCAGGTAGTATGCTAGATTCCTTTTTTATTTCCTAATTAATGGGCTATTATTTTCTGTTTTTGGAATCTCTTTCATTTTCTTTTCATTTCTATATTCTCGATGCAGGAGCATCCCATGTTGTTACAAGCTTTTTTCTTACAATAGATTATTATTGTTAGAAAATTAAGGAAAAAACATCTGAATCTTATGAAGAAATAAAAGTAGATCTATAATTGCTAATGTTTAGAAGTCTCATTATTGTTTGAACAGTAAGGATAAAAACAGATATATCTTATGAAGAAATCAGCGTAGGTCTAAAATTGGTAACTTTTCAGAAAATCTCATTACTCTTTAGAAAAATAAGAAAACGAGAACAGATATTTCTTATGAAGAAATAAAAGAAGGTCTAATATTTCTAACTTTTTAGAAAATCTCAGTATTAAATAGGTTGAGATGTAATTGATGGTATAAAGAGGAGATTGGCATGTAATTGATTGTAGAGACTCTGGAAGTATTATAAGAGAGAAAGAGTGAAAGACAGATATAATTACTACTCAATAGTTGGAGTTTCTGTACAGAAACCATAGTCTTCATTGAGTTCATTCCTTAGCACAGGATAGAGGCAAGGATGTTTTCTAACAAAGTATAGAATAGATAGATTTTCTCTGATTCTTTCTTTTTTATATTTAATGGAAGAATCAAATATTCAGTGGGATTCCCAATGTGAAGTTCTAGTACGTACTATTGTAACTTCTGTCCACATGAACTTCTCTCCACTCATAGGGGGTAAATCAAAGGGAATCGAACCTGTGACCATTATCTGTGATTTTTAAAGGCTTGACTGTTCAGTCTACGTTGAGAGCTTCATTCTCTTATAGCTTACTTGCATAAATGATAGATCTTTTTTTATTATAGATACATATAGTATCTAATAACTTGCATTTTTGCTTATTTTTATTTGAAGTATGGCTTTCTTTTGACCAAAAGATTAGGCATTGTAGTTGTGATTCCAGTAATATGTGACAGATAAGCTAATATAAGTAGCTTTAACTAGGCGATTTCTAAAAGGCCAGGCCTTGTTGTTGTGATTCCAATGTTATTTGATACATAAACTAATGAAAATAACTTTTACGGCTCAGACTATTGGCACAGTATTCCTTCCTTACATTCAGTAAATTGGGTCTCAATCCTGGAAAATCTAGATTCTGTACAGATTTTGATGTAAAAAGCACTGCTCGGACATCTTTTATTTAGATTAGATATAATGGAAGTCTGTATAGCTCCAGTGTGAAACCATAGACCAAAAGGTTTCCACTATACAGTACTTAAACCACTGAAAGAATCGACATTCTTTCGATAATGCATGGATTCCAACAAGGGTGCTTGCTTTTTGATCCTTTGGACTTTGGAGGTCTATAGGTTGCAAGGTGCCTGTCATCACTAATGGGAGGCAGTGTTAGAAATGGCTCCAAGTAGGGAATTATACTAAGCATTTATGTTTCTTTAATTAAAAATCCTAGTGTATTTCCTCAATGGGCAAGCAGTGCTTACAGCTTGCACATGATCCTTGAATCTGCTTCATAGATGAAAACTATTTCACCAAGTAATCTTGAGTGGCAAAATATTAAGAATATCGAAAGAAGTTAGAATCAGCCGGAATGTTTTACTTGCCCAAAAAATCAAAAACCAGAGATATCCAAATAACCTATGAATTTCAACATGCCCTTCCAGGTGTACATCTACATAATCTTGGTAGTTGACAATCTTGGGGCCAAAATATTCTTTCATACAGCAGAACCCATCTATACAATGTAATTAGGGATATCTAAGGCCATTGGACATAGCAAATATTACAAGCCTTGGATTGATTCCAGAGAGTGGGAATCGTGCACAAGCAAATTTCAAGCCATAACCTACCCGATTTCTTTCGGCTTTTCTCGCTTCCCCAAACCAATTCGAATCTCCAATGGCAACATCAAAGGATTACTATTACTTTAGTATGGCACAATGTTCTATAAGGAACCAATCATGTGGAAAATTAAAGTTGAAAACTGACCTTATTTGGGTAACTCTTAAATATTACATTTGTACAAAACATATCCAAAATTCATGTTCTTCGGTATACTATGGCTTGTCCCAGTGGACTCCCAAACTATTCAACACTGAATTTAAGCCTTTGGTAGTCCCTGTAGCGTTTACATGGTTTAATGATTCATCACTTTCTCATGAGATGTAGATGCAGTAAATTGGTTAGATGAGCTGCATTCATTGAATTCAAAGTAACATTGTCAAAAGTTTATGAATGCATTAGCAACTTAGACCTTGAACGTATGAAGAGTAAAAAGTTAAAACTAATCTCCAGCACAATGCCAAAGAAGAAAGCAAAGAATCTGCAGAGGTGCAGGGACTAAGTAGGGGAAATTCTTAGTGGAATTTTAATTTCACACACAAGAAGCTCCACTATTTTGCATGTCCTTTCTGTAATAAATTTGTGGAATAGAATTGAATTTGAAAGAATAGATCCCAAGCCCTCTTACCAACTTCAATTACTATATTTTGACTATTCCTAGCAAAGTAAGAAGCGTACACTTTTCCCTGGAAGCCATACTCCCCAAATTCTTGGATCAAGGAATATCGGTTGAGGTGATTTATCAATTTCTTATAGGGACAAGAATGCCTTCAATGACCTATAATTTTCCGAGCACTACTACTTCTTTCAAGGTCCTTAATTATCAGCTTAAGTAACCTTTAGTTATCTGAAAGTGACATGGATGTTCTGTTGCGCAATTCAGTAAAAATAAGTTAAAATTCTAACACCTTGTTGCTCATAATTCTTATCTGTGTTTAATTGAACAAAATTTACGGTTGCTGGTGCATCTATTTAATTGATTTCTAACACCATGCATTCATTATGCATGGTTAAACATGCTCACATTCATGCCTACATTCTTTGCATCCTTTCCTCTATTCTCAAAAACATGTTACTACCCATATGGGAAAGCATAATCCATCCACAAAACCATAGTGCAACCAAGATTTTGCTTGTGTGAAGTCTTTTCCAACAATTAAAAGTTGTGAGGAACAATAATAATGCTTGTGAATTACTCAATACAGCCATACATCATTGTACTCAGCTGATTCTTATTTAATTGTACTATGAGATGTTATAAACTTGAAAGGAAATAACATAAGCAAGTAATGGAAACATCTTTACATGAAAACAAGATCTATTCAAGTGATTTTACCTTGGAGAACCACAAACAATGATAAAAATCTAGCAACAAATCTACTATCTATCAATTTGTACAAGCTTGCTCCCTTCATGAGGGCTTCTAAGATTACCAATCTAAATCCTAACATTTGCTCCTAGTGAAGTCAAACTATAGAAACATGTCAATAGAATAATGCAACCTTTCTAATAATTTAGGATGAGATCTATCTCTAGAAAGATGGAAATGGACTGCAACTTTTAATTGCCAACAATCTAGGATGAGAATTTGGCATACATTCTGCATTTTCAAATGAGCTCCTCCCAAGCTCTCTCCAACCTCTTACATGCTTCCCTCCATACCTCAATTGGTGTATGTATGCCTAAGGATGAATACTTAAGTCAACAAGATAGCTAGAACATCTCCCATACAAAAACACAAAAAACAATCGATTCAACTCCCAGAAACAATCTTGGCCCTGTTCTTTTATGGTACATGCGATGAACTCATCAGCAGCTGAAACTGTCAGCTGATCTTCATCCCTCTCAAGATAGGTTTCGGTCCCAGCTGAAACTTTAAGATGCTTTTGGCCCCAACCAAAATTGTAAGATAACCATTCTTGGGTTGTCTCAAGCAGCCCTATCAAAATTTAGTTTGATAATATTTACTGGTGATGCTTTCAGTTTCACCAGAGGCTTCCTACATCTATTTGTTTAAAGCTAAATCCATTGGCAGTAGGAATTTTGTCCTCTTCTAACGATGTTTAAAGGTTTCAAGATAGTTTATCTCTAAGTTGGATGATATGGTAGTTTATTTCTAGATAAATGATGTAGCTCTGTTGGATGCCTTCTAAGGGCACAAACGTTAAAGAATGTTTTCCATCTTCCATTTCTTTTGGTCCACAGCTGTACCTAATGAGTTACTGGATAATGTATTCTACAATGAAAAACAAAATGTTCTGCATAAGTGCACCCACCCCTTAATTATGGAAATCTGTCATTTTAAGACAATTTTTAAATTGACCATCAATTTTTCTTGTAGATATATAGTTCTTGTTTTTTGTTTTTAATAAATAATACTTAGAATGGTGCAAATTTGACTAATGGTGATTAGCTTATATATGCAAATGTGTTCCCTCTCAAAGATTAAGGTTAGTCCGAATTTCCATTATTTCATCGTTAAGCAAATCAATCTTTCCATTCAAAAGATTGTTGATTATTCTATTTTTTTATATTTAATGTAACGGCTGTTTAATTGTAGATTCCCACTCCCTGTCCATTTTGCTGCTTTGTAGCTGTTCGTGGGTGGTTGGGTGTAACTGCTGATTCTGGCAGTCTCTATTTTTTGGATTTTGTTCTTATCTGTTACTTGGTTTTTGCTTGATGAAGGATAAGTTAATATGACTGTTTGTGTTTTCTGGCATCTACATATACATTCTGATTTGGTGAATCTGGGTTTTGTATTGGTGAGCATATATATGTATTTAGAAATAGACTATATCATGGAGATTATTGAGAAGAATTGAACAGCGTTACTGAGACTTGCTTGCAGAGAACAGAGGTTCAATCTGCGTCATTATTACAGCCATACAAGTTGATTATTCTATTTTAACCAACTGTATATATTTGTTAAGAAATTGGTTCTTAGGAAGAGTAGTTGTTAGCTATTATTGATATTATTTATGAATTTGTGTAACTCTTACATTATATATCCTTCTTGTGCAGGTGGGTCCTTTGCCTATCTGAGAGTGGAATTGGGAGACTTTGTAGCATTCATAGGTGCAGGCAACATCCTACTAGAATATGTTATTGGTGGGGCAGCAGTTGCAAGGTCATGGACGTCTTACTTTGCTACACTCTTGAACCATGATCCAGAGGATTTTCTCATCAAAACTCAACTTGCTGAAGGCTACAATCAGTTGGATCCAATAGCAGTTGCAATCCTCTTTATAACTGCAGTCGTTGCCATAAAGAGCACCAAGGCTACATCGAAAATAAACTATGTTGCATCAGTAATTCACATTGTGATCATTTTATTTGTTATCATTGTAGGGCTAACACAAGCAAAAACATCAAACTATTCAGATTTTATGCCCTTTGGAGTCAGAGGTGTTTTCAAAGCAGCATCGGTACTCTTTTTTGCATATATAGGCTTTGATGCAGTTTCTACAATGGCCGAAGAAACAAAGAATCCTGCTATTGATATTCCAGTTGGGCTAGTTGGGTCCATGGTGGTCATTATAACAGCCTATTGTCTCATGGCTATGACTCTTTGCTTGATGCAAAATTACAAAAACATTGACCCTAATGCTCCATTCAGTGTTGCATTCCAAAAGGCAGGAATGAATTGGGCAAAGTACATTGTAGCTTTAGGAGCACTTAAGGGCATGACCACCGTCCTCATGGTAAGTGTCTTAGGCCAAGCTCGGTATCTCACCCATATCGCGAGGACACACATGTTGCCCCCATGTTTTGCATTAGTGCATGAGAAAACAGGAACTCCTATCAATGCAACTGTCATAATGGCTGTAGCCACTGCAATCATTGCATTTTTCACAAAGCTAGATATCCTTTCAAATCTCCTCTCCATCAGCACTTTGTTCATATTCAGTCTAGTAGCCATAGGGCTATTAGTTAGAAGATACTGTGTAACAGGTGAAACAAACAAAAGGAACCAATCATTGTTCATCATGTTCCTAGTCATAATCATTGGTTCTTCAATTGCGACTTCTATATATTGGGCTAGAAGTGATGGGTGGATAGGTTATGCTATTACAATTCCCATATTGTTTTTAGGGATATTGGGGTTAAGTTTGTTTGTTCCTCAAGCTAGAGTTCCAAAGGTGTGGGGAGTCCCATTGGTGCCATGGATACCAGCTCTGTCTGTTGCTATCAACATATTTCTTTTGGGCTCCATAGACCATGCTTCATTCATCAGGTTTGCTGTTTGGACTGGGATAATTCTGCTGTATTACTTGTTCTTTGGACTGCATGCATCCTATGACACTGCCAAAGTCTCAGAGGCGGAAAAGGCGGAAAAGATAGAAAAAGGTGATAACATGGTTCCTACTTAGATTTGGCATTCAGAATTTCGTATTTTACAAAATTCGGTAGAGTTGTTTTTTTTTTAATATTTACTTATTTTGGGGCTTGTAAAGAGATTGAAGGCTTTGTAATTCTTTTAAGGTTTAAGGGGGTTAGACTTAATGATATAGGGACACATAGGTAGAATCTAAGGAAAATGATTCTCTCTATTGTTATTCATGAACTTGAAAGGAGACGTTTTAAATAAGATATTAGCAAAATGTTTGTTTTTCAATGTAATATGAATGTAAATTTTGTACAGAATATCTTCTCTTAAGTTTTTTTTGGCAATGAATTCCTATTTATGGCAATATTATACAGAATTTCAAATATCATATTTGATAAAATAAAAATAAAGATTATAAAATTGCATACATCACAGGACATCAGTTAGGCTTCGAAGCATCCCCACACATTTGAAACCAAGATTGGTCATATAAAGCATCCTATATGTTGCTCATTACACAACAAAATTCTTTACGTATTCCAGTAACTATCATGCAAAATTCTCTTGAAACCATTATAAACTTGACAGTACTTAAATTTGCTCATATAAAAGCATTCTATATGTTGCTAATTACACAACAAAATTCTTCACTATTCCAGTAACTATCATGCCAAAATCTCTTAAAATCATGAGAAGGTTGGCTGTACTTAAAAACTATCATTATCCTAGCTCTACATCATAATTAGCAAACTGTGAATTTTCCTTATGGTTGCATCTCCAACTTTTACGAAAGTGGGGGTTCTTATTTGGACATGCTAGTATATATTTTACCTTTTCAACTAAGACATTCCATATACACTATAACAATATGATGTGCCCATGTATACTAAAGTTGTCCTGGAGATGGGCATTCCTACAAAGGGAATGTAAGATCAGATTTTTTTAAAAAAAATTCTGAAATAAGATTATTTAAAAAAGAATTCTAAAATAAATAACAATTCAATTTTTACAAAGAAAGATAAAATTCTCAACAGTGGCCACCAATCAATAATTGAAAATTTGAAAGAAAAAGTCTCAACAACTAGTCCTTGAGGCAAAAAGTTCAATTTCACAATACATTTAACTAATAACTTAAAGAAATTCAAAACTGTTGGTTTCACCAATCAAATAAAATCATATTAACAATCACAAATATGAATCTAAAATCACATAAATTTTCACAATATAATCACTTTGTGATTTCAATCAAGTCACCTAAGGGGAGGGGATAAGGTGGTCTCAAACCATATAGAGCTCATGAATAAACCATAATATAACAAAAATATGTCTCACACAACCAAAGACAATCACATAATAATCAACATACCACGTGTCCCGCACAACCCAAGACAATCATATAATAACTAAATCATCAATTATAGATCTATTGTAGAACAAGGGTACACTTAGGTTCATCCTCAACCCTTTTGGTAACTTACAATAATAGATGGTAGCAAGGGAGTTAAGGGAAAATGAAATAGGTAATGGTATCACATATGAATCATTAACAGATCCATAAAGAGGGGGGAGATGGGGGAAAACACTCCAAAATGACAATGAGGGCTATATAGTAACTCTCCTCACTCCCAGATAGATAAGGGCACCATGTGGTAGCTCATCTTACCCCAGGAAGTGAGGGCTACAACATCACTCACCCCATCCCAAATAGGATAGGTCATAATGAAGGTCTTCTCCTACCCACTCGACCCCTAATTTACGCTAGTAGAGTTTTCTCCCTTAGGAGTGATCAACACTAGGGGATACACCAACATATCTAAACATGATCATAATAAACATCTATCTTTAGCCAATAGGCTATATATTGCATGAGGTTTGGCCTGAAACAAGTCTCACGCTCCCAGCAAACCAAGTTGTTTGACAGCTGCAGAATAAACTTTCCGGTAGCCTTTATTTTTGTAGCTCTTTAGCTGATAGGCTATATATGGTGTGAGATTTAATCCAAAACCTATCCAACGCCTAAAACAACTTCCAGATTGTCGTGAAACTGTCAATAGTTTGTTGGAGGGAAATCAGATCTCACGTTCTCCACACGGCCATTGTTTCAATCTACTCACAATAAATGAAAAGCATATATAAATATCTTAGCTTTAAATGCGTTCAAACATCTTCAATCCCACCGCCATTCATCACCACCTGAAGTGTTCATAATTTGAAATCCACATTTATCATTTTTATGCAACCATCGTTTGGCGCCTGGTTTCCAGAAGATAATTTAGAAATGGGTTTTCTAATGTCTCTTTTGCTCTGTAACGATGATATTAAAATGAATGATCTATTACCTATTAGTATAGAATTATTTGAGATCTTTTAACCTCAAATTTTAGGATGTGTAATTCATAGAAGCTTTGCTTCGAATATTTGTATAAGTTGGGTAGACCCATGGTGCCTGAAAAGTAAGGTAGAGCAATGACATCGGCAGGGTTATGTCAGCACAGAAATGGGTTAGGAATTCATTTTCCATCTCTTCCATGGAGATGCTAAAATTTCATCCAAGAGTAGATGAATTTCGGCTTCTGTCACGGGAGACAGAATTTCTCTGTGGCGTTCCCAGCAGAGAAGGGAGGCAAAACAAACATGAAATAGGGGAGAGAAAGAGGGACAATGAGCATATGCCTTTTCTAGAAGAGCAGACAGAGTCTTTCCGTCATGCTTTTCATGAGAAGGTATGAAATGAAGTAACAAAATGCATAAACTATTGAGGTACTTCACAGCAAGGAGATCAATGATAAGTTTCAATTAAACTCTAGGTTATGTGTTGAATACCATGTGATTTACCTTCAAAAGATGCAAGGTATGGTTTTGTATTTTTAGATTGAAGACTAAATCTACATTTCTCTCCTGAATAAGCATAGATTTGAAGTACATTAGCACCTGCACCTGATTAAATATCAATAAGGAATTGCATGCCTATAATAATCAAAGATTTAAGGGTTTCCTAGTGTTTAAAGCCGTATCATAATTGTATTCTTTACAACCTCTCCATCCTATTCTATTTGGAATGGGTTGGTCAATTTGATTTGAACTTTGAAGCCAATATGGGGGAATTGTTCTGCATCTCATTTATCAGAAACAAATATCATTCCTACAACTGTCCCTTTTGGTTGATAGCTACATTATACCAAGAATAATGGAACTTAGGATACATGGAAGATGTTATGTACACTAATGGTAAAGGGTAACTAGAGAGTATAGGCTACTTTTTCAACTTGTTGATAAATAATTCAACCAGACCATAATACACAGAATAAATTTTTCTATGGTGCCTCCTTCCTTCATTTGGTTTGTCTATTAGAATATACATATAACCAAAGGAAAATGGTAAAACCTGATTTCCAATTACAAATTTCGTTTATGAGTAATGTTGGTCTTCCTATAACTCTATGCTATCTCGAGTTATTTTCAGATTATCCTCTTGAGCCCATAAGATCTGCTAATGTTGTAGAATGAAAACTTCTATTGTTTGTACTTTGGTGTCCCAGGCATCCCAACAATGAAGATTAACTATTCATTAACAAAGCATCGAATATTGCTATAGCAGTTAACATCCGATGTGTGGTGTTATATCAATTTTCTACCAAGTGCAACTATTAAAGCCATGCAATGTGTAAATTCGTCACATGATTTTGTAGATAACTATCAAGGTCTTATGCACAACCTCTATATGCTTATTAGTTCGAGGCTGGATGTTGGTACTGAATGATAACTTGATGCCAAGCAAATACTGAATTTACTTATCAGTTTCTTGGACATCTAAACACAATGATGCCAATCATGCTTAGTTCCCTCTGAGTGTAGCAATGAAAACTAAATTTTATCCAAATCAGTCATTATGTCCATCTTAATTTGGACATTAAGTCTGTGGATTCATGCTAATAGTTCAACTTTTCCTAACCCATCAAATCTAGAGATGGTTTGTTCTCAACGCTAGGACAGTTGTGAATTCCTTGGTGTGTATGTCCATTTTCTCTTCATATTGCACAATATACTTGGAAATTATAATTCTATCTTAAGTCATCATTAATGACCATATAACTCCTATCACCTTCTAATTGCATCTTTGTTAAAATCCCTTGCATCTGTTTTGCATTTATTTGTCTAAGAAAAGAATGAAATTGTTGCAATTCAAAAGAAGGGATCTTTCCTGATAACCATGCAATGCTTCTTATCTATGTGAAAAGTGATTAGATGAAAATAATTTATTGCATCTATAGTGATGTAGTTGTTGCATGGTCTGTGTCATCTTTCTCAATTCCTTGCTCATGTTATCCTTATTCAGAAACTAAGGCTGGAAACTATCTTTCTTAACCTGTTTTAGGACTCTTTCATTGCTTCTTTGCTCTGAATCCTCTTGGGTACTATTTATAGCTTCACAGGTTAGCAGAATTCCAGCTCTGATAACAATGAAATCAATTCAACTTAATGATGAGGATTCATAGGGTGTAGGTTATAGCATAGGATTTGAATTATTATTTATTATTTTTTTAGTTTTTAATCCTATGTAAAAAGTTAAAAATTTAAATGTATAAGTCAAAAGTTAATGGTTAGTTAGGATGTTAGGAGGTTAGCATAAAATAGTTAATTGTTAAATTGACTCTTTATGTTAAGATTTGGAAGATATTCCCAAATCCTTTAATTTAGGCATATTCATGCCTATATAATAGTGTATCTTTCTCCTCATGTAGGACATTCGAAATACAAGTTTTGCAATTCATTTTGTTGCATAGAATATTAGTCCATTGGTTGAATTTGTTCTCTGACTTTGGCTTGCTTGGTACTCCATATCACTTAAGTAGGGAATTTCTGGAAACAAGATTTCCTGGGAATGCTTTTGAATAAATTCTGGAAACAAGATTGTCTAAAAACTTTGCTAATTACAATAAGGTACATAGTACATTCTGACCAGGATGCCTTCTATGTTTAGGCACTCCTCAAGACAGGCTTTGTTCAAGAAAGAACCATTTGTGCTTGATCATCCTAAAACAATCTTTAGTTTTCAAAGATCATTCTACGTTGTATTTTATTCTATTTTTCCTAAACTAGGTCTATGCTTTATTCTTATTTTGTTTTCTAGAATAAACCTAATACTGTGTTCATGTTCAACATCCTCTTATATCAAGAGTCCCGGGAAAATGTAGCTGGCAATGTAATACAAATGAAAGGGGGTCTATAAGTGGACAGTGAAAAATAGTTTGATAAGTTGCAAACCCCCCAACAAGAAGATAACAACACAATTTCAGGGTTGTCCAATGTGTTTTAATATCTTTCTACAACATTGTTGGTCATTAGAAAAGAAACAAGCATGCTTTGATTGCTTCTATCTAGTTTATGAAATACTAATTTCTATCTAGTTTGATAAGTTGCAAACCCCCCAACAAGAACATAACAACACAATTTCAGGGTTGTCCAATGTGTTTTAATATCTTTCTACAGCATTGTTGGTCATTAGAAAAGAAACAAGCATGCTTTGACTGCTTCTATCTAGTAAAACTGTTTCTATCTAGTTTATGAAATACTAATTGCAAGATAACTTGGTTGAACATTGGAATAAAATTGCTTCTATCTAGTTTATGAAATGCTGATTTCTATGGAAAGACAATCTAGAGTGGACTGTGTCACTGTAGAATGCACAACATGCATGGAATACAAATCAAGTTTATCAAGCTTTATTGGCAATCCAAGCCCTTAATGCTGTGAAAAGATATAATCTATAAATATTAAAGACTAGTTGTTCTTCTAAATTTTCAATATGTTTATTTTGGATAAATAATGTTGAAATCAAGTTTTGACAATTATAGAGTGTGGATCTTAGACCAAAGTCAAGACTCAAAACAAATTCTCAAAGAGTCAAAAGGATCTTTGATTTTGTCCATATGCCTTTGTTGTTCTAGACCCAAGCTTGAATGTCTTGGGAGATGATTGGCTTACCTTAGAATGGAGATTCTTAATTTCCATTATTAAATGCCAATGGTGTTCTACTTGAATATTCATTCCCAGGTTTCCAAATAGGTCCATTGAGTCTTAACACTCTATTCATATTGCAATGGATAGGTAATTGGGTGTTCCACTTGTGCTTGATAGTCAAATATTTCAGTATTCACTACATACAGCAAGATTTGTAACATCAGAATATGCTCAACGGGCTATAATAACTTGCCTTGTGCTTGCTAGTGACACATTGCTTATTGAAGTTGGCTACTTATTATTTTACTATTTTAAACAAACTATAAAATATTATTTTAATAGTTTTTCTTCTGAATAGCTATTAAATTCTGTATAAGTAATTATACTATTTGTGTACAATATGAAATAAAATTAGTTATAATATGAAAGGAGACCTTTATAAATGAACTGGATACTTCCCAATAAATGAATTGGTCATTTTTGAGGACTTTGTTTTCTTACAGTCAAAATGAAGTTTGAATATCTCATCACCATTTATAATTATTATTTGTACTCCTGAACTCTAGAGAAGTTTTACCGATGCACTTTACATGGATTTCTTCTTCTATAAAATAATAGAATGGAATCACTTTATGATTTATATTCTGCAAATTAAAGACACAACTTTTTTATTATTTCTCATGTGTTTTTAAACATGATAATGCAGGTAGATATTCCCCACTTAGGATGGGGAAACTGTTGCTTTGGATTGGCTTATAAATAATGACAGTAAGACCTTTTAGCACTTTTTATGATACCTATATTACTATTGACAGTCATAGTCTCTTCCATGTTGTGAGATGTGGGATGCAAAGAAAACTACAATTAAATTTATCTTAAAGGTAGGCTACAATTGTTTTTTATGTGTTATTTCATTTTGCTATATCTTTATCATGTTTTGCACTCAAATTGTCATACCACTTGTGATAAATCTAATAAATCTTACCTATAAAATATTTTTTATAGGTCTTATGCAAAGCTCAATTTAAAAACACTATATGAAACTCTTTTACTCTTATGCTGGGTCTAATTAATGTGATAAAATTAGTAGAATGATTGATATCAATCCTCGTATCTTAGTAATGCTATGTTTCAATCTGTCTTTGTCAAGGAATATTCTAATTTTCTGATTAGCTGGATTCTCAAATTCGTAGTTGTTAAAAGACCTGCAAGCCTAAATATCCAGATTTGCTATTGACCTCAGTTCTCTTGTTCTGGATGTTAAATATCTTTTAATCAAGCCATGAACCCTAGCTCCGCAGTTTTTAAAATATCTTTTATGATATGTTATTCAATATCACTAAGTGTTTAAAAGGCTAATTTGGCAGCCTCCTCAATAATTCCTTTAGAGTAAGTAGCAAGTCACTAAGAAGATTTCATAATTAAATTGTATGTTTGTTCATATGAATATTTTTATTTGGCAGTCTGGTTAATAACTCCTTGAGAGTAATAAGCCTGTGTCTTGCCATGATCTAATTTGTGCACGTCTTTTTTGTCAGGCCCGGTAGTTGTAAGGTAGTCTCACCATTTAATACTTGTAGAGGTAGCATCTATGACAAATATTTATGCTTATCGAGTTTTGAGGAGAGCATTGTATAATCTAATTACATATTCCTTTTCATGCTTGGTGCATTTTTGTGTGATAGATAAGACCTCCAATGTGACCTTCATTTCACTAGCATCTACGTGACAGATCTTCATTGTAGATATGGATAACCCACCAAAAGACTTGAAATATCTTTTAATCAAGCCATGAACCCTAGCTCTACAGTTTTTAAAATATCTTTTATGATATGTTATTCAATATCACTAAGTGTTTAAAAGGCCAATTTGGTAGCCTTGTCAATAATTCCTTTAGAGTAAGTAGCAAGTCACTAAGAATATTTCATAATTGAATTGTATGTTTGTTCATATGAATATTTTTATTTGGCAGTCTGGTTAATAACTCCTTGAGAGTAATAAGCCTGTGTCTTGCCATGATCTAATTTGTGCACGTCTTTTTTGTCAAGCCCGACAGTTGTAAGGTAGTCTCACCATTTAATACCTATAGAGGTAGCATCTATGACAAATATTTATGCTTATTGAGTTTTGAGGAGAGCATTGTATAATCTAATTACATATTCCTTTTCATGCTTGGCATTTTTTTGTGATAGATAAGACCTCCAATGTGACCTTCATTTCATTAGCATCTACATGACAGATCTTCATTGCACCTATGAATAACCCACCAAAAGACTTGAAATATTTTTTAATCAAGCCATGAACCCTAGCTCCGCAGTTTTTAAAATATCTTTTATGATATGTTATTCAATATCACTAAGTGTTTAAAAGGCCAATTTGGCAGCCTCGTCAATAATTCCTTTAGATTAAGTAGCAAGTCACTAAGAAGATTTCATAATTAAATTGTATGTTTGTTCATATGAATATTTTTATTTGGTAGTCTGGTTAATAACTCCTTGAGAGTAATAAGCCCGTGTCTTGCCATGACCTAATTTGTGCACGTCTTTTTTGTCAAGGTCGGTAGTTGTAAAGTAGTCTCACCATTTAATACCTGTAAAGGTAGCATCTATGACAAATATTTATGCTTATCGAGTTTTGAGGAGAGCATTGTATAATCTAATTACATATTCCATTTCATTCTTGGCATTTTTTTGTGATAGATAAGACCTCCAATGTGACCTTCATTTCACTAGCATCTACGTGGCAGATCTTCATTGTAGATATGGATAACCCACCAAAAGACTTGAAAAATGGTTTGAAAAAAAATGAAATATTTCAATAACCTTATTAGGGGCCAAAAGCACAATAAATAGTTCCTCTCCTACAACACAAGATAAATTACAAGATCATATATTCGATTCATATAGATACGAAAATTTTTCCTCATTATAGATTATGGATGAAAGGTGTTTAACAATTATCACAATCACAACATTTTCATTAAAAGAATTAAGACTCAAGAGCATGTAGATGGTGGAACTGCAACAACTATGGTTGTTTTTTAGTAACTAACATTAACTTTATTTGTTTTCTTTTTCTTACCATCTTATTATACAACTTCATATTCATATATTTACTCACAATTTCATCATGTGCAGGTGGTTGATTTTTATTGGTATATTTTTGCAACAATTGCTTTTAACATGCTAACAATCTTATATTGTCTCCTCTCTAACACTTATATTTTTTTATACAACTCATACCGTTTACAGAAAACTAAGTATGCATTTTTAATGTACGTCCACTAACTTCTTCTTTAACTATGCAGGAACAAAATACACGAAAAGGCAACAAACTATGTGTCGGCTCATTTCATACTAGCACATGAAATCATCTACTACACAATCGTCACAAATGAAATAGATACAAATATTTCATTCAATTTTCTATCACCAAATATGTATTACAAATATTCAGAGTAGCCGGATACGCCCCTGCCCCTCCTTGGGCACATGTATCCCCGAATCTGATACTGATACTTGTGCGATACGCCATGGATACACGTTGGATATCGTACCCACATGTGCCCCAAAAAACCTTGATTTTCCAACTGTGTCGGATATTATGTGATTTGATTTTTAAAAAAACTGACATGAATCTTCCAAAATATTATCTTAAAAAACTTCAATCATGCAATTTTTTATTTTGTTTTGTATTATTAAAACCTACACCAAATAAGGAAGACAAATGTTTTTCTAAGTCTTCTTCCAATACCACTCTACTATTTTTTTTTTGTGTTTTAATTTTTACAAATTTAAAAAAATTAATTGTTTTTTAATTTTATATTTATATTATATTGTTTAAATGTTAGAGTTTTTTAAAAAAATAATACTTATTCTTTAAATATAAATAAAATTTATTAATATATATTTAACTATTTATTCTTTACTAAATTATTAATATTTAAATTTTAATATTATTTTAATTTATATTTTCTTGTTTGCTTTTAAAGTAATGAAAATCTCCTCTAATAACTTAGAAAATATGTGTATGTTTTTTTTATTAATGTCGAATCTAGCTATATCCATATTGTGGGTCTTAAAAAATGGTCGTATCTATATCCAATACCATATGGTATCTGTATTCGTATCTGTGTCCATGCAACTTTGCAAATATTTTGTAAATTTTGCAAACAAGCTTGAATATATTTTGAACTACACTTTCTTACTATGTTTATTTTAATATAGTATTCTATCGGCATAACCCTTGCACCCCCTCTGGTGCAAGTGCTACTTATAAATAGTCACATTTCACATAATTTTCACAAGGTAAACACATAGGTAATTCCTTCTAGATGTCCACCACACTCTTAACCCAACACATAACGCATAACACAAACATATATTCAACACTCAACAAGGGGGTCACCATAATGTACAACACCTAAAGTTCATAATGACACACGATTATTACACATGAGTACACATCAAAAATACTGTATACACTGACTACAAACTCTTTTCTCAAGTTGAATGCTCAACATCACAAACAATTGTACAAACATTCAAATTCATTATTTTTTCACAAGGAAAGAATAAACTTCTTAAATAAGATAAAAATCATCATAAGTTTAATTAATATGTCCAAAACAATTTGTTTATTTAATGAGATTAATACTCCTTAAGGTCTTAAATAAAATACATTAAAAGATATTATCTTCATTATTTATTTAAGACAAGTTTCATTTCCTTCCTCAGTTCTTATAGTGTCGAACATAAAACAGAACACTAGCTAATTAGGACCATAATGTTTCCTAGAGTTCCTAGTGCAAAAACTTAGGCTTTAATACCAAATATAATGTCCACAAAAATTTCTACCAAATTATTGTTAAGGACAAAACACAAATTTCAAATTCCGATCATATATGCTTTCCCAACTCTCAAAGTTTGCTACCCAAGCATGCACTACATGAAAGCATAACAAATTTTGACCAATTATAAACTATAATATTTTAGTTAGATAATTAAATTGCTTAGACAATCATGGTTGGGGTTCAAAGGGAGACTTGAAATTCACATCATCAAGATAGACTTAATTAGTTCTACTAACTCATTAATAATCTAAAATATAATTCAAGTCACAGGTTATGCAAATAAAATATATCAATAATAATTTCAAAGTAATAATGAAAGTACAAGAACTAAGGGTAAGACCTATTCCTCGAGGGCTCATCTCTGATATCCTTGCCTACATATTTTGTAGAGGCTTCGTAATTACTACTTGAGTTGCACCAACTCATTTGACTGACCAACAAAGGGGTATCTTCACTAGGTTTCAAATGGTGGCTCTACCTTAATCACAATCATAACCCAATAACACCGAGATAAACTAAAATCAAATATCTACTCAAATGCATCATGTGTCCCCTATTCTAAGTTATAAAACTATATGGGTGGGTACACAACCCTTTCTAAGGTCCCTTTCCCCAAGATAGTTTCAAGATCGGTTGCCACCCACTTACCCACCCACTTTGGTGAAGCAGGGGATTGCAAAACCAGTTAACAATGTATTAGCAAAATATGGGGTATAGAAATAAATACTGAATATTTGCACAAACATGCCACAAGGCATAGTAGGATTCTAGGAAGTAAATCTATTAAGCATTCACAAGATAGGAAATTCACTCATTTTGAATGTTAAATAACCATTTGATAGACATAGTTTCATATTTCAAAGCGATGATCAATTTCATCATTAATTGGTTTAACAATAATAAAACAAAATTTTGTTAAAGAGATCAATTAATAAGTATTTTAAAAATTCCACTATCAATCCTATAAAGTCATAGAAATTAACCATACCAGATTCTTGTAGTGAGATTTAGATTAAGAAACTTTATACTATTCTTTTAGTATGAGGTTACATTTCAAGTCATGGATTTCATGTACAAGTTAGAATGAATCTAGGATATTCTCTGCAATTTACTTATAATGTCCCCTAAACATTATTATTCCCTAAAACCATACTAATATTACATATTGATTTCCTTGAATTAGTCTAAGAAGCAAGTACATGCATATATTGGTAAGTTTAATGAAACCTTTGATAAATTATTTTAACTGTATGTCATGCCCAAAGCTTATCAACCGAACAAACCTAATAATGTACACCCTAAATCGATGAGCGTAGAAAAGAAAGGTTTAAGATAATAACATTATCACTTTGCCACAAGGCCAACCCATTGGATCGTGAATAAATATGTGCTTATATTTAAAATAAATGAGAGTATAGATATTGGTCCAAGTATTTTTCATTAAAGACCCAAAAAGAATGAGGATTGCTTTTCATACATATGTATAAGATTAAATATCTATTACAAGTGAGCAATGGATCTCAAGGAAATACTAAGGTTGTTATCCTTTAAATAAGTTTCTTCACCCATAGGTATAATTATACTCTACCGGGCATCACAATATTACTAATATGTGTTCAACATTAAAAAATTAACATCCATAATACTCTAATTTTATCTTAGTATTGGTTTGATTATCTAATCTCAGTCAAAATTTAATAAAGGTATTACTATATTTTAACCAATAACCCAGTAGCAACAATACTTTTATTAATTATAAACATTAAGGATGATATTATTATTATTATCAAATCACTAAGCCAACAATAATGCTTTTATTATTATATTGTTATCACTATTATTTTTACAATTTAAGTGTTAATAAAATAAAATTATCATTTACAATTTAGCCTTAATGAAATTATATACCATTAGTTAACAAAGAATTCTTTAATAATGATATTGGTATTGGGTTAAATCAACTAGCAATGATAACTATATTATTTGATTCTCATTCACGCCATTTCATTCTAATTCCGCTCATCCATTAGCATTATTATTATCCTCCTTAATGTTGTACCCATCAATTACTCCTTAGACACTATTGGTATTATTTCAAATTGTTGGGTTTATGCTTGAACTTGATAACAATGTTGTTAATTAATCAATAACACAATGATGAACAAACAAAAGAAACGAGAATAGAGAACGATACATAAATGAAGAGATATTTTCAACAAACAACAAGAAGGATAACAGATCATAACATGATGTATTTGAACTTCAAACAATGAAACCCTAAATAAACCAAAATGGAAAAGCAATAAAAGAAAATAAAGATGAATACTTGGCAACAAGGAGGAAGACTAAAAACCTTAAACAAGTGAATAACAAATCCACAAAGAGATCTTCAACAACTCCTCAATCCATAAACAACAATCATGTAGAGGGAAATGTACGTGAGAAAACATTAATGAAACTTAAAAAGGTTTAAAACGCTTATTAAAACCAATTTAATAAAAATGCATTAATGAATTCATCGTTTCATAAATGCTCAAACATGTGGTATTAAGAAACATGCACAAGCACTGAAAAATAGTGCTAGTGCATTTTTTTAAAAAATGACAATGTGCAAGGGTGTTGTTTTTCAGTGCCAGTGCATTTTAAAAAATTTCTCACATGTAGGAGCATTGAAATTCAACACCACTGCATGGGCTAAACAAAAATCAACACTAGGAAAACTGAAAACAGAAAATACTCATTTTGAAAGTTTTTGAGAAACAAAACAAGGTGAGAAATTGACAAGGCGATTCAAGGCTTACGACCACACTAAAAGGAAAATGAGATTATGCCTCATTTTGCATGCTTAGAGATTTGGGATGCAAAACAGACAGATTTCGTAGGGGTTATCCCACAAATTGAGTGCTACTAAATTCAAGGATAAGAGTTGTCGCTAGCTCTAGAGCTTCCTTTGATAATTATTTGAAACTATCAAAGGGAGAAGAACTCCAGTCTCTTAGTGCCTTCATCCATCCATTGGGTGTAGATTTGAGTGACAAAAACAAAAAGATTGAAAAAGACTCAAAAAATAAAATGTCACAAAGACCATACATATATTTACAAAACACGTCTGTCACCTCATTGAGTGAAGTGCTTTAGATGTTTCCCATTGTGTGGAAGTGAAAACGGAGTAACATCTTCGTATGTAAGAAGAAAACTATTTTCACTGTAGAGTTGATGAATTTTGAATGGTCCTCTCCATAGTGAATCAAATTTCCCGTACATGCCTTTTGGCTCTCTTCTCTTATCCCACAAAAGAACTAGATCTCCAACTTGGAAATCTCTTGAATTTTCCTTGTCAAAAATTTTCTTTACTTGATCTTGGTGCTCCATGATACAATTCACCACTTGAACATATTTCTCCTCCAATTTAGAGAGATACATAATACACTTGTCGATAGAACTTTCAAATATCTCATCCTCAATGGCCTTAGCCAATTTGAGGGTGGGAAATTCCAATGTGATTAGAATCTCTACATTCAACCCATACAAGAGTTGGAATAGTGACATGCCTATTGCCTATTTGGGGTTAATTTTGTCATCCCACAAGCAGTGTACAATGCCTTGTGCCATGATCTTTGATTCTCGTCAACTAACTTGTGGATGATAGTAACTATATTCTTGTTGTTGGATTCTCCCTAACCATTACCTTGAGGGTAATAATCTGATGAATGTGACAACATGATTCCATGTTCAAAATAGAACTTTGTAATTTCACTTGACAAGAATGCAGCAGCATTGTCTACTTCAATTTTGTTCAACACACCAAACTTAGAAATGATATTCTCCTTCAAGAATATACAAACTACCTCTGAAGTAGCATGCTTCACCGGTATAGCCTCCACCCACTTGGTGAAGTAATCGATGGTTATAAGAACATAAACATGTCCTACACTTGAAGGTGGATTTACATCACCAATGAAATCAATGACCTATTGTTGAAAAGGCTCCTCAATGAAAACTAGCTTGAGTGGAAGAGTGGCCAACTTAGGCTTTCCTACGAACTACTGACATAGTTTTCATCTGCACACCCAGTTGTATGCATTTTGAAACAAGGTAGGCCAACATTATTTATCTCAAAAAATGTTGTGAGTTGTCACTAATGTAGAAAAATGTCCTCCACATGCCAAGTTATGGAAAGATTCCAACAACTTGCTTTGTTGAGCCTTGTCAACACAACGTAGAAAAGTACCACCCAAGATTCTTTTGTACAAACCATTGTCCCATAAGAAAAAATTTGTTGCTTTAAGCTTGATTGTCCTTTTCTCCTTATGTGTTAAATTCTCTAGAAATTCCCCATATGTTAGAAAGTAAGTGATATTGGAATACCATTCGTTAGTTGTACTAACAAATAGAACAATAGGAATATCTTTAGAGCTTACCTCATCATAATTGGAAACTTGATCAAGATTGTTGTCAAGATTGTTGTCAGCAATAACGTGGCACAAAATTTTACCACACACCAACTTAGTGAGCTTTATGTCCATCTCATACTCTTGAATTTTGGTAATCCAATTGCCCCTTTTTGTACCAAATTCTTGTTGTGTCAAGATGGACTTGACGGTAGAATCAAGCACTAGTGCATTGACATGACTGTCAAGTATGTAGAACTGAAAATGCTTCACTACCTTAACCACAACAAATGCATGTTTTTCCATTTGAGAGTATTTCAACTCATGAGCTTTTAATGGAAAAATCGAAAACACAATAGGGGACTCAAACCCCTCACTATTCTACTGATCAAAATGGTTGAAAGTGTATGCTCAGAAGCATAACTGTACATAATGAACTCCTTAGTGTAATCTAGGTAGACTAACACTAGTGCATGCACAATAGCTTCTTTGATATCATTGAACACAACTTTACCTTTTGCGGACCAATGAAAGGTAGTATTTCCCTTCATCATATTCACAATATGATGTGTCTTCTCTACAAAGTCGGGGACAAACCTTCACAGTAAATTCACCTTACCGAAGAAAGAATGAACTACTTTCTTACTTACAAGTAGAGTAAGAGCTTGAATTGCTTTGACCGGTTCATGATCAATCTTTATACCCTCCTTGGACACAATGTGACCAAGAAGCTTGACCTCTATTACCCCAAAAATTGACTTCTTGGGATTCAAAGAAATTCCATGTTGTCGACACCTCTCTAATACTTGTCTCAAATGATTGAAATGCTCTTGACATTTTTTGGAAAATATTGTTAGATCATCAAGATAAACTACAATGAACTTACCCATGGCATCATGGAAAGCTAAGTCCATTGCTTGTTGAAAATTAGCACTAGCATTAATGAGACCAAACGACATTCTACGGTAGGAAAGAGTACCCCATAGTGTGATGAAAGCAATCTAATGTTGATCATCTGGGCTGACCTCTACTTGGTTGTACCTTGAGAAACCATCTAACATAGATAGCATCTCAGATCTAGTTACCATTTGTGAGACTTGATCCATCACTGGAAGAGGATAGTTGTCTTTCAATGATAACTTATTCAAATTTTTGAAATCCACACATATGCAAATTTCCCCATTCTTCTTATGAACTGGAACAATATTGGCTATCCATGTTGAATGATGGGTAGGAAATATGATCCTAGCGTTAAGCATCTTTTGGATCTTTGAAAGAATGGTTCCAAAAACCTTAGGATTATAATGAATTTTCATTTGTTTATATGGAAATGATCTCGCGTTCAATGGAATTTTTTGTTGAACTTTCTATGGGCGAAAAGACTTCAAATCTTGGTATGAGTATGCAAGAACATCAATGTATTGCCATAAAAATTTAGAAAATTGGTCTTTCTCTTCACGAGTACAATATTTTCCAATGTTCCCCATTTTAAGATTCGCTTCAATTCCCAAGTTGATTTTCTCAACCTCATTAGATGATATGGAATTGGATTGTTGTTTCTTTTTGACATAATCATCTCTAAGACATGGCAAGGTTTATTCCTTTGAACTACAAACCTTCTTTCAAACCACAAAACAACTAAGGAACATATCTTTGCAAAATAAGACTGAACTATTGAGAGTTTAAAGGGAATATAATGAAGCAATATTAAATAAGAAATCTTACATAACCTTTAAGTAGGAAATATAATTAAAAGATAATTACAAATTGTTTCTATTCCAACATTGCTACTTTCAAATTGCCTCTAATTAAGAATTAAGGGATAAAATAATCCACCCGTTGGGTTGTGTTTAACCAACCTCATTTAAATTTCCTTCACAACTTGATCTAAGGGTTCTAGAATCATATTACAAACCAAGGTTAATATTCTCATTAAAAAAATATTGGAAATACTATTAAATTTCCATTAAGACTAAGGTTTACCCCAATCCTATTCCAAATTAAATACAAATGATAAACAATCACTACCACCAAATAAGTATTCAAGTATGACTTGAAATTAAAAGAAATAGATCTACATTACTATCTCAATAATAAAAGATATTCACTCCATTTAAGCCAGCAACAAATTACCCTAAGCTTCAAGAATTATGCAATACCCAAGAGGTACAATTAATGATCAAGATAAATAATTCTTGTGAAGATTATATTCAAGGGAAAAAATAAATTCAAACTTTTAACCAAACTTAATTTTTTGAAATGATTTCCTCAAACCAACAAGGGTACACTAACTGAAAATGAGTTCATCCATTTCTCTAGATCTTATCACTACATTTATATAAAACATACATATACATATATACATATATATTAAAATAACGGGTTAATTGACTATAAGTTTTTCAACTAATTGCTCCTTCTCTAAAGTGTAATGACACACATATACTCTTTTATGAGTTTACTTGATGATCTTCTAAATTCCTTTACTCCATTTTAAATAATTTAGACATTCCCCTTTTATTTTACTTAAGATAGAGAGTTCAACTTAATTAATTACATTATTCTTTTTTACATCAAGTACCCTACTTATTTTCCTACTTAATTTGAGGGAGGTGAATATCTTAGAGGATCCTAATTCAACCTTCGATTTCCAAGGGAAGTTAGATCTAGAATTAATAATGTGTACTTGTAATTCAAATTTTAAAAAGATTAAATATGACTAAACTAACCTCATGAAAATCTATAAATTTCTCCATTCTCTATAAGACGTTTCATATGTATGGACCATATTAATAAGTAAACCATTATGTTTGAAACTTCTCCTTTTAACTCCCATTTAGAAAAGGTCTTGCTCATTGTAATCCTTACATTTAAACGTTACCCCAATTAATAACTTCTCTTCTTTAAAGGTTGATTTATATTAACGAGGAAACCTTTATTTGTTTACAAACTTAAAGTGCAACTCACAGACATTCTTGACACTAGTCGACTCAACCTGAACTATCAACTAACTAATGTTCTTGCACCTGAATGGACTAGGAACGGTTTTATCCCAAGGATACCACTATGCTAAAATGGAGTGTCAGGCACCCCTATGGTATCAATGGACAGCGATTCAGAAGCTTTCTTTGGTAGGTTCTCTATAGAAAAACTCACAGCTAAAGAGGAATGACCAATTCAAACTTGGTCTCCAGAGACTAAGGCGATGGATAATGACTCCATACAGAGACTATCCACATCCTTGCAAGTTACATTTGTTACAAAGTGCTTACTGTAATCATAGAGAAAGGGCAAGGGTCAAGGATGCCTTCCTATCAAGGAGGTCGTTGCTACAATAAATGCAGAATCCCACAATGGAGGCATTGTCGAATGCTCTTAACAATCACAACTTAAAAACATGAGAGATGGGTTCGTGTGAACTATTATTCATGAAACATGGGTTAATGAGTTTGACTTGTAAAACTACATGGTTGAATCCTGATAACAATATCATAACCACAACTTAACTAGCAACCTACACAAACTTTAGTACAGAAATAAGAAGAATCTCTATGATCGATGAGGCACCATGCAAGTGCAGGTCGATGGGGATATCGTCCAAAAACAAAAAAAAAGAAGAAAGAAAGAAAGAAAGAAGAATACTACATTGTCTAACTCCTTAAGCAAGGTCCCTGCTTGGCTCCAAAAGCACAACCAATAGAGATTAAACCATAACAATATAACCTGGGTGTATATCTATTAAGGTGGTGGGAGAAGTTTTTCTTTTTTGGAATGAATTATCCTATGCAAACAAACGATATCTAGTGTTTTCTCCCCCTTTCTTAGACTTAGCCCGAAAACAAATGGTATCTAGAGTTCCCTACATGCAAACAGTTATACTTTTAAACTTCCTGTCATAACCGACACTAAGACACAATCCCATTGACGCCAATTGAAGTTTCATTTCAGGAAAAAACATGTTCCTTTCTTTACAATAAGTTTCTATCACTTTAACTTTTCACTTTAAAAAACAAGTCATGCAAAAATCTGACAATTTAATAAGTCAGCAGTATATATTTTGCATCAGTTTCTCAGAACTTACTTTTTCTATTATCATTCAAGAATGAGGTTTTCAAATCACATGTAAACTTTAATAACAAGGCTAGTTAACATTGTACTTCAATAATAAATGCTTCCTCAATTTCTCTTTTTACAAGAACAAAACTAAAACAATGCTTCTATATGTCATTCCTAATTCGCCACACAAATTCTTACAAGCTTCCTTCCTAAAAAAGCTAAGTAATTCATACGTAATTTGCTACATTCACCAAGATTTCTTTCTATTTCAATTTAATTCCATAGTTATCAATATTTAGCAATCCCCAAAGTAACCTAGACTACATAACAATGATTCTTCTATTATATTTAAGAGGATTTAAGAGGAAACAATGGTATTTGCAGTTCAAAAATACACAAAACTTGTATTTGAAGTAACTTTCCTTCTACTATACATAGCCACCAAAAGAACACAACACAACAACACATTTGGCTCGACCAGACATGGGCGAAATAAATATATAACATCAAGTATAGGTCTCCACAATAATTCTCCACAAAATCCCATACCAACACCTCCACAATACAACATCCCTTATTCCTCTCATGCACACAACTAAAAATACAAATTGGATACTCATATCCCATAAATACAAGGGTACTCATACCCTCAGTGATGCTCATCACCTAAACGGGATACTCTTATCCCAAATGAAAGCTCCAATGCAAGAGAGAAATCTCCCACTTAAACCCCACACGTGGAGGACCAAAACTCCTCTATACAAGAGGGGGTCACCTCCCCTAAGAAAGGATACATCAAAAACAAAATACAACACGTTTACAAGACTTGACATATCAAGAATCTCCAAAGAAATTCCTCAAAACAAAACCCTCAATACCAAACACTTTTTTAAAGATGCACAACATAACACTAAGAATAAAAGAACTACAATACAAGAGAGAAGAAAAATTACCTCCAACACTATGATCCAACTAACGGAAGAAACAAATGAAAGAGAGTCTCCTCCCACAATCTCCTTCTCCCAAGATTTCTCAAATGCAAAAACCAACCAAGATCACAAAAAGAAAGATCCCAAAATAAGCAAGGTAACCTCCCTCTCTTCATGAGGAAGTATCTCTAAAGAAGAGGGAGAAATAACTCCCTCACATAACCACCCCAACCACATAACCAACCACCCATTTTCGTCACTCTTATGAGTGCAGACAAAATAAGGGTTAAAATACTTTTTAAGAGATTGCACATAAAAAAAATAACCTCCCCACCCATACCTTTAGGACCTAGGCTGACTTTTAGCACACAAAATACATCCTAGTTCCTCCTAAACACACTTAAATTTTATTTCTCTAAAATTGAAATTCAAAACTCACATAAAACATAATCACGAACATACAGCATATACACCCCATCTGAAAACTACACATCTCAATATAAAAACCAATAACCCATAGAATCCCATGCACACAACACATGGTGGTTAAGTGAATCCCCTCAATTCCATCGGTATTAGAAATCCTTGTACACTCAACAAGATGTGTCAGTATGACAGACATATAATATATATATAATAAATGCATTACATTCACATTTCATCACTAATAATTGGTCAATCATAAGCTATCCTATATAATACATTGCTTTGAAATGCACATTAGTCACAATAAACATATCAAATATTATTAAATGAATAACATAACATCCACAATTGCATCAATACCTTCTAAAATATGTATCAATCCCATCATCAAACATGAAATCAAAAATTATATCAATTCCCATCCTCAATAAGTGAATATGCATCAACAAAACACTAAATCTCATAATCATCTTGAATCATCAAAAGATCATACTAGAGGACATCATATGAAACCGAATGATTAACCACAAAACATTTAATCCATAATTAAGCCAATTACCAGTCACCAAGAACCCTTATAGCTTACTACCTCCAATATACATAGTGCCACTACCAATAATTGCATAACTAAGAAAAATAACACATCTGATAATCACAAAGAAATCACAATACCCATTAAATAGATAAAAAAATTCAGTTAACCTTATCCAACATCATTCAAGTGACCATCCCTCCTAACTCAAGAATAGCATCCAACATGGAGGAACATGGAATAGTAGACAAGAAACATCAAAATGCATAGGCTCAACAGGATCATAGAGGGTAGTGCCTCACAACAGTATTATTAGTATTGTTAAACTGGAGTTTAGAAGAAAAAAAGGAAAGAATTTTCCTTGCAAAGAAATGAAAAAAATTCCCACTCCTAAACCTGTAGAAGAACAACTTCCATCAAACTTAATATTCCAAAAATCATTTGGATCACCAAGACTGCCAGTTTCAAAATCTAAAATGATGAAGGCCACACCACTCAAAACCCACACAAACTACAACAATAGATACCAACACAAAAGATGCGAGATAGAAAAATAACTCAATTTCAATTATTTTCAAAAAATGAAATTATAGATTCAAAACTTACATGTTACAGCCTCATGGGCTTGATTCATTACAACAGAATCAACTCTGAAAATAAAATATATTATTTGAAGCCACAATCTGCACTAATGGAGCCACCTTCTACAACCCCCCGCTTAACCCTTTTATTTTACCCAAAAACCACCCTAGAATGTTCTAGAAAGTTCAACTTTCTCTTTTGATCTCACGCCAAAAGTCTCGTTGTTTGATTTCTTGCCTAGGAAGAAATTTTAATGAAATTCACTTTTTAGAGGGGCAACTTCGCAGGGCCATAACTTTTGGTACAGGTGTCTGATTTGCTATTGTAACATGTCATTGGAAAGCTTTCGAAGAGATCTACAACAATGTATACACCAGAGGTCAGTTTGTCAACTTTTTGGGTTGTTCCGTGGCCTCTAATATTTTCATATCTAAATTTGAAGCTACAATGGAGAAATTTCCTAGGATGAAAACTTTAATATCTCCCAAACCATGCAGGGTATTGAGATGATTCTTTCATGACCAAACTTTTTTTTTAGTTCTGATGCTTGGGGTAAATTTTTAGGTCCATACAAGCCCATTTAGGCCCACTTACTAAAAATAGTAGGTGACCATTTTTTTCCTTTTCTGACTCTTGATTGTCTTACACCCCTTAAGTGCCATCATGGAACTCAAAACAACTAAATAAATTAAGGAAAAACAATTTTTTGGGTGATGCAAGATTTCCCTACACTGTTGGATGCTCCTACATCAGACACCCAAGGTAATTCAAAAAGTGACCATGTCACTTCTCAGGAGTTAGAAGGAAATCCAAACAGTTAACCTCAACCTCAAACAACCACAATGAATCTTCAACAACCACAATGAATCTTCAACAGGTATTCCTCTCCATTTCACCAAGTACTCTACATACTATTTGTTCCTTGTGCTTCTACCCACACGACTATCCAAAATTTCTTCTATCTCCTCCTTTTCTGAAGTAGTTGCTAGAATATTCCACTGTGCTTCCATTGTTTCTTCATCAATTCCCCCTTCATGATATTCTATTAAATCTGAAATATTAAACACAAGTGAAATATGAATTTCATCAGGAAACTCTACCTCATATGCATTTCTTGAATCATGCTTCTTCAAGATCTTGCATGGTCCAAACTTCTTCATCTTTAACTTGTTGTATGTACCAACTAGAAACCTCTCCTTTCGCAAATGAAATATGACTTCATCTCCTATCTGGAACTCCTTATACCTCATTTTCAAAATTTCCTTAGCCTTATATTGTGAGTTCATCTTATTGATATGTTTCTTCACCTCTTCATGCAAATTTTTCAAGTGCTCAACAAAATATTTAGCCTCAACACTACTCTTCTCCCCCTTATTTGTATTTCTTAGTTCTGAAGCATTTCTTGGACTACTCCCATACACAATCTAGAATGGTAATTTACCAGTTCTCTTGTTGATAGAATTGTTGTAAGAAATTTTTGCCTATGGTATAATCAAATCCCATCCCTTGAGCTTATCTCCTACTAAGCATCTTAGCAAGTTACCTGAACTCATATTCACCACCTCCATTTGTCCATCATTCTATGGATGGTGTGTAGAATTGAACTTCAAATCTGTCTTCAACTTCTTCCATAATGTCCTTGAGAAATAACCAACAAATTTGGTATCTCTATCTAAAACTATACTCTTTGGTAGACCATGCAGTCTCACCACCTCTCTGAAAAACAACTCTGCAACATGAACAACATCACTAGACTTATGACATGGACTGAAATGTGCCATCTTTGAAAATCTATCCAGCACCACAAATATGGAATCATGCCCTCTCTATGTCCTTGGCAAGCCAAGAAAAAAACCCATGCTAATGTCCTCCCATGGCCTCTCAAGTACAGGTAATGGTTCATACAATCCAGTATTCTGACTTGCTTCCTTTGCCATCTGACATATTCTGCACTTTGTACAAACTTCTTCACATCTTGTTGCAACTATGACCAATAATAATTCTCACTGACAAGAGCAATGGTCTTATCTTGACCAAAATGTTCAACCAATCCTCCACTACGTTTCTCCTTGATTAGATTCATACAATCCAGTATTCTAACTTGTTTCCTTTGCCATCTGACATATTCTACACTTTGTACAAACTTCTTCACATCTTGTTGCAACTATGACCAATAATAATTCTCACTGACAAGAGCAATGGTCTTATCTTGACCAAAATGTTCAACCAATCCTCCACTATGTTTCTCCTTGATTAGATTCTCTCTCATAGAACTCCTTAGAATGCACAATTGGCTTCCTCTAAACAACATCACATATTGGAAATTAAAAAATCCAAGAAGCTTGTCCTATCCAATGTAAAAAGTTCCAAACAAGCCTTCCAAGCTTCTATAAAGGTTGGATCTTCAGGATATAAACTTTTGAGTTCATTGAACCCAACAACCTCTATATTCATCTCTATCAATAAATTTTTCCTTCTACTTAAGGCATTTGTAACTCTATTTGATCTTCCCCTCTTGTGCTTCAAAACAAAAGTGTAGCTCTACAAAAACTCAACCCATTATAAGTGTCTTTTATTTAACTTTCCTTGACTATTCAAATACTACAAAGCCTAGTGATCAGTATATAAAACAAATTCTTTTGGAAACAAATAGTGTCTCCATTTCTTCAAAGCCTTAACTATAGTATAAAAATCTTGATCATAGATAGAATATTTCTTCTTAGCATCATTCAACTTCTCACTAAAATAGGCAACAGGCTTACCTTCTTGACTCAAAACAGCTCCTATGGTAGTGCCACTAGCATCACAATCTACCTGAAAGACCTTATTGAAATCTAGAAGTGCCAAAATAGCTTGCTCTGTGACTTTCTTCTTCAACATATCAAAACTCTTTACTACTCCTCTAGTCCATTTAAAATCCTTTCTATCCCCTCTCATTGCTTTAGTTAGAGGTGCATAAATACTACCAAAATTCTTAGTAAACTTTCTATAAAAACTTGCTAGACCATGAAATCATCTTACCTTTGTAACACTCTTGGAGGTAGGCCATTCAATGATAGCTCTCATCTTCTTTGGATCCATTTTAAGACCCTATACTAAGACAACAAATCCCATATACACCAACTCTCTCTTCAAAAAACTACATTTCTTCAAATTAATCAACAGCTTCTCCTCCCTTAGCTTCTCAAAAACTCTTCGGATATGCATCGAGTGCTCCTCCAATGTCTTACTAAAAATCAAAATATCATCCAAATAAACAATAACAATTATTCCTAAAAATTCTTTCAATACCTCATTCATGAGCTGTATAAATGTGCTCAGTGCATTGGTTAGTCCAAAAGGCATAACTAACCACTCATACAAGCCCTCGGTTTTGAAGGTTGTCTTCCATTCATCTCCCTCTCCAATCTGGATCTAGTGTTATCCGCTCTTCAAATCTATTGTCATGAAGTACTCAGCTCCACTCAAACAATCCATAATGTCATCCATTCTTGGCAAGGGAAATCTATACTTGATGGTGATCTTGTTGATGGCTCTAGAATCTATACACATTCACCATTCCCCATCCTTCTTTGGTGCTAGTATTGTAAGTACTACACATGGACACATACTTTCTCTAATCAATCCCTTCCTCAACAACTCTTGCACTTGTTTGTTCAACTTTCCACTGTCTGTTGGAGTCATACGATGAGCTACCTTATTCAAAAAATTGGCTTCAGGAATCATGTCCATCTAATGACTAATCTTTCTTACTGGAGGAAAACTTTCAAGTATGTTATTAGAAATAATAGCTTGAAACTCATTCAATAAATCTAAAACCTCTATAGGTACCTCAATAGTATCTTCTTTATCAACTCTCGAGATCAATACAAAACACATATGCTCATGCATCATACCTTATAGGAACTTTCTTCCATCAACCAAACAAATTCTTGCATTACTGCATACCTTTTCCTTTTCATGTTTCAAGGGCTTCAACTTATGACAAATCCCATCCTTTGTCAAAGAATAGGTGTTGGCATGTCCATCATGTACTGCTCGTCGATCAAACTACCACGGTCTGCCTATCAACATATCGCAAACATCCATAGGCACAATATCACACAATACTTCCACACTAGAAACAAGTTCCACAAAAGCCTCCTTTTCCCGGTCCTTTTCCAGATCTTCCTCTTCCTCTTTGGTCTCCATTATTCTAATCATGAGGATGGTAGGTGTTATCTCCTTTCTAGTTTTGGCTGCTACTGGATCGTTCACCCTTGTTTTGATCTTCATTTCAACCTCCATATGACTCTTTACTATTCTTTCCACCACAACCCCCACCTCTTTGCTTGCTTTCAAATCTTCTAGTCAACTTTTCTTCTACCTTCAAAGCAAATTGATATGCATCTTCAATAGTAGACATTCTTACTAGTCCCAACTCTTCTTGAATAATCGGCTTTAACCCATTTATGTAATGGGCAACTTTCTCCTTATTGGCCTCAGAATGGCCTGTTCTGATCAAGACACGGTAGAATTCTTCTATATACTCCTTGATTGATTTTCCCACTTGTTTCAACCCTTGCATCTTCTTCAACAAATCTAGTTCATAACCACAAGAATGAACTATCTTTTTAATTTTTCCACCATATGATCCCATCTTGTTATTTTCTCTTTTCCTCTATGATTTCTTTATAGTTGTACCTCTTTGCACCAAATATTCACATTGTTGAAAAATGGCGTGTTTTCTTAGCTTAATACTCTGTAAAACTTTAATATTGTTGATCTAAATAAGCTTTTCCTTTGTTACATATATTGTTTGTGGGTGATTATCTTGATTAATCCATTTCACTGTTGTAGAATGTAGAGAGAAGTTGATAGAAGAACTAAACAGGATATTAGAAAGATTACACAAGATGTATCATGGAGAAACCCTTTCGGGAAAAAACTCCACCAAGAATTATTCTATTATTCAATCTCTGAATTACAATAGCTCCAATTCTTGCTTGAGCATGCTTCTTCTGCCTTCACAAATCTTCTTCACAACCTACAATAAAAACTCTCACAAATCTATTCAACTTGCTTGAGATAAATAGGCTTTAATTAGCTTTGTAAACTTAACATGAGTTAACATGAGTTACAATTACAATGCTCAAGCCCTATCCCTAAAAGGTACACCATATCTCATGCAAATAGGGTTATCTCATGAACAACAATGCTAAAACATGTGCTTCATCCATTTGGGCATCCCAAACTAAAGCTACAACTCATCCTTCACTTCGGTGATAATTCCAAAGCTCTTCCTCAAAGTTGGCACCCATAAGTAATCCTACTTAACTGATGCTTTAGAAATATCTCAACATGCAAAAGAGGTAAATCCAAGAAAGCATCTTGGGTGCCCAAGTTGGCTCCAAGTGATTTCTAGTTAACTGAAACATTTACTCAACACCATTCATGCAAGAATGGCCATCCCCTGTTAACTAGAGGTAGTCCATGTTATCTGTCATACAACTCAAGTTATTAGCCATGCATTCCAAGTTAACTGAAGCTAACTACATGCAACTCAAAATAACCAACATGCATGCAGCATGCACTTGCATGCAACTGAAGATAACTGAACTGAACTGAACTGATTTTGAATTGAACTCATTTGAACTAAACTAAACTGAACTCAATGCATGCAAACATCAAACCCTAACTCCTAGGATCTTTACATGCATTAAGAAGTGTTAATTGTTACTCTGTATAGTTAACTAAACACAAGCTGAGTGTCACCTTACCATGTGTGCACCCACATGTTCCTATTATTTAGGAATAACTACAAATGTCAAGTTCATGATTTATTTCATCCTAATCTTAGTGTTGTTGAACACATTCCAAGAACTTAGGAGATACATGAAATAATTAATGTTTATAATTTTCAATTAAATGGCATCCTATTTCCAACACACATGACCCTTTAGCTTGGTCTTTGCAAATTTGACCCTCTCAGGATCTTCCACCTCCTCATACTCAAAGTACTCCTCCATATCATTGATCCAATCAATCAACTCTTCTGGGTTAGGATTTTTAGAAAATGTAGAAACATCAATCTCTGGCCTTTTCCCAATCTTAGAGATGTCCTTAAATAATCTGACTTGCTCTAGATATTCTGCTTCTTGTTCTTTTTTGAACAATTCCTCATTTTCAGCTTCATCTTCACTTTCATCTCCTAGTTATTTCCTTGTTTTGGAATATTCTTGAAATGCATGGTATGCTTGTTCTTATGAACTTAGTTAATTCCTAGTATGGAATATTCTTGTGTAGTTAATTCCTAGTATGGAATATTCTTGTGTAATTCTTGATTGAGTCTTGAATTAGAGAAACCCTAGTAATGGGGAATACATTTTTATAATGTTAAAGTATGTGTGGCTTAAATTCTATTAGAACTATACTTGGTTTTTTTAGTCTATATGGATATTACATGTAAAGTTAAAAGAGGAATAAGTTGCTATCCTATAGTGCTTTTATGAATATGCCAATTTGAACATAAGAGGTAGTAGGGTTATTCCTGGGGTTAGGGTAATCCATGGGAAAGGGGATAACCTAACTAGACACTAGTATGTGTACCTTTATGGTTAGGGTGTGGTTATACCTAAGATTAGAGGAATCCATGGGAAAGGGTGTAACCTAGATAATCAATTTGTTATAGACTTGGATATTATTAGGGTTAGGGTTATCCATAGCTAAGGGAATTAACTTGTACATTTTATTATATAACCTCATAATGAATATGTGTTATGTTAATGGTCAATACCAAATCAAGCTTAAGGGTGGGTGGACAGATGACTTTCACTCGAAGTACTAGGTGTTGAATTCTTTGGCCAAAGTAGTGTAAGTAGCCACTATTTACATTTTTAGTTCATTGTGATCCATGATTGCATTCTAGGTAGGGAAACCAGTGTATGGTAGCTCTAGATATGTAGGACACAACACTATGCTCAGGAAGGTCAAGATTATGGGGTTATCAAACCAATCTCTTTGTTGAAGGGTAGGGCCATCTTACCAGTTAGGTAGATGTGTGGGGACCACAGTAATTCCATGCTTGGAAGGAAATCATTTGAGTCATGTTGTCCCTCATATAGTTGGTGACCAAGATTTGAGGATGTAACGCTAGTTGAGGACACCGAATATGTATACACTAGTGCAGGGGACATCTAGGAGGTATGCACCAACATTGGGGACATTGAGACTGTTGTATTCTATTTATATATCTTTATCATTGAGCTCATGGAAGCTATGAATGTAAACATGTATCTCTACTCTCTTTGAGAAATTTTAAATGGGAAATATTATCATGAAATTATGTAATGTGAAATCATTCCTTGAATTATTGAAATGATTCTTTTTTATGCAATGGGGAAGTTTGAAATGGTTATGTTTCAAATGTGCATCTTTTATTCATATGAGAAGGAAAAAAATTATCACTCATAATGTTTTAGTAGCATAAACTTTCACTTGTGAGTAAAACACAATAAAATCAATGGTTGGAACAATGTCCATCTTACATTTAATTAGTTATTAATAAGTTATTTTTGCTAATTACCACGTCTTCAACTTCCTCCACCATTTTTGATTAAATAAAAAATTGATGTGGTAGGCTTCAACTTTAGGAAACTATTAATAAATTAATTAAAAAATAAATATTTTAGTAATATTTACTTAGGGTCATTGACTTCTGTCATGTCGCGCTCATGCAACTCTGTCAAAGCTAGGGTTTAATATGTGGAGAATCTAGGTGCTTCCTGATGAGCCAAGTCTTTGGCACATTTTGATCATACTTTTATAAATACTTTGTTGTTTTTATTATACTAAAACAAACATTCAGTCTGTTTATGGGATAGCATATAGACCTTTTTATGACTTAAATATGATGAGTATATTGTGATAAGAAGTCCCATGATTATTACCTTTAATGTTTTATTAGTCTGATAAACACTTTATGGCTTTTTGTGATCATAAACCTTCCTGCAGCCTCCACTACCAAAACTTCCTGTAGCCATATCTGAAACAATGTTTGCCTTAGTTTAATACTTAATGAATGAATGAATAAAGTAATGGATTGTCTTAAAGGATGAATGTGTTGAGATAACCTTCTTCCTTAGGAAATGATGGCGATATATTTTGCAGGTACCACAATTGAAGGGAATTCAGTTTCCACCTGAAGATTTGAAGACCAAATCCATAAAGACTGGTTCAACAGCAAAAGATGAGGAGACAGTTTCAACTCATCCGCTATGCAGGGAGAGTGTTCCAGAAATCTAGGCCAGGCATCTTGGTGGTGCATGAATCCAGGATGATGGTGCTTTAAGACTACTAAACCAATTTGACTTAGTTCTTACATTGTCATTCACCTCTTTACTTAAGTTAGTTAAATGTAATAAATGCCTCTCATTTTATAAGGAAGGTTGGTTAGTAGTTAGGATCAGTTTTCAATAAATAGCCCATTCTCCTTCAGAGAAGGGGCTGGCTAAGAAAATCACTATTGTAACACACTTTCAGTCTTAGAAATTTAGCCAAGAGATTGTGCCATGTACTTGTTTACATTGAATCAATAAAGCTTATGAAGTTTTTCACCTAATTTGTTGTCTACTTTTGGCACTACCTAAGGGGGCCCACTTAGGGAACTGTCCATACTTTTATTCTGCAAGTTAGAATAGCTGCATTTCCTTTCATAGAATTTAATGTGACTATTCCTACAGCTGGCAGAAACACAGAGTTGTCAACTGTTCCTGCAGCCACTAGGAGCAGAATAGGTTATCTTTCGAGTTTTTCATTTCCAACCAAAGTTAAACAGTAAAGTTGTTTTCAGTACTTAAATTCCAATATAAGGCATTTTAGGAATCATGCATGTCTGGAAGGGTGATTAGTGCATATCTTGTGTTGTCCCATTTCAAGTTTACATCCTTGGGTTGATAATTTAATAAGGTTCTTTAGTAGGTCATGGCTGCCAGTTGTGATGTGCAATCCCTAAGTAGAGGAATTCATGTTCCTAGTTATTGAGCTGATTAAAGAACACTACATTTTTGGCGTCATTGTCGGGGATGGTGTCAAACTAAGAACCTATTACAGGCATGCTAGTAAAGAGTTTAAGATTTCATTCTTAATATTTTTAGTTTAGAATTCTGCATTCCAGCATCTCCATAGTTAGTTTACTTTTTTTGTATGCATAGAAGAAGAGACCAATTTGGAAGATTCCTTCCTGGGAGCATAGATATTGAAGAGATTGAACCGAACCTATTCCAAGACGACTCATATCTGGATGTTGGCCAAGACTTAGTTACTTCATCTTCTTCCTTTGAACTAAGCTTTAACCTATCCGAAGGAATAGAATCAAATAATCCACTTGCTCTTGTAGTTCATCAACCAGGAGCTAATCCAAAAATACAACCAAGAATGGCAAATCCTATTTTTCCATTTCCAATTCCTAACCTACATGACAATAATAACCTCAAGAACATCCCTGCCTCCTTACTGCCAAAGTTCTATGGACTTATTACTGAGGACCCTCATACCTTCTTGTTTGAATTTGAAATCCTTTGTAGAAGCTATGACTATACAACCTCAACACACAAGCTGAAATTGTTTCCCTCTACTCTAAAGGAGGCAGCCTTGAGATGGTCCATGGGATTGGGAAGCAATGTACCTAACAATTGGAATCAAATGAAGACTTTGTTCTTGAGTAAATATAAAGAGTATTGTAGAGGAAATGATCTGAGAGGAGATGACATCTTCAAAATGTCACAAAGGAGGATGAAACCTTGGAGGATTATGTGTCAAGATTCTTGTTTAGTGTGCAGAAGAATACTCATCATGAGCTGAATGAGGAATCTCAAAAACTTCTCTTCTTAAGGGGAGTCAATGATACTTGCATGGAGGCCCTTGACCTCATGGCAGGAGGTGATGTCACCCAAAGTGATTGGGATGATATTAAGAAAATCTGTCTCAATTACTCCAAAGTAGTTGTAAAGAAGGGAAGGGGGTTTAGACCTTCTTCTATAAAAGGAAGTGGATCTGGAATATCTAAAGGGGAGATTACCAATCTCTTGTCTGACTTCAAGCAGGATATCATCAATGATGTAGCTACTCAACTAGATACTATGCAAGCTAGAAGGAAGAAAGAGGAAGCTGAGGCAATGTTAGCTGAATATTGCCCACACTGCCGACAAAGAAAGAAAGACTGCCGATGCAAAGTAGTGGCCAATTTGGAGGTACAGCATCTCCCTACTGAGTTCAAAACCATTGAAGGAGAGGATGAATTTTTCTTTTTTGCTCAACATAGGCCATGGGCCCCAAGACAAGGTATGCCTCAAGACCCTTTGCAAAATTTTGGTTCATATAATAGTCAATGGAAAAACCAGTACCCTCCAAACTATGGGCCATACTCCCAACCTTAGTGGAATAACCCTTGGCCAAATGCCCAACAAAACCATTGGCAATCCTCACAAGGGAATTGGCAATCCTCACAAGGGAATTGGCAATCACCACAGCAAAATCAATGGCAGCCTCCGCAAGGGAATTGGTAGCAGTCTAACCAATGGAGAGGAGGCCAGCAATGGTCAAATCCACCCACTAGTTTCCTACAACAACCACTGCAGCAATCCATTATGCCACCTCCTGCAGATAATCAAGGTCAAAATCCAAAGCCAACCCAACTACCTGCTCAGGCAGTGCCCAATCCAAATAACCAGCAACTGCAGCAGCAGCAGCAAGTCTATTTAGTTGATCCTAATCATCAGCCTGCCTATGCTCTTAACCTGAATAATATCAATTTATGCTCAGGAATTTTGTTGCCCACACCATCTCCTCCCATAATCTTAGAATCGTCATCTGAGGAGACTGACCAAGAAGAAGATACCAATGACCAAGCCCAACCAAATGAGCCAGTTCAAATTCCATCATTACCTAAGGCATCTGATAAAGTGTCCCCTCCTTTCCCACAAAGGTTGGAAGGTGAAAATGTAAAAAAAAAAGAGGAACCTACCTTTGACATCCTTGACCAGCTAAAGCATATATGTGTGAAAATTCCCTTGTTCCAAGCAATCAAAGAAGTACCTATCTATGGCAAGGCCATCAAGGAGGTATGTTTGAAGAAATGAGGGAGGAAAAAGAAAGACCCTCAAACTATCCATGTCATAGGCCAACTCTCTGACTTAATGCTAGGGAAGCTTAGCATCCCAAAATATTTAGATCCAGGAAGCCCTGTTGTGGAGATCAATGTTAATGGGTTGCAAACTAAGAATGCTTTAGTAGATCTTGGTGCAACTATCAATGTCATGACAAAGGACCTGGTTGTAAAACTTAATATTTTAGACCTAAGGGCTACACCTACAATATTACAGCTTGTTGATAGCTCGACTGTCAAACCTGATGGGGTAGTTGAAGACCTAGTAGTCACCTTGGATTCCTGGGAGTACCTTGTTGACTTTATGGTCTTATCTCTGAAGGCATCATTGGGGGGATACCCTGTCATACTAGGAAGGCCTTGGTTGGCTATTGTTAATGCTTACATTGGTTGAAGGTCAGGTAACATGACAATATCTTATGGATATAGCACAAAGAAGCTTACCCTCTATTCTCTAGCCCTACCCCAACTTGAGTTTGGAGAGGTTGTTTGGCTAGATTTGGGAGAAGAGGAGGAAGCGAACTCTGTGGCCAATTTAATGATGATTACCAAAGAGCCTTTCATTGCACAACAAGAAAAAGAAGGTATAATTTCCAATATCTTGTTGAATAACTATGGTACCGGATACTTTCATTGTGAAAAAAATCCATGTTCCTTGCAGACCATTCTTCCTTCGCCTACATCAGCTCATTATCCCGCAGCAACTGATTGCTTACACACCTTACTACCCCATGAGGTAGAAATGTCATTTCTGCCTGAAGTATCTATGGTAGATTTAACCTCCCAAGTTGAGGTAACCGCGGGAAAAACCTTGAGCATCAATAAAAACCTCACAAGTGAGCAACAAGAATCTATGGTCAAAATGCTTACCAATCATAAGTCATCTTTTTCTTGGGAATATGGTGACATGAAGGTTTTAGACCCAAAACTCTATACACATCGCATATACATTAACAATGAGTTCAGACCTGTCAGGCAGCCTCAAAGAAGAATCAATCCAGCTTTGAGAGAAATTGTTAAAGAAGAATTGTAGAAAATGTTAACAACTGGCTTTATCTACCCAATTTCGGATAGTCAGTTGGTTTCCCCATTAGTTATTGTTCCTAAGAAATGAGGAAAATGGAAGGTATGTGTAGATTACAGAGAGCTCAACTTGGCAACAAAGAAAGATTACTTTCCTCTTCCATTCATTGATCAAGTTCTAGATAATTTAGCTGGGAAACAGTACTTCTCATTCTTAGATGGCTTCAGTGGGTACAATCAAATCAAGATTGCTCCTGAGGATCAAGAAAAGACTACTTTTACATGCCCTTGGGGAATGTTTTCCTATTTAGTTTTTCCTTTTGGTATCTGCAATGCACCTGCAACTTTCCAGAGGGCAGTCATAAGTATCTTCTTAGACATCTCATATGATTGCATGGAAATATACATGGATGACTTTACTACTTATGGTACAACATTTGAGGAAGCTCAATCCAACTTGGAGAAAGTACTACAGAGATGTGAAAATCACAACCTATCGCCGAATAGTCAAAAGTGCTTCATGATGATGCAGGAGGGAATAGTGCTTGGTCACTATATTTCTGCTGCAGGAATACAGGTTGGTCCTGCTAAGATTGAGGTCATCTCTAATCTACCCTTTCCTACCAAGCAGAAATAAGTAAGGAGCTTTCTAGGCCATGCTGGATACTACAGAAGATTCATCAAGGACTTCAGCCAAACAGCAGGCCCCTTATACAGTCTGTTGAAGAAAGATGCAGATTTTTCTTGGACAGTGGAATGTGAAAAAGCATTCCTTGATTTAAAATTCGCCCTTACATAGGCACCTGTTCTGAAAGGACCTGATTGGTCACTTCCATTTCATATTCATACTGATACATCGGATTATGCCATTGGAGTTGTATTAGGGTAGAAGGGTGGTTCAACAGAACATGCACTCTACTACATAAGCAAAAATATGCAAGGGGCTGAATTAAACTACACTGTTACAGAAAAAGAAATGTTGGCAATCATCTATGCCCTCAATAAATTCAGGCATTCTATCACCGGTTATCAGATATTTGTCCACACTAATCATGTAGCAACCTGGTATCTCATGAACAAAAGCTCAATAGCCGGGAGACTGGCAAGATGGTTATTGCTGATGCAGGAATTTGAAATTACAATTGTGGACAAGCTAGGTAAAGCCAGTGTGGTTGCTGATTTCGTTTCTAGAATTCAAAGGCAAGATGACTCTGCACTTATTGAAGACTCATTTCTTGATGAGCACCTATTTTTAATCAAGGTTATTCATCCATGGTATGCTGATATAGCAAATTATCTGGCTGCGGGAAGAACTCCTCAATTCTCCCCTAAGGAAAAGAGATTATTGGTAGAGAAAAGCTTTAACTTTTCTTGGATTGCAAATTGCATGTTTTATACAGGGCCAGATCAAGTTATGAGGAGATGTGTACAAGAGGAGGACACTTATGATATATTGCATGCAAGCCATGATGAGCCGTGTGGTGGACATTTTGCTGCCAAAAGAACAGCAATGAAAATTTTAAATACTGGCTACTGTTGGCCAACTTTGCATAAAGATGCAGCCAAATATACCAGGAGATGTGACAGATGCCAAAGGATGGGAAGACCAACTCGATCTGATGAGATGCCTCTATTTCCACAAGTTGTCATTACACCATTCGACAAATGGGGACTGTATTTTGTAGGACCAATTGATCCACCTTCCAATGGTAAGTCCTACATCCTTGCATGTACAGATTATGTGACAAAATGGGTAGAGGCTAAACCTATTAAACATGTTAGGGATAATAAAGTAGTTGAATTCCTCTATGAGGAAATATTCACCAGGTTTGGTGTCCCTAGGGAAATAGTGACAGATCAAGGAGCACAATTCACTTCTACACTTATCATAGCCTTAGTAAATGAATACAATATACGGCATAGGAAATCAACTCCCTATCACCCCCAGGCCAATGGCCAGGTTGAGGTCACCAATAGGGACATAAAGGTCATTTTGACTAAAACTGTAGATTTGCATAAGAAGGACTAGGCCACAAGGTTACCATAAGCTATATGGGCCTACCGTACTACCTAGAAGACTACTACAGGATATACACCTTTTGAAATGGTGTATGGTAAAACAGTTGTGATGCCAATAGAATTCGAACATAAGACTCTAAGAACAGCATTAGAGATGGACATGGATTTAACAAATGCACAAAAGGGTAGAGTCATGCAGCTCAATGCTCTGGATGAGCTCTGAAAGACTGCCCTGCAGCACACTGAGATGATACAACATCAGAGAATAAGGTGGCATGATAAATACATCAAGGAAAAGAAATTCAAAGCAGGAGATTGGGCTCTGCTTTATGACTCACGATATAAGGACAATCCAGGAAAACTACAAATCAGATGGTTGGGTCCATATGAGATAGAGGAGGTATTCGCCAATGGTGTTGTTCAATTAAGGACCATTGATGAGGTCCGATTCAAGCTACTAGTCAATGGGCATCGCCTAAAACTCTATTCTAAACCCATTGACAAGGAAACATTTCTGAGACAGTTCAAAATTGAGCAGGATAGCAGCGATCTTGCAGCCAAAGGAATTGAGCCTAGGCTCAAATTCCTAGGCCATGCATAAAAGTGCATACCAAATCATAATAAAGGGGTTATCTAATAAGATCCCCATTCCATTCATTCACTTCATCCATAATCCGTACTCACTCTCTCTCTTCCACATCATCCACCTGTTATTTCCCATATCATCCACGTTTCTCTGTGTCACTTATTGCAATGAAGAAGGAAGTCACATCAGATAATTACGGTGATTCTCTCCAGGTACGCTCCACTTCATTTTAAGATTGCTTCAGTTACTTTATTTATTGCATTTAATTTAGTATTAATTAGTGCGAACAATTTCCTATATGGTTTCCATTTCCTTCAGCTCATTCGCACGATTGAGCATGTTTTTTTATTACTTCGCCACGTCCTTATTATCGCCGCCATAAGCTTGTCCCGTCAATTGTCAAGAACCCTCAATATATGAAACATGTAATTATTAATCAAACAGTCTTTCCTTCCTGTAATAATGAACCTAAATGTATTCCAATTATCCATGATTACTCTCTCCCTAAAAAATATTGCATGATCACATTGTTTTCCCTATTTTTCTATCACTTTTGAAAAGAGGTTCAAAAGTTTCGGTTGAGGGGAGGGGCAGAGTGTTGTAGAATTGCAGAAGGGTTCATTAATTGGGTTACAGGAAGTTCAGTTGGAAAAGCTAGGTGAGCATTACTTAATGCATTTAATTACAGAAAACCAAAGAAATGGGAGCTCAGCCGATTCGGCATGAGCCTACAGACCATAGCATCATGTTGTAGGATGTGTTGCATGTGCCACTATTCAGACAATATGGGTGGCTCAATTACTTCCTGAAGCTCGAAACTTTTAATACAGACATTGCAGAGGAATTCACAAGGACATTTCATGATGGGGAAGCAAAAGTTAGAGGCATAACAGTCAATGCATCAATTGATAGAATTGTTGAGGTAACAGGATCACCTCAAGTCGGAGAACCATTTCCCAGAGGAAGAGATGCAAGAAGCGCCAGGGCTGAGTTCACTCGGCCAAATGACCCTCCTCTACGGGTAGATAAGCAAGGTGCGCAAAGAATGAGTATGCCGTAGGACTGGGTGTCACGGGCAGGGTATATCATCAAATACATAACCTGTGAAGGTAGGTTTTCAGTCCTGCATTCTCATCACTTCAAACTTTTGTCTCATTTATGCCATGGATTGTTGATGAATATTCTCGACTTTCTTTACAATTTGCTATCCAACAGTGTTGTTGAATTTAAAAAGGGTAGGGTTAACTCTGTATCTCACCACTACCTTATTAAATTACTTGTTGAAAAATCCGTTCAAGACGCATCAGGAATGACCTGGGAGGAATTCATGGTCCCATTCAACCCTAAAATTCAAAATGTAGGACCTAGGGGTGAACCTCTTCCCTTTAAGCAACGAACCTCCCAGTCTGCAGGCCAAACCTCTGCTGCTATGTCCTCTTCTCAAGAATCATCTGGTTCACAGGATGATGTTCCTCTTTCTGAAAGAACTCCCAAGCAGCCGGCACAAGGTCCTATCAAAATTCATGAGCTGTCTCCCAAGGATAGGAAAGGAAAGTCACCTGTTGTAGCAACCCCTGAGCCTGTAAAAAAAAAGAAAAAGGGAAACTTCTTTGTTCCTGCAACAAAACCTTCCAAAAAGCATAAAACAGTTCCTACTTCCATAGGAAGGAGCTCTAGGCTCCAGAACCAAGCAGCCCACCAATCACTTAATACTACTCCTGCCACACCGCCTTCAGATCCTTCCAGTCCTGAACTGAGAGAAGAAGAACCTGTTATCGAGGAGGTTGTGAGTATACCTGAAGGGGCTAGCCTGAATAAGTTGGTTGCCATTGCTGAGCAGCTACGGGAAGATATGGAATGTGATGAGAAGGAGGAAGAGTCGGTTGTGTTTCCGTCAAAAGAAGAGCAAGTTAAGGTGGATGTGTTTGAAGAAGTACAGGAGACACCTGCGGTGTGCTATAATCATAGACCACCACTCCATGTCACAAACTTTGCTGCAAGAATGGCATGTTTTCAAGAACTTCAGCAACAGCAGACTGCTTCTACACTTGAAATTGAGAGACTACAAAGGATAATCCAGAACAAGAATCTGGAAATTGCTAACTTGAATGACACTCTCAACCAGTTGGTAGAGCTGGTTCCACAACTGATGCAATGTCGTGTACCTTCACCTATCTACGCAATGTATCTCAAGGAGTTGTATTTGAACTTCCAACTAATTAGAGTCTGGAAAGGTAAGAATCCTTCTTTGGATACCCCTGAGGAATTTTATGAAGCATACAGGGATTCACCTCTGCACATCAGGAACCTCCTATGTGAATTTTATCTGCACAATTTGGTTGTATCACAGGATAAGGAATGGAATCCCTTATGTTATGTTGGTGATATTCATATCAGCGCTCTAATCTCCTGGATCACCAATGCAATAAGCAGAGGAGAACAATTTGATAGCCATATGCATGATGAAGTAAATATTCCATTGTCTGTAAGAAATGAATCTAGAAATGGAATGGGTATTTACTTTGATTGGAAGAAATTGTGGAGAGATGAAAGAGCCAGGCCACTGATTGAGCCTCTAAGACAAGAGGTATTTTCTCAATACTCCCAAATTATAAACAGTGATTTTAATGCTGCAACCCTGCACATTCATAATAGATGGGAGCATCTTTCATTTCAATTAAAGAAAGCATAACCACATACTCCCAATACCTTGTATGCAGCAACCAGAAGGGCAGAGGTACATGAGGAATGCCAGAACAAAGAAGGAGAATTGGTTTCCCTTGGTTATGCAGTCGCCTATTCTCCTATGGCCATTATTGGCTATATAGGGGGATAACAACACTTATAACATAAGTTCTGAAGATAATAGATGGCAAAGGCTAGAGGCAATGCGAGCTCACTTTTGGAGTTTCCAGAATGGCGAATGTGTATAGCAACTGAGTGCAGATCTGAGAGAGTTTTCCAGAAGAAGGAATGCTAGACTTGCTAAAGGGTCCATCAAGTAGTTGGTTGAGGGGAGTGATGAGCCAAGTCTTTGGCACATTTTGATCATACTTTTATAAATACTTTGATGTTTTTATTATACTAAAACAAACATTCAGTCTGTTTATGGGATAGGATATAGACCTTTTTATGACTTAAATATGATGAGTATATTGTGATAAGAAGTCCCATGATTATTGCCTTTAATGTTTTATTAGTCTGATAAATACTTTATGGCTTTTTGTGATCATAAACCTTCCTGCAGCCATATCTAAAACAATGTTTGCCTTAGTTTAATACTTAATGAATGAATGAATAAAGTAATGGATTGTCTTAAAGGATGAACATGTTGAGCTAACCTTCTTCCTCGAGAAAATATGGCGAGATATTTTGCAGGTACCACGATTGAAGGAAGGGAATTCAATTTCCACTTGAAGAATTGAAGACCAAATCCATAAAGACTTGTTCAACAGCAAAAGATGAGGAGACAGTTTCAACTCATCCACCATGCAGGGAGAGTGTTCCAGAAATCTAGGCCAGACGTCTTGGTGGTGCATGAATCTAGGATGATGGCGCTTTAAGACTGCTAAACCAATTTGACTTAGTTCTTACATTGTCATTCACCTCTCTACTTAAGTTAGTTGAATGTAATAAATGCCTCTCATTTTATAAGGGAAGGTTGGTTAGTAGTTAGGATCAGTTTTGAATAAATAGCCCATTCTCCTTTAGAGAAGGGGCTAGCTAAGAAAATCACTATTGTAACACACTTTCAGTCTTATAAATTTAGCCAAGAGATTGTGCCATGTACTTGTTTACATTGAATCAATAAAGCTTATGAAGTTTTTCACCTAATCTGTTGTCTACTTTTGGCACTACCTAAGGGGGCCCACTTAGGGAACTGTCCATACTTTTATTCTGCAAGTTAGAATAGTTGCATTTCCTTTCATAGAAGTTAATGTGATTGTTCTTGCAGCTGGCAGAAACACAGAGCTGTCAATTGTTCCTGCAGCCACTAGGAGTAGAATAGGTTATTTTTTGAGTTTTTCATTTCCAAGCAAAGTTAAACAGTAAAGTTGTTTTCAGTACTTAAATTCTAGTATAAGGCATTTTAGGAATCATGCATGTCTGGAAGGGTGATTAGTGCATATCTTGTGTTGTCCCATTTCAAGTTTACGTCCCTGGGTTGATAATTAAATAAGGTTCTTTAGTAGGTCATGACTGCCAGTTGTGATGTTCAATCCATGAGTAGAGGAATTCATGTTCCTAGTTATTGAGCTGATTAAAGAACACTACACTTCCCTTAGCATTTTCCCTTGCATGGTGATGATTGGGTTGCACATAGTTTGCAGCCTCATAATCAACAAGGCATGGGTGTTGTAAGGCTACCAATGGATAGGTGTCTCGAGGGTGCGAGTGAGATGAAGCTTCTTCCTCTCAATTGTGCCATCTCCACCCTCGTCATGATCTTGGATGCTAATATCATACACGAAGTCATAGAGAACAAATACTTCTTTGCAAGAAAATGCCCAATTAGGAGATTCAAAGGATTTTGGACGAGCCTCTCAGAGTTGAATAAATGGATAATAAAAACATAGAGCCCTATCCTGGAAGGCGATCTCCAAATTTATCCTTGTGTATGAGGATTCTTTGTGGTGGTTCTTTATTATGTTTGGGATCACAACACTATTTCCTACAATTATCAATGGAGTTGTAAATATCATCTACCCATGTTGAAGCCTTGGTATCCTTCCTTCAACCTTGCAACTAAATCTTTTGCAATTATTCGAATCTGGGTGAGACTCCTGAATCTTCCACTCCAATATCGGTTTGATTCTTGTTTTGAAGGTGAGGGAAATTTACTAGGAAAATTTTTGGATGTTGATGAGGGCTCCTTGATTTATTTGCATATAACATATGCTCGTATATTGGTGGAGATCAACATTTCAAAGGATCTTTTGGTCAAGATCTCTCTCAAAATCATAGTCAGATGTTGGAACCAAATCTTATATTATGAGGGTTACCTTTTCGATGTTGCAGGTGCTTCAACACTAGTCACATTGCTACTCAATGTGCCAAACAAAAATTTGATAGGTAGACAACTTGGTGGAGTGTTAACTCCCTCCACCACTATGTAGTGGAAAAAGATGTTACTGCCCCATGCTAGGAAGGTAACAACCAACTTGCCAAAGAGAAAACAAATGGGGTCAAAAGCCTTGTGGTTCTGCCTATTTGTGCCTCGTTCAAGGTTGTCAGTATTTCGCCTCTCTCAAGGAAATACTGAGAGTTGGTTGTAAAGGATCTTAGCAAGAATGGTGAAGTGGAAAATCTAAGTCTTTAGAAATTGTGTCCTCTAGGGGAATTCAATTTGCAGAGAATATGAATGCATAAGCGAATATAGAGTTGGATGTGGGTAAATGGACATTGGTGCAAAGGAAGAGAAAGTAAAATAAAGTAATCTTCAACATGCACCTCCAATCCTGAGGGGCTAACTGTAAAAAGCCATGATACAATAATGGATTTATCTATGGTTAATTAACTATTTGTATTAAAATCTAGGTGCCATATTTTAGTGATTGGCACATTTGAGTCTCAGAGTTTTATCTACTTCCCCTGAAATAATCTTGATACTAGGTACAATAACTTGGCTTGTAATGGAACCTTGTAATTCCTCTTTATTTGATATTATGGTATTGAACCAAAAGAATAAAAAATAATTAATTTATTAATTTACTTTTAAAAAATCAAAATGTGATCAAAATTTATATTTTTGAAAAATATTTTAATGACTTGTTTAATAATATATTTACATAATATTATTTTATAAATTTAAAACATATGTTGGGAAATTAAGTGTTAGTGTTCACATAAGTTAATAATGTGAGTTGTTGTCACAACTCACATAACTATTACGGATTTGGCTAATTCTATTTTGCCTAAAGTTTCTATTAATATACAATTATAAAATCAATATAACCCGAGATTGGAGTCAAACCCGAGACCAATGAGGAGCAAACCCACTACCCAAGCCAACTCTACTACCAGTTAGGCCAACATTTACATAAGTATTAATTTAATGTGTTGAATATCTTATACTATTATGTCAAAAATTTAATATGTTGAATTCATATTTTAATTTTTTAATATTATTTTTATTTCATATTTTAATTTTTTAATATAAGAAGATAAGATTTAAGAGTGGATATGGATTTGCATGTCATTTGAATGTCAATTTCTAGGAGTTTTTCCTTACACATTGCTTTTTGGTGGATGCCATTGTAATATGGATATGGATTTGCATGTCATTTGAACGTCAATTACTAGTTGAAGAGTTTTTCCTTACACATTGCTTTTTTGGTGAATGCCATTGTAATATGCCTCTCAACCGTAAATATAAAATAAGGGGAGAGTTATCATTCTCTAATTTTCTTTTTTGATTGATTTATCTTGATCAAATCTTTGATTTCTCTTTGTAATCAGAAATATTATTTATTTATTTATTTATTTGTTCTTTTAATTTATGCAAATATTTGAATTATTTTTATTATTGATTTATTTGTTTGTTCTTTTTGTTTTATCAAATCTCTTTGATTTGATTTTTTTTGTTTCATCAAATCTTTTTTATTTGATTTTTTTGTTTCATCAAATCTTTTTTATTTTTATTTATTTTCATCAAATCTCTTTTATTTGATTTTTTGTTTCATTAAATCTTTTTTCTTTTTTCTTTTTGTCATTAAATCTCTTTTATTTGATTTTTTTTTCATCAAATCTACTGTAATTGCACATTAATTCCACCTGCGTGTCATTTTAAATACATCTTCAAAAACTTTACACCGATTTTTGAATATCACTATAGACAAAAAAAAACAAAAGTAAAAATAAAATACAATATAAATATAAATATTTTTTAATCTTACTTTTGATTTTTTAATATATTAATAATATTATATTTTACTTTAAAAATATATATTTTAAAAACTATTTATATTTATAATAATATTATTTGATTTTTTAATATATTAATAATATTATATTTTACTTTTAAAATATATGTTTTAAAAACTATTTATATTTATAATAATATTATTAATAAAAAATTATAGTTAGATTATATTATTTTTTTCCATATTAACTCCTAAGCATGACAACCCATAACAAATTGCATCTTGCTATTTCAAGCTGCCGTTGGTTTCTACGAGAAAAAAAACTAACAATATACAGTTGTTTATGCGAGGAAAACTGCGCCTTTGAAGCCTCATTTACTATTGTATGTGGGTCAACAGAATCTTGGAGAATATCCACTTTCTAAATAATAATAGTCTTAGTCCTATCAAGACTCGGCTTTTTACTCGTTATATTATTGAATCTTTTATATATATATATTTCACATTAAAAAGTTGATTTTTTTTTGTATGTTTTATCCATATATAGTGTTCACATTCTTTATGTGAGTTACCAAAAGAAAAGATATTTATTTGTATTTACATTATATAATTTATTTATATATTTATTTATTTATATTGAGTGTAAAAATTTTCAATTGTTTTAGATAATTTTATTAATATTTTTGAAAGTGTATTTTTTAAATGAAAATAATAGATTGTATTTGATAAAAGCATCACTGATGTATTATATATATAAAATTCAAAAAAAATAGAAATAAAATCTTCCTAAATATTATAATAAAAATCATACTATCATTTTCAGTAATTAAATTAGAAATAAAATTTTAAATATTTAAATAAATGGTTGATATATTTACTCTCTTCACCTTTCACTGAAAAGTTCGGCTTTGGAGTGTTCTAAGTACGTACCTCTGCAAATCTTGAAGGTATATACACTGTATATGTAGGCAGAGAAACGTTTTATTCTCGTATTCTCATACATTCCAAAACAGAGTTTTGAATCTATTATGTATTTAATGCTTTTATATCCAGAAGCAACTTTCATGTCCAATTATATTGGCCAACTTGATTGGTAGAATTGGAGAATCTGGTGTGAGGCTGAAGAGTTAGCGCTTGAAGTTATCAACCCTCGTGTGCTCCAAGCAAGCTGACGTTAACACCAGATTGTCAGCTAGTCACTGATATTCCGTATAGCTCTTGGTTCTTTGGTAATGGCTTGGACTGGATGAAACCCATTTTGGAATTCTGAATGTAGAAATGACTGTTAGTGTATATTAATGTCATATTTATATTCCTTAGAAAGTCTGCTGCTAATAAATATGTAAGGAGTCCTCTTGATCTTACATGCATATTCCATGCAGTCTGCTTGGAGTCTTTTATTAATTTATAGGTTCTCTGCAAAGTTTGCTTGTATAAAGTTAGAGGATTCTTCTTGCTATTCCTGATTTGGGTCACTTGTATATCTGTTTTGCACGCATTGATTGCAGTCAGGCAGGATGTCAAAAAGAAGGGTATGTGCATTTGGGGAGGGCCAATTTTTACCAGAAGAGTCCTTCCAAAGTTGGGGAAATTATACAAGTGCTTTAAAGGATACTAAAAACAGACTTAGGGATAGGGTGTTGGCAAGGTCTCCGGTTGAGGTGGAAATCAACGAGGTTAGGGCTCGTAGTGGACATGACATGAAGAAGAATCTCAACTGGTGGGACCTAATCTGGTTTGGTGTTGGTGCTATTATTGGCGCTGGAATCTTTGTCTTAACAGGATTGGAAGCAAAACAGGACGCTGGGCCTGCAGTTTTATTGTCCTATGTTGTTTCAGGATTCTCTGCCATGCTTTCTGTGCTCTGTTACACTGAATTCGCTGTGGAAATTCCTTCAGCAGGTAGTATGCTAGATTCCTTTTTTATTTCCTAATTAATGGGCTATTATTTTCTGTTTTTGGAATCTCTTTCATTTTCTTTTCATTTCTATATTCTCGATGCAGGAGCATCCCATGTTGTTACAAAGCTTTTTGCATCCCATGTTGTTACAAGCTTTTTTCTTACAATAGATTATTATTGTTAGAAAATTAAGGAAAAAACATCTGCATCTTATGAAGAAATAAAAATAGGTCTATAATTGCTAATGTTTAGAAGTCTCATTATTGTTTGAACAATAAGGATAAAAACAGATATATCTTATGAAGAAATCAGCGTAGGTCTAAAATTGGTAACTTTTCAGAAAATCTCATTACTCTTAGAAAAATAAGAAAACGAGAACAGATATTTCTTATGAAGAAATAAAAGAAGGTCTAATATTTCTAACTTTTTAGAAAATCTCAGTATTAAATAGGTTGAGATGTAATTGATCGTATAAAGAGGAGATTTTCATGTAATTGATTGTAGAGACTCTGGAAGTATTATAAGAGAGAGACAGATATAATTACTACTCAATAGTTGGAGTTTCTGTACACAAGCCATAGTCTTCATTCCTTAGCACAGGATAAAGGCAAGGAAGTTTTCTAACAAAGTATAGAATAGATGGATTTTCTCTGATTCTTTCTTTTTTATATTTAATGGAAGAATCAAATATTCAGTGGGATTCCCAATGTGAAGTTCTAGTATGTACTATTGTAACTTCTGTCCACGTGAACTTCTCTCCACTCATAGGGGGTAAATCATAGGGGGTAAATTAAAGGGAATCGAACCTGTGACCATTATCTGTGATTTTTAATGGCTTGACTGTTCAGTCTACGTTGAGAGCTTCATTCTCTTATAGCTTACTTGCATAAATGATAGATCTTTTTTTATTATAGATACATATAGTATCTAATAACTTGCATTTTTGTTTATTTTTATTTGAAGTATGGCTTTCTTTTGACCAAAAGATTAGGCATTGTAGTTGTGATTCCAGTAATATGTGACACATAAGCTAATATAAGTACCTTTAACTAGGCGCTTTCTAAAAGGCCAGGCCTTCTTGTTGTGATTCCACTGTTATTTGATACATAAACTAATGAAAATAACTTTTACGGCTCAGACTATTGGCACAGTATTCCTTCCTTAACATTCAGTAAATTGGGTCTCAATCCTGGAAAATCTAGATTCTGTAAAGATTTTGATGTAAAAAGCACTGCTCAGACATCTTTTATTTAGATTAGATATAATGGAAGTCTGTATAGCTCCAGTGTGAAACCATAGACCAAAAGGTTTCCACTATACAGTACTTAAACCACTGAAAGAATCGACATTCTTTCGATAATGCATGGATTCCAACAAGGGTGCTTGCTTTTGATCCTTTGGACTTTGGAGGTCTATAGGTTGCAAGGTGCCTGTCATCACTAATGGGAGGCAGTGTTAGAAATGGCTCCAAGTAGGGAATTATACTAAGCATTTATGTTTCTTTAATACAAAATCCTAGTGTATTTCCTCAATGAGCAAGCAGTGCTTACAGCTTGCACATCGTCCTTGAATCTGCTTCATAGATGAAAACTATTTCACCAAGTAATCTTGAGTTGCAAAATATTAAGAATATCGAAAGAAGTTAGAATCAACCGGAATGTTTTACTTGCCCAAAAAATTAAAAACCAGAGATATCCAAATAACCTATGAATTTCAACATGCCCTTCCAGGTGTACATCTACATAATCTTGGTAGTTGACAATCTTGGGGCCAAAATATTCTTTCATACAGCAGAACCTATCTATACAATGTAATTAGGGATATCTAAGGCCTTTGGACATAGCACATATTACAAACCTTGGATTGATTCCAGAGAGTGGGAATCGCGCACAAGCAAATTTCAAGCCATAACCTACCCGATTTCTTTCGGCTTTTCTCGCTTCCCTAAAGCAATTCGAATCTCCAATGGCAACATCAAAGGATTACTGTTACTTTTGTATGGCAAAATGTTCTATAAGGAACCAATCATGTGGAAAATTAAAGTTGAAAACTGACCTTATTTGGGTAACTTTAAAAACTGACCTTATTTGGGTAACTCTTAAATATTACATTTGTACAAAACATATCCAAAATTCATGTTCTTCAGTATACTATGGCTTGTCCCAGTGGTCTCCCAAACTATTCAACACTGAATTTAAGCCTTTGGTAGTCCCTGTAGCGTTTACATGGTTTAATGATTCATCACTTTCTCATAAGATGTAGATGCAGTAAATTGGTTAGCTGAGCTGCATTCATTGAATTCAAAGTAACATTGTCAAAAGTTTATGAATGCATTAGCAACTGAGACCTTGAACATATGAAGAGTAAAAACTAATCTCCAGCACAATTTCAAAGAAGAAAGCAAAGAATCTGCAGAGGTGCAGGGACTAAGTATAGGGGAAATTCTTAGTGGAATTTTAATTTCAGACACAAGAAGCTCCACTATTTTGCATGTCCTTTCTGTAATAAATTTGTGGAATAGAATTGAATTTGAAAGAATAGATCCCAAGCCCTCTTACCAACTTCAATTGCTATATTTTGCCTATTCCTAGCGAAGTAAGAAGCGTACACTTTTCCCTGGAAGCCATACTCCCCAAATTCTTGGATCAAGGAATATCGGTTGAGGTGATTTATCAACTTCTTATAGGGACAAGAATGCCTTCAATGACCTATAATTTTCCGAGCACTACTTTCAAGGTCCTTAATTATCAGCTTCAGTAACCTTTAGTTATCTGAAAGTGACATGGATGTTCTGTTGTACAATTCAGTAAAAATAAGTTAAAATTCTAACACCTTGTTGCTCACAATTTTTATCAGTGTTTAATTGAACAAAATTTACGGTTGCTGGTGCATCTATTTAATTGATTTCTAACACCATACATTCATTATGCATGGTTAAACATGCTCACATTCATGCCTACATTCTTTGCATCCTTTCCTCTATTCTCAAAAACATGTTACTACCCATATGGGAAAGCATAATCCATCCACAAAACCATAGTGCAACCAAGATTTTGCTTGTGTGAGGTCAATTCCAACAATTAAAAGTTGTGAGGAACAATAATAATGCTTGTGAATTACTCAATACAGCCATACATCATTGTACTCAGCTGATTCTTATTTAATTGTGCTATGAGATGTGATAAACTTGAAAGGAAATAACATAAGCAAGTAATGGAAACATCTTTACATGAAAACAAGATCTATTCAAGTGATTTTACCTTGGGGAACCACAAACAATGATAAAAATCTAGCAACAAATCTACTATCTATCAATTTGTACAAGCTTGCTCCCTTCATGAGGGCTTCTAAGATTACCAATCTAAATCCTAACATTTGCTCCTAGTGAAGTCAAACTATAGAAACATGTCAATAGAATGCAACCTTTCTAATAATTTAGGATGGGATCTATCTCTAGAAAGATGGAAATGGACTGCAACTTTTAATTGCCAACAATCTAGGATGAGAATTTGGCATATATTCTCTATTTTCAAATGAGCTCCTCCCAAGCTCTCTTCAACCTCTTACATGCTTCCCTCCATACCTCAATTGGTGTATGTATGCCTAAGGATGAATACTTAAGTCAACAAGATAGCTAGAACATCTCCCATACAAAAACACAAAAAAGAATCGATTCAACTCCCAGAAACAATCTTGGCCCTGTTCTTTTATGGTACATGCAATGAACTCATCAGCAGCTGAAACTGTCAGCTGATCTTCATCCCTCTCATGATAGGTTTCGGTCCCAGCTGAAACTTTAAGATGCTTTTGGCCCCAACCAAAATTGTAAGATAACCATTCTTGGGTTGTCTCAAGCAGCCCTATCAAAATTTAGTTTGATAATATTTACTGGTGATGCTTTCAGTTTCACCAGAGGCTTCCTACATCTATTTGTTTAAAGCTAAATCCATTGGCAGTAGGAATTTTGTCCTCTTCTAACGATGTTTAAAGGTTTCAAGATAGTTTATCTCTAAGTTGGACGCTATGGTAGTTTCTTTCTAGATAAATGATGTAGCTCTGTTGGATGCCTTCTAAGGGCACAAACGTTAAAGAATGTTTTCCATCTTCCATTTCTTTTGGTCCACAGCTGTACCTAATGAGTTACTGGCTAATGTATTCTACAATAAAAAACAAAATGTTCTGCATAAGTGCACCCACCCCGTAATTATGGAAATCTGTCATTTTAAGACAATTTTTAAATTGACCATCAATTTTTCTTGTAGATATATAGTTCTTGTTTTTTGTTTTTAATAAATAATACTTAGAATGGTGCAAATTTGACTAATGGTGATTAGCTTATATATGCAAATGTGTTCCCTCTCAAAGATTAAGGTTAGTCCGAATTTCCATTATTTCATCGTTAAGCAAATCAATCTTTCCATTCAAAAGATTATTGATTATTCTATTTTTTTATATTTAATGTAACGGCTGTTTAATTGTAGATTCCCACTCCCTGTCCATTTTGCTGCTTTGTAACTGTTCGTGGGTGGTTGGGTGTAACTGCTGATTCTGGCAGTCCCTATTTTTTGGATTTTGTTCTTATCTGTTACTTGGTTTTTGCTTGATGAAGGATAAGTTAATATGACTGTTTGTGTTTTCTTGCCTCTACATATACATTCTGATTTGGTGAATCTGGGTTTTGTATTGGTGAGCATATATATGTATTTAGAAACAGACTATATCATGGAGATTATTCAGAAGAATTGAACAGCGTTACTGAGACTTGCTTGCAGAGAACAGAGGTTCAATCTGTGTCATTATTACAGCCATACAAGTTGATTATTCTATTTTAACCAACTGTATATATTTGTTAAGAAATTGTTCTTAGGAAGAGTATTTGTTAGCTATTATTGATATTATTTATGAATTTGTATAACTCTTACATTATATATCCTTCTTGTGCAGGTGGGTCCTTTGCCTATCTGAGAGTGGAATTGGGAGACTTTGTAGCATTCATAGGTGCAGGCAACATCCTACTAGAATATGTTATTGGTGGGGCAGCATTTGCAAGGTCATGGACGGCGTACTTTGCTACACTCTTGAACCATGATCCAGAGGATTTTCTCATCAAAACTCAACTTGCTGAAGGCTACAATCAGTTGGATCCACTAGCAGTTGCAATCCTCTTTATAACTGCAGTCATTGCCATAAAGAGCACCAAGGGTACATCGAAAATAAACTATGTTGCATCAGTAATTCACATTGTGATCATCTTATTTGTTATCATTGCAGGGCTAACACAAGCAAAAACATCAAACTATTCAGATTTTATGCCCTTTGGAGTCAGAGGTGTTTTCAAAGCAGCATCGATACTCTTTTTTGCATATATAGGCTTTGATGCAGTTTCTACAATGGCCGAAGAAACAAAGAATCCTGCTATTGATATTCCAGTTGGGCTAGTGGGGTCCATGGTGGTCATTATAACAGCCTATTGCCTCATGGCTATGACTCTTTGCTTGATGCAAAATTACAAAACCATTGACCATAATGCTCCATTCAGTGTTGCATTCCAAAAGGCGGGAATGAATTGGGCAAAGTACATAGTAGCCTTAGGAGCACTTAAGGGCATGACCACTGTCCTCATGGTAAGTGTCTTAGGCCAAGCTCGGTATCTCACCCATATTGCAAGGACACACATGCTTCCCCCATGGTTTGCATTAGTGCATGAGAAAACAGGAACTCCTATCAATGCGACTGTCATAACGGTCACAGCCACTGCAATCATTGCATTTTTCACACAGCTAGAGATCCTTTCAAAACTTGTCTCCATCAGCACTTTGTTCATATTCAGCCTAGTAGCCATAGGGATATTAGTTAGAAGATACTATGTAACAGGTGAAACAAACAATAGGAACCAATCATTCTTCATCATGTTCCTGGTCATAATCATTGGTTCATCAATTGCGACTTCTATATATTGGGCTAATAGTGAAGGGTGGATAGGTTATGCTATTACGATCCCCATATTGTTTTTGGGGACATTGGGGTTACATTTGTTTGTTCCACAGGCTAGAGCTCCAAAGGCGTGGGGAGTCCCATTGGTGCCATGGATACCAGCTCTGTCCGTTGCTATCAACATATTTCTTTTGAGCTCCATAGACAATGCTTCATTCATCAGGTTTGCTGTTTGGACAGGGATAATTCTGCTGTATTACTTGTTCTTTGGACTGCATGCATCCTATGACACTGCCAAAGTCTCAGAGGCAGAAAAGATAGAAAAAGGTAATAACATGGTTACTACTTAGATTTGGCACTGAGAATTTCGTATTTTACAAAATTCGGTAGAGTTGGTTTTTTTAAATATTTACTTATTTTGGGGCTTGTAAAGAGATAGAAGGCTTTGTAATTCTAATAAGGTTTAAGGGGGTTATACTGTAATGATATATCATAAGGGACACATAGGTAGAATCTAAGGAAAGTGATTCTCTGTCTATTGTTATTCATGAACTTGAAAGGAGGAGATGTTTTAAATAAAATATTAGCAAGATGTTTGTTTTTCAATCCAATATGAATGTAAATTTTGTACAGAATATCTCCTCTTAAGTTTTTGGCAATGAATTCTTATTGATGGTAATATTACACAGAATTTCCAATATCATATTTGGTAAAATAAAAATAAAGATTACAAAATTTCCTCCATCATAGGACACCAGTTGGGCTTCAAAGCATCCCACCCATTTGAAACCAAGATTGGTCATATAAAGTATCCTATATGTTGCTCATTACACAACAGAATTCTTTACCTATTCCAGTAACTATCATGCAAAATTCTCTTGAAACCATTATAAACTTGACAGTACTTAAGTTTGCTCATATAAAGCATTCTATATGTTGCTAATTACACAACAAAATTCTTTACTATTCCAGCAACTATCATGCCAAAATCTCTTAAAACCATGAGAAGGTTGACTGTATTTAAAAACTATCATTATCCTCATTATCCTCATTATCCTAGCTCTGCATCATAATTAGCAAACTGTGAATTTTCCTTATGGTTGCATCTCCAACTTTTACGAAAGTGGGGGTTCTTATTTGGATATGCTAGTATATATTTTACCTTTTCAACTGAGACGATCCATATACAGTATAACCATTTGATGTGCCCATGTATAATAAAGTTGTCCTGGAGATGGGCTTTACTGCAATGGGAATGTAACTGTAACATTTAGCTTTGGGATTTTTGAAAATGAGGTTCATCCTCCTTCCTGCTTTCATTTGAGGACTGTATTTTCAACAGAATGGAGAAGAGTTCGTTTGTAAGCATTGCATAATTATTCTTCTGTCATCTCTTACGCCTCGTAGATTGTTTGCCTCTTCTGCTGATTGTAGCAACTTTATATTTTTTCTTTATGCAAAGCATTAGTTGTCTCATTTTAAGATGTGACAAAAACCCAAGTGAAATGAGATTTACCTATGTCTACCCATTTGAGTTATAAGGATTTATATATTCATTTTGCATTGATTTTATAATATTGATTTTATGGGCAATAAATGAATACTAGTCTTGAGAAATAATCAATCAAATTTTATGATAAATTGATTTAAAAATATAAATAATCAATACAGAAATATCATTATGATATTTGTTATTGAATATATTTATAGATTGTAAGTTAAAAGTCTATATAATAGGTTTTTGGATGTAAAATCATGTAGGTTAGAATGAGAAATTATTAGTGACAAATTATTAGATTATTTCTAAATCAATGAGGTTTTTTTTCTTTGTTTTCAATGTATTTTTGTCAGTTGTGCTTAGTTGCCTTGTGAGATCAAAAGGGAATACCCTTGAAGTGTAGAAGAGTTTTATTTGCTCTTATCAATTGGTATGAATTACTTATGATTTGATTGAAAGGCCCACTTATCGTTTAGTCGGGGGCTTATTTCTTGAGGTTAAGCTTTTATTGTACATCATTTAGAATCATAAGGAATAAATTGGAACATCAACAAAATGACTTCATTATTGGGGATCTCTATTACTAGTGTTTGAAAATCATTGATGTTTTGTCTAATTACTCAATTGCTTCAATGTTGTGGTTAGTTGTGTGTAATTGTCTTTGTTTGTTGAGTTGGCATCCCATCAACTTGCAATAATAGAATTCATTATCGAGGACTATCATTGTTGGGGTTTGAGTTCATTGATATGCTACTCAAATACCTAATTAGATTGGGTTATGTTGTTCCACTGCTATGTGTCACATGTACTATATGTGTAGTATTTGCATTGCACTTCAAGTGATTAGTACTTGCAATGGTGATGCAAAATCTAAGGCATATGTCTAAAATCATGTGGCAATAAATTTGTTTAAGATTTGCTCTATTTTTATAGATTTGTGTGTTTAGATTTAAAGTATCATGAAGTCTTTTTTATTTTCCCTATAGTCTCCAAAGTTTATCTTGAAAATTCTCTTCACGTGCAAGAGTGTTGACTATTGTTTTGAACCCGAATGTGAAAAAGCTATCCTCTACTCAAACCTTGAATATAGACAACAAAGGATCAACATTAAAGAAAGAACCCAACATGAGGTTAGCTCCAAAATTGGAAATCCAAATGCTATAATGAAAATACTATCACCTATGTGGAAAGCTAAGGACATATAAGTTAGCTATTGTATAATTCCTTGAAAATGATGTTGGTACATCTAGACAATGCGATTATGTTGTGGACATCAAAAGTTGATATTCATCTAGTGACTCCATTGCTAAAACCCTTAAATTAGATAAAGACCATTGCAAATCCATTATGATTTACAAAGTTTAATAATTAGAAGAGTTAGTGATAGGGCCCAAATTTTGCCAAATAATTCTTACGACTTATCTTAATTAACACCTCTTGAAATAATACTAGAGAAATCTACTCACCTAACTTCCCCCACACCATTATGTATAGACTTAGAACAAGAAAGGGTTGTCCCCCTCAATGTTGAAATCCTTGAACAAATATTTAATCCTAATCAAGGCCAAGAGCATGTCCAACAAAATAGGGAAGGTCCTAAACAATATGAACAACATATTGGGTGACATTTATATTTCCTTAACTAATTAAGAGCTCAATATGCTTACCAACAAGGCTAATATTCTCAACGACATGCTTCTAACCAAGATTTTTACTAGCTTGAACCAATTTACAAAGAGCCCCATCCTTAGAATACAAACTTAGACCTCTACCTAGATATGATATCCATCAAGAGAGATACCAACCTTGAAGACCACCCTAGGGAACTAATAGGTATATGCAATTAGACTTTGTTGGTATTCCAAACTATCCCAACTAGGTTTCTTGTGAGATTAGGAGTGAATTCACAAATTCTAAGGAAATAATGTAATATCTAGGGAAGAACATTTGAGGATGTTCACAAATTTAACTAAACTATCACATAGATGATGAAGATGTTATGAGGAAACTTTTTGTTCAATCTCTGGGAGAAAGTGTAACGGAATAGTACAAAAGTCTACTATATCAAAGTGTATGATCATGGAATGAGTTCAAAAGATGTTTCAAGATTAGGTATGGAGATAGGGTTGACCTTAGATTCACTATCCATGAATTAATAAATATAACCAAGGGATAAAGTGTCCATCATCAAAATATAGTTATGGTTACTCGATCAACAAAGCTTATGAATCCATCTACCTCCTATTGATAAATTTATAGAATTTCTAGGAGGAAGTAAGGGTTTACTAAACCATCATTCCAGAGTGAGGTGACTAGCTAAGTATCAAGGACACAATGTACATCTTACAATGAATTCATATTTGGGCGGTCCATGTAATATGACTCAATCTCATGGCTACAAGGATAAGGATAGGGTTAAATGGCTTCAGGCCTATTCTCAAGATAATTTGCTAAGTCTTCTTTGTTTCATTCCCTGCACCTATAAAACCATTCCAATTTTTATGCATACACATCACCACAAAGCATCAATAGATGGTTAGTCTAAAATATAACTTACATATATAAGTATATCCATGGCATATACTAAAATGAAACCAATTAATTCATAACTTTTAGCTACTCAACAATTAATAGTTTAACAATTAAAGTACTAAGTCTATAACATTAATCATTAAGTGCATACAAGCTTTCAAAGATCATGTACGATTATAGTTTCAACATTAGGGTTCCTGCCTTAGTACAAATTACATCAAGATGTATATAGAGTTTGTGGGGATGTGACATTTATATGGCATTTAAGATTAACACTCCATAATAATTGGGGGCATTTATCAAATTTATATTACTATTATAATATTAACTTTATTAATAATAATTCTCACTGAATGTATATTCATGGTTGCTTATTCAAAAGGGCTTTCAACAATTACTAGGCATACCTATTGACAAGAGCTCGAGACTTCAACTATATAGAAAACAAGACTAATGCTAAGTACCACAATTTCCTACATGGTACTTACAATTGGTTGGACATTAAGTTACAACAAGACACATATTTAAATAGTTTGACATAGAGTTGGCACTAAAAACACATCCCAACAAATTGTAGAGCCTACATCACCCTACTGTAACTTGGACAACAACAAATCATTCAATGCTTTAATCCACAAGAAGTTAAAAATGGGTGCTTTTAGGGGATGTGACATTGATCGGACAATGTGAACAAAAACATAAAATAAACTAGTCAGAATTCCAATAAAAAATACTCAAAATGAGTTGTTTCCTGTATAAATGAATAGCATTTCCACAATGTAGAGCATTTGAACATCATTCATCTTGAGGTTGTCTTCAATATTATCTTACTATCATATATTCCTTTGGCAAGACAAGGAGGAATTAAAAAATAAATAAATTGAAGTTTCCTATATTTTTATGGTTGTTTGTAGATGATAACCCTAAAAACATAAAAAAAAAATTACATGGTGTAAACCATAGTCTCAAATCATGTAGCGTATGCAATAACAAAAGTTAAAAGCTAAACTAAAGCAATAATTGTCATATAAAACTTATAACAATGTAGTTCACAATTAACTTTTATTCGTGTGTTCAATAAAAAAGTTTTCAAGTGTAACAAAAGAAAATAAATAAAAAATTTAAATAATGCCCATGAGACCATGTAGCCTATGGGACCCCAAGATAATAAACTACAACAAGAAGTTTGCCTTAATAATATTTGATTGGCATCTATTTTCTTTTTAATCTTGGACCTTCTACTATGAATCTTAATGAAATAGTCTATTTTGCTAGCATTTCCTCTCCAAAAAAGGTAGTCAAGAAATCAACAAAACTATGTCTATGTTGCAATGCACATAAGCTACAACAAGAAGGTTGCCTTAATAATATTTGATTGACATCTATTTCATTTTTAATCGTGGACCTTTTACAACAAATCTTAATGAAATAATCTATTATTTTTGCTAGTCTTTTCTCTTCAAAAAAGGTGGTCAAGAAATCAACATTTAAAATATCAATGTAATTAATCAGAATGTTCTTATAGACTAACACTTTATGATGTAATGCCATTCTATTTTCGCTAAAGAATAAATCACAAAAACAATATATTCTATCTGTCCACTCTTTTTTAATTGAACTACCTATCAACACTTTCACTTTTCATTTTATTTTTATTCTACATTATCTTTTTGCTCCTATCTTTTTCCTCCAACTACTTTGGCTCCTCTCACATTATCTTCTTTCTCTGTCAAATGTCGGAAACATAGTTGGAGGGGGTACCACTTTAAGCAGTCAAAAAATTCTTTGTGTTGTGGATAAGAGGCACCTCTTGATTCCAGGGATACTACTGATATAGCTTGTATCATCCGTAGGCTGTGATCGATGTTTAAGTCTGTCAAATGAAGAAAATCGATAGAAGGAGACCGTCAATAATTTCATGCCAAGCACAGTTCCTACAAAATCCGATTCACAGACAGATTCAAGGGGCTTATTTAAAGTAAAGCTCAACAAATATGATTATTTAACAGTAGTGATTTTGATAAGTTGGAAGTATTTTCCACACTGTGTTAAATTATGATATTGCTATCACAATTCAATCATGTAGTTTTACGAGTCAAACTCATTGACCCATATTTCATGAGTAGTGGTTCTCAAGAACCCATCTCTCATGATAATGAATGGTCCAAGATTAAAAAAAAATAGATGTCAATCAAATATTATTAAGGCAAACTTCTTGCTGTAGCTTATGTACATTGCAACATAGACATAGTTTATTATCTTGGGGAAAACTCTGTGGTTAAGCACTCGCTTGAGCTGGAGTAGTACTGGGATAGGTGACCTCCTGGGAAGGCCCAGTGCTTCACCTCTGTGAGCATCACCTAGATGCAATCAGTGCTAAGTGGATCATTCATTATCATGAGAGATGATGGGTTCTTGCTATCAGGACCGGGAAGGCCTAGTGCTTCACTTCTGTGAACATCACCTAGATGCAATGAGTGCTAAGTGGACCATTCATTATCATGAGATGGGTTCTTGAGAACCACTACTCATGAAACATGGGTCAAGAGTTTGACTCGTAAAACTACACGGTTGAATCTTGATACCAATATCACAGTACTGATTTTATTATGCAGCCCATGTTTGAAACCGATAATGACATCAATGAAATTTATTTTGCTCTCCCTTGGCTATAGATTTACAGAACTCTGTAAAAAAGGAAAAAAATAAAAAAACTTGACAGGGAAAACGATTAATGAGAACAAATTTCCACAATCCATAAAGATTATCGCTCCAAGTTTCTGGATTAGATTGTATCAGTATTTTAGAAGTAGTGCAACAATTAAAGGCATGGTGCAGCAATGGCAAATAATATATATTAGCTTTTGTTGGCTAGAGATGTACAGAATTCTCTTTTTTTTAAAATACAAAACTTGACACGGAAAACAATTATGTTTAGCATTGGTGCAATAAAAGTATGGTGCAATAGTTGTAAATCTAACAAATGTGATATATTAGTTTGGAGTTTTTAGATTTGATTGTGTAAGTATTTTTATCATTTTATGTTCGGCTATCATCAAAATGAAGATAATTAAAGAAGAGAAAAATGAATCATAAAATATGATTTGAAATTAATGAAAAATGTTTACAAGATCAAATCCAGAAAATTCAAACTAATATTATAAACTTCAAAATTTGATACTTCAAAATTTTATGTCTATATATAACATATATCTTTATCAAATTGAATTTAAAGTTGTTCTATTTGGCTGTCGATTTGCATCCGTCCCTATTTATTATCAAATTTTTTTTTTTGGGGTTCAAATATGGTAATTTGGACTTTGCATATAATACTTCTGGTCTACTCACAACACAGATAACAGGAGAGGACAAAAATTGTCGGATTTAGTACAAACAGATCAAGTTAGTGGAATTCATTCAAAGTGCATAAAGACTTAACTCAATATTCTTTAATGGTGACAATGAAACATTTAAATATTGACTCTAACACATGTAAATTACTCTAAAGAATGAGCATATATCTGTTAATTCTTAAATATTGGGCCTTTTTTTAAAGGCAGCTTTTGTTTTTGATTAAGACCTAAAAATAGGTTTTGACAGGATTTGAAAACCTTTTTTACAACTACAGTCGAGTTGTTCCGCAACAAAAGCTACTCCACAGTAAAGGGGTTAAAAACAGGCTTTGAAACGTCAATCAAAAGAGCCGTTCAACTATACATCTGCATCCAAAGTGCCATTGGAGAACAATCAATATCAAACCTAAATTATACCTGACCTCAACCTTACAATCCAGTATCCACACACCCTTCACCCAAAGATGAAATTCTGAAACAGCTTTAAGAAGAGAACTCTTGAAACAGGTTTTGTTTCTCTCGCAAATTTCAACGCATTTCTTTCTTATGTTATCAAATTTCCTCATAACAAACAAATAAAACCATTGTAAATAAGAAAGCATGGAACTTTCCATTTAAAGATGAACACAAATTACATTGCCCCAAAGAACAAATGATTTATATCAGCTGAGCAATACAAATAAAAGGAAAATTTCTCACTACGTAAGCAGGGTAAGGTTGTTCACAGACAAACCTTGATCATGGCATCCACATCGCCTCCACCTTATCCAGCTCCCCTGTGAATGTTCCCCTTACAATTTATTGCAGAGTGGGGATTTATGTTCTGGATTGAATGACGTCCTTCTAATTTGTAGCGACTAAGATCTATGTCCTGGATTGAAGCAGGTTTCGTTTCAAACGACTATAGAGTTTCACTTTTTTTCACCTTTTATTTTTCAAATCTATGAAATTTTGATATTTTCAGATGAATAATAAATTAATATTTGTCCGCCATCATTGGAAGCTGGTGCAGTGGAAATTCAAAATGAGTATCCTTCTCAAACGGAGGTAAACCCTAATCTGCAGAGTCTTAAGTGTGCTGCGCCGAATGTGCAGACTCTGGGTACGACATGAGTTGTGGAGGTATTTGATGAGAAAGGGCAGGCAGGTATGGCAGTGGGGTCAGCGTTGGGCCCTGTGCTCTCAGGTGGGGGATGCCACAGGCGCCAATCACTCCCCGCAAACCTCGTATGAAAGGGAGTGCAGGGATTAGAAATTTTTTGCTAAATCCAGGTTTCTCGGTACCACCGAGGGCTTAAATTTGATGGCCGTATGACCGTATTTAGAGATTTTTGCCGTAAAATACGATTTGTATCAGATGAAAGGAGAGATTTTGGATAGACTGTCAAAATTTATATAGAATTATAATGATATATATATTTGATTTATATATAATTTTACTTACACTAAGGTATATCATAATGTTTTAAGGGCACCTTTGAATAGATAACAGTCATTGAAAAATTTGTTGACAGGCAAGGTCGACTGTCAAATTTAAGCTCTGGACTACCACCTACAAAATAAACCCCGTCGATGTAGCCCGGCAGTACTCGTCGGAAAAAACTTGGTGTTAAAAAATAAATTTACAAAAAAATATGGATTATATCATAAAAAAACGTGCTGACAGAAGTACAGAAACGCACCCCAACCTTTCAGTTTTTAAAAAACTGCCGTTTAAATATATATTTTGAAAAAATTAAAATCGTAAATAATTTTAAAGTAAATTTAAAGTACAAATAAAGTAATTTTTAAATAGTTTTGAATTAAAATAAAATAATTAAAATTAAAATAAATAAATAAGATAATTTATTTATTATAAAATGGGGTAAAAACTTTATTGAAATCAAGAAACAAATATTACATAGGGATTAGGGGGAATTCGTAGGCTCCTAAAAAAGAATTTACAAAAACAACCAACCAATCAAGACAAAAACTGTCAACCAAATAGCCCCAAACATCTTAACCCTCCATATCATCCGCAATGACCCTCTCTAATTCAAGACAATATTCGGGGGATAACTGTCCCCACCCCTCAACCTTCCAATTATCCACATGTTTCGAAGCCTACTTAGCCAAACAGTATTCCATTCACGCGGAATGTGGGCAAAGGATATCACTTCTAACGTAGAGCACATCTGTAGAATCTATCGAACCACCACCGCCAGCTACCAATTAACCTCAACCACCTTTTGCTCATGCAACATATTAACAATAATTTGTGAGTCAGATTCACAGATAATCCTATGCCAATCCAAAATACAAGCACGCTCAATGGCCTAGAGAATCGCCAACCCCTCCATAAAGTTGTTAGAATGCTACCCTTTATGGATGGAAAAAAAGAAAATAGCCAAGCGAGAATAGTCTCTACCAACTCCAATCCCAGTAGGCCTAGGATTACCCCTAGAGGAACCATCTGTATTAATCTTTAGAATATCCGCTAGTGGGGGTAAACATCTTCCAACCCTTTGAACCTTCATTTTAAATCAAGATAATTAATTATTAATATTTATTATTATAATTTATATATATATATATACTATTTACATTTATATTTATATAATTATAGAATATAATAGACTATGTATTTTATTATATGATATTATCTTATATAAATAAAAAAGCATATAATGTAATACTATATATAAAACTTACATAAAAAAATTACAAATTATATCGTATATTATTTATGATTATATAATTATTGTATTGTTATAGAAAATTTAATCATATATTATTACTAAGCTAGTTTTCAACCAATCAAAAACAATAATTTTTTTTGAAAAAATATATAATTCAATTTTATAAAGTGAACTTGCAAAATATTTAATTTTATAAATTATAAAAAGTATTTTTGGTGAATATGATTGGTTGTTATTGTCGGATTTAAAAAAAAAACAAAAGTTAACTACTATTTTGCCTATTTTTTTAGAAAGTTGAATTATTATTTTGCCTATTTTTAAAAAAAATCAACTATTATTTTGCCTATTTTTTCTACCCTATCGAGGGGAGAAGACCCAATTACTGCCACCCATTGAATTACCACCACCTTCATGCTCACTCCACCTCCCAAAAAAAAACCACTTTGATCTATTAAAAAACTTTATTTTATCAAATAAAAAATTGCAACAACACAATGACTTAACACGTGTAACTAACCAATCATAATAGACAGCTAAACATGCATTTGCATTTATAAAAAAATCAACTTGCACATAAAAAAGCTCATTTACAATTTAATTTAAAACTTTTATTGTTACAAATAAGCCCACTTGCAAATGTTTGTCCCTCATTACATATTATCTTAACAACTACACATGCACACTTAATGGTGTTTTACATGACATAATCACAATCTCCTATTAACTCTATGGGATTTGAAATGCACAGTCTTCCACACACTCCTGACAAATACATGTATTTACTTCATTTCTTGTAGGTACTTGCACAATTAAATACTGGTGTAAGATTCCCCAAATAAACATCAAATCCAAATATAATGCAGAATTCAATCATATCATCTTTAAAAACATATGTAACTGGCAGCTATAAATTCAAATTTGAAACACAACAACCAAATTGCATTCAATTGTCAAATTCGATAGGCATCCTCTACACATTCCTCCAATATCCTAAATTTCAAATTGGTACTTTATACATTCTACTTATAGTTATTTTCATGAACTGTGCATTTAACATTTATACTTATGCAGAGTCTTTTTACTTCACTTTATAAGTAAATGAAAGGTCTTTTTTGGTGATGGGTTTTTCCTTACAAACCCCATTTACAAATTCAATAATTTGTGTGTTAATTTGTGTGTTCATTTTCTATTTTTGGTCATTTCTTAGGGTTTATATTTGTCATTTATTTTTGCATATACTTGTATTTATATTTGTCTATTTTTGGTCATTTCTCAGGGTTTGGTCATTTCTTAGGGTATATATATATATATGCATTTATTATGTGTATATATGTGTATTATTTAAAAACATATACACACACACATATATATATATGCATATGCATACATACAGATACATAAATATAAATACATATATATATGTATATATATGTATATACATACACAAACACACACACACACACACACACACACACACACACATATATATATATGTATATAACTCTTTTTTTGTTTGACCTCTGTTTAAATACATATCATTTGGCTATCCAATACAACAAACTAGCATTTTTTATTGTAAAACATGTGTTACTATTTTTCTACTTTCCATTGCACATATAGCAAGCCAACATACATATATTTGTCATTTTATATTTTGTGTCTCTTGTTCATTCAGCAAATCAATATATGTGTGTGTATCCTTTGCCTATCCTTTCAAAATGCAAACAATGGTACCAGTTAATCATTTTCGTCTGCATCTTATTGAATTTGTAAATGCATGTGTACAATGTTATATATATAACATACAACTTATTGAATTTAAAAATGAATGTGTACAATGTTAGTTAACACAACTTATTGAATTTGCAAATGAATGTGAACAATGTTATATATATAACATTGTACACATTCATTTACAAATTCAAACGCACAACTTATTGAATTTGCAAATGAATGTGTACAATGTTATATAAAAAACATTCATATACAATTCAAACACAACTTATTGAATTTGTAAATGAATGTGTACAATGTTATATATAAAACATTGTTCGCATTCATTTGTAAATTCAATAAGTTGTGTTAACTAACATTGTACACATTCATTTACAAATTCAATAAGTTGTATATATATATATAACATTGTACACATTCATTTACAAATTATGTGTCTCTTGTCTCTTGTTCATTCAACAGATCAATATATATGCGTATCATTTTCCTATCCTTTCAAAATACAAACAATGGTACTGGTTAATCATTTTCTTCTCATCTTTTACAACCCATGAAGGGTTTATTCGCTGATTGAAAAATTATTATTACTTGTTTAAGAAATAAATCATTCCTCTTCAATGCCTTTTTGCCATGTGTTGTTTGAATTTGTTGGCTCATGGTGGTTGGTTTTTCCCTCAATTTTTTTGGAGTTAAATGAATATTTCCTACTCTCAATTTATTATACGTCATATATGTTAAAACCCTTGCTTGGTTTTTTCCTAGCACATGTGCTTAAGGAATTAATCTCATGAAACCCTTGTCTAGTTTATTCAACATCTATCTGAAAACACACTTATGTATTCACGTAAGGAATTATTGGACCATGAAACCCTTGGTTACTTTTTTGTGCATATTTATGAAAACCCAAGTCTGTAATTGTTCTACCTCTATTGAAATTTATATCCTATCATTGTTGAATACAACACAACTTCTTTCATTTACAGTACATATGTGTCTTATATGTTCATGGATACATATGTGTCTATACATATAATTACACAAATATATGTATACATTTAAAAATTTATGTACATATATATTGATATATATACATACATATCTATATATATATATATATATATATATATATATATATATATATATATATGTATAGATAAATGTATACATTTAACTGTGTAATTATATGTATACAAAGATACATGTATACATATATCTATACAAATACATATGCATACATCCATAGGTATATATATATATATATAAACCCAAATAAAATGATGGAAAAGAATGGGATACCCAATAAAAAAATATTAGTCATATTCAATAATCGGAACCAAGATGAAGTTTAATTGGGGTGTAAATTGTAAGTGTAAGTTTACAATGAATATGAAAAATGAGCATTATAAATGAACACAATGTCTACTGGGTCACAACCAAAGTAAAGTCTTGAAAGAATTTACCTAAAATGTCATCTTGCAATTTGACATGCTCTTTACAACCTCCTAGCCATTTGACATGCCTACCAGAACAAACAAATATAATAGAACAAACAAAAATGGACAATAGTTATTGAAATAAATAAAAAGACATACTAGTTAGTGAATAATAAAGAACAATTAATTGAAACTTAGAGCCATATGAACAAAAAATCCTTAATTATTTGGTGTGTTGACAAACACATTTACCGAATTTCCCACCATGAACATTGTTGCACCACCTCTCCTTGTTCTCTCGTGCCTACAAGAAAATATTTACAACCACGGGTAGTAACAACTAAGGCTAGTAACATACAAACATCATACGACCTATCCAATAATGCATGTACAACAACACATAATTAATCAAGTTCAACATATTAAAATTTCCATATGGAAAACATAAATATATGTAAAAACATATAAATGTTAATAGAATTGTATACCAAGATTTATTCAACTTATATTCATTATTTCTCATCACCTTTGGATATATGAGGAATGTACAAAGGATGCTAATGAATGCTTTGTAGTATGGAGAGGATACATACATACATACATACATCTATACACACACACCCACACACACACACACACACACACACACACATATATATATACACATACATGCATACATACATACATGTACATATGTATACACACACACACATATATATATGTGTGTGTGTGTGTGTGTATACATATACATATACATATACATATACATACATACATACATACATACATACATACATATATATATATATACAAACACACGTGTGTATACATATATAATTTAATTGCATTATAAACCACACCTACATTTTGATGACATAATAAGAATTAGGAGTATCATTATTTGCATTTTGAAAGGAGAACGATGTTTATCGTTACCTTACACCATGGACACACAACTTATTGAATTTGTAAATGAATGTGTACAACGTGGGAAAAAACTAGCACTGCAACCCAACAAAATCAAACAGCGCATGAAGAAAAGGCATTGAAGAAGAATGATTTATTTCATAAACAAGCAGTAAAAAAAATTCAATCAGGGAATGAACCCTTCACAGGTGCTGAAAGATGCGGAAGAAAATGATTAACTAGTACCATTGTTTGCATTTTGAAAGGATAGGCAAAGGATACACACATATATATTGATTTGTTGAATTAACAAGAGACAAGAGACACAAAATTTGTAAATGAATGTGTACAATGTTATATATATATATATATAACACTAACATTGAACACATTCATTTGCAAATTCAATAAATTGTGTTATATATATATAACATCTTATTGAATTTCCAAATGAATGTGTACAATGTTAATGTTATATATATATATATATGGGTGAAGCCACAATAGTGGTTTACAATTGAAGTGAGGAAGGAAAACTCACAGAAAACGAATGCATGGAAAAAAAATTGATTTTAGGGGTTCGTACGAACCTATTGGTTCGACCGAACCCATTAGGGGTTCGCTAGAACCTAGGTTCGGGCGAACCCTCCTAATACTTTCTGCCAAAAAATCCATCAAAACCCCTTATAGAAGGGGGGTTCAAGCAACCAAACCCCCTTATAGAAGGGTTCGTTTGAACCCTCTTTATTCCTCATCCCTCTGACACAAAAAAACCTGAATTTTGGCACTTCGGAGTTTGGGTTGAGGATGAAAATGCAGGAATCTTAACAAACCCAACTTGAATCGGTAGTCCTCAGAACAAGCTATCCAACGAATATAATTTTAATATTTTTGTTTTTATTATGTATTTATTTTTTTAGTTTTATTAAACATAGGTTTTTCATCGAAAATGAAGGTCTTTGTTCTGCACATGTGGAAAAATAGAAAATTATCAAAAACAAAATTGAAAAATATGAGTGCACCAAATATTGAAGTCCTTGATCCAACAAAAAAAAAAATTAATTTCAATATATACAAAAAAAGTTATATGTTATACGGTCCCGCTATGTCTAAATTGTAATTGGTTTGACTTTGAAACTTGATTAAAGAAAAAATATTCAATAAAAAAATGTCTAACCAAGTGGAAGCACTAGATATCAGAGCTACAAATATAAATTCGAAAGAATTAGAATTTTATCCTACATGGAAAAAATTTATGTGTTATACGGTGTGCGTCACTTTTAAAAATGTTGTTTTTTGAAAAAAATCAGTTTTCGTGGGAGATGGAAAAAGAAGTGTAATCTGATTCCAAGAATTTTGAAAAAAATATTTTAGAATCTACAGACAAAATGTGACGAGACTCTAGTTTTTATCATCTTCAAATTCTTCATGGTTTAGCCGCTATAGGTGCCCGAATATGAAGATTTAATTTAAAAAAATAATTTTAGTGTCCAATTTGGCCAAAAATTGTAAACCACTATTGTGGGATCACCCATATACACACAATCATTTACAAATTCAATAAGATGCAGAAGAAAATGATTAACTAGTACCATTGTTTGCATTGTGAAAGGATAGGAAAATGATACATATATATATCAATTTGTTGAATAAACAAGAGACACATAATTTGTTAAATGAATGTTTAAGAGAGAAAAAATTAAGGAGTATGTACAGATCTAAAAGGAATTCATATGACAGTGATTAAATCAATTTTGTGAAGAGCATTACATGAGATAAGCATATCACTACTGATTATATGAAGAGTAGGAAATGGATAAGAAGCAGCAATTTTGTATGGTAAGGAGCAACAATTTATACTATGAAAAGCACATTAGGAAACTAAACTATGATATATATATACACATAATATTGTACACATTCATTTACAAATTGAGTAAGTTGTGTTATATATATATAACATTGTACACATTCATTTACAAATTGAGTAAGTTGTGATATATATAACACTGTACACATTCATTTACAAATTCAATAAGTTGTGTGTTTAATAATTAAAGAACTACAAATTGCATACAATGATGAGATTTTCAATTTACAAGGAGGATGTTGAAAGAATTGCTGCAAAATTTAGGAGAATTCGCTTTGCAGATCTTATAGAAAGTTTAGATGTTTGTAAATTACCCATTTTTGCACAAAATGGGCAAGTGTTTACTATGTACAAGCTCAAGATAAAGCTTTTTTCCCAGTATATTATCCACCATTTTCCAGGTTTAGCACTTAAGAAGTGTGAGAATGTCTTTCATAGTCATACAGAATATATATAACTAACATTGCACACATTCATCTACAAATTGAATAAGCTATGTGTTTATATATACATACAGACATACATATATATGTGTGAAAATATATATATATATATATATATATATATATATGAGTGTGTCTATGTATATATATATATATATATATACACACACAGACAAACACAATCACATATAGACGTATATACATATATAATGAAAATACAAGCTGAGAGATAACCAAAAATAGAAAATGAACACACAAATTATTGAATTTGTAAATGGGGTTTGTAAGGAAAAACCTATCACCATAAAAGACCTTTCATTTACTTATAAAGCAAAGTAAAAAGACACTGCATAGATATAAATGTTAAATGCACAACTCATGAAAATAACTATAAGTAGAATGTACACATTCATTTACAGTAAATCAAAGAAGTTGTGCTTTCAACAGCGATAGGATATAAATTTTAGCAGTGAAAAAAATTGACCAGCACAACAACTTTAAAGGGAGCCTAACTACAAGACCACAAGTATCCCAATGACCCAAATGAGAAAAAGCTAGCCAAAATTTTAAAAATATAAGGCGACTTATATGATTAATGGATTTTCTTAAACCTAATTAACCAAAATGGAAAATCAAGTAATAGAAATCAATGGAAAGGAATATGCATGACCCAGAAGACCAAAATGAAAATCATGGATATATTGACTAACTAGAGGGAAAAATGCATGAGCAATGTGACTGCAACAACGGTAAACTTGAATATACATTACACTTAGTGATACATGATCCAGTTGATTAAAAGGGGGAAAAAATAATGCACAGGGAAAATGCATATTCAAATTATCAAAATGAAAAATTGGGTAATTCTCAATAATTATTAATGAGAAATTCCCATCAACAAATTGACCAGAAAGGAATATAAGGACATACAGACATGAGGAATATAGAGAACCCCATTTGGGGAGAATGAAATTATATGTACATATAGAGTGGTTGTTGATGAGGAGTATCCAGGACACAATTACCAGGATGGCAAATCTTGTGGTATACATAGTAGCTATTGATGATTAATATTCAGTAAAATCACATGTCCTTGATGGGAAGTAATTTGATATACACCGACTACAATAACTATTGAGGATAAATAGAATTAGCATAACAAAAATTATTGATGAGAAATATGCTTATCTACTTAGGAATATGCATGCCCCAATTCACCCAATTCAACTTCCAGAGAAAGACTTTCAAGTTCTTTTTCTTAAATATTATAGACAATGTCGCAAGTTTGAAAAGTTAAATTGTACATTTTTGTGATTATTGGCTTTGGAACTAAAATATGTCTGCAATACAAAATACAAAATTCAGAACTTCAACTTACTATTAAACTAGTAAACATGTCTACACTTCATGTTAAACATCCCTCAAATATTTCTTCTCTGAATCAACCTCACAGGGTCTACTATTCTAATAACAAAATGAGAAATATGTTGATACTTTTCCTTTAGATTTAGGAGCAACATCACTAACAATGTAGGGATTAGCTTTTCAAAATCTTAAAGGAAAAATACTATGACAAACCAAGGCATGGTTGAGATGATTTTAAATGACATTATGACACAAAGTGGAAGCCAACCTGCACTATATGTATGGTGCCAAGCTAATCATATCGAATTTCAAACTGAGTGACCTTATATTGTGTGCAAGAGTTTCTAATTATGACTACAAAGTGAGTTTATAGGGTTGAGTGCACTTCTCCATGTTCTACAATTGAGACCATAAAATTGTTCCCATCCATTTTAGTTCCAGATCAAACTACAAAATATCCTAACATCATAAGTTGAAAATATTTACAACATGGATTTTATGTTTATGTGAATTGAATACAGGGGCACCACTATATGCCTATTTCTATCTTTAACCGCCACATGCCTATTTTTATCATAAAGCAATAATTGACAATAACTTGTAAAGTAGGAAGGATTCAAAATCTAAAACTAGCATAGAAAATGATAAAGGTCCCTCTCATCAATAGGTATGTGCAACAATGCAATAGGTATACACATAACACAACTACTCAAAATGGAATACAATGTGATGGATAGTAATTAATGATAACAAATAGGTATGTACAACCAACCAAAATGAAAAATTATATGTTGAACACAGTAAATAGTTGATGATGATGAATAGACATGTAGCAAGGCCCAATTCCCTCAAATGGAAATTCCAGTAAAAATTACTCAACCCAATTCATAATAATTCAAAATGGCCGAACCCAATTCAGTAAAATGGAAAATTACATTGCACAATAATAACTAATTATAAATGCACATGGCCTGATGAGAAGGAAAGAGGGGAAATTTGAAAAAAAAAGACATAATTTCTTGAAATGTGTAGTATTAACTGAACAAAAGGAAGCAAAGAGGACAACTTGTTCGTATATGGAAACTCTTGAAAGCAAATGACAGAGAACTTACGAACAATAACTTCTTAGAATTCAAGGACCACCCTCTTTATGAAAATTATTAGCCTTACACTTTTATCTCTCTATTTAGTATTACATGCTCCATCACGTCCTCCATCTGACAGGCTACGATGAGATTAATTCTTTAAACACACACAATTTGGAAAAAACTAAGAAAGGGTTTTCACATATATGGTGTATAATAAATGGGCTCGCCGATTTATGCCCATATTCACATGGGTTTTTTATAAAAAGGTCGAAGTAGACCAAAAAATCATTTTTTGCAAACATGTGGTCAAACACATGAAATTCCTCTATCATTTTTGCAGACAAAATCATGAAACAATCGACTTTACCAGGCCGTGAGCGCAGGCTAAAATAGGGAGAGGAAATAATCATTTAACCCCAAAAAACCCGTGGGAAAAAGACCAACACCATGACCCGACAAAATCAAATAGCACATGGCAAAAAGGCATTGAAGAGGAATGATTTATTTGATAAACAAGTAGTAATAATTTTTCAATCATCGAATAAACCCTTCATGAGTCATGAAAGATGAGGAAAAAAATGATTAACCAGTACCATTGTTTACATATTGAAAGGAGAATGATGTTTGTTGTTACCTCAATGTGTGCAGAGCAGCAGGAGTCGTGGGGAGTCATCGCCAATTGGAGAAACTTCCAACGCCAAGAACCTTCCAGAGAGAGTGTGTGGTAAAATTAGGGAAAAGAATAGGATACCTAAAAAAATAACATTAGTCATATGCATTAATCGGACCCCAAATGAAGTTTAATTGGGGTGTAATGTGTTTGGTGTCTGGTGCTAATGTTTGGCGATTAATGTGTAGGAGTGATTTTTAATGGGTGCCAAAATAATTTTATTAGGTGCTAACATGAATTAGACCCGTTGACTTTTGAGCGGATTGAATGATAAAATAGTTTTAACTAAATGTTAATAGTGACACAATTAGGTGTTTTTATAAAAAAAATTGGTGGTTATAGTAGGCGGATACTAGGATGTTAGGTGGCGACGAGCGGATGGCACCTCTTAAAGGTGACTTTTTGACCCCCATGCACATATTGAATGCTCCCACACTCGACCGAATTTCCCACAAGCCAAAACCTTAGTTATAAGCACTTAACTCGTGAGCGAAAAAAACCCATAATTTTTTTTTTTGATTCGACGTACGATTTGAATTATACGGTTGCACGAAGTTAGCCCTTGTGGATATTGGGTCTTCTCCCCTAACTGAAAGGGCTTTACATATGTAATTGAAAGAGAGGGAATAGGAGTTTTTTTTTCGACCTCCCGAGAGTACTTTGTGACTCAGGGAAAAATTTTATTGTTAATGTTGTAAGGGGACATGAGGGAAATAGGGGGCAGTTTTCTTTTCTTTTCGATTTAGTTTGTTGTACAGGATGTTGAGGCTTTGAACTCATATATTTACATTAGAGAAATGAAAGAAATATTTCTAATCTATGTATCTGTTAATTTTTTCTTTGATTATGAATGAACTTTGAGTCTTTGTGATCATTTTGCAAATGTTTTATCTATTATGTCAGACTATATATGTGCTTATATCTGGAGCTTTGAATTCAGATTAACTCATTTGTTGAGGGGAAATTATGTTGCTCACTATTTTCTTGGTTCTCACTTGTGGGTGTGAGATAAATGAAATTTGTGTTGTTTGCTTACATCCACTTCATTTTAGATCAATCTCTCGTGTATGTAGGTGTTAGATTTTCCTTTTATGCTTTCTAGTCAAAAGCATACCCTATTTTCATTCATTGCATATCTTAAGAGGGACCTGTACCTCTAAAATTCAGAGGGAAGTTGTCAATCCAATGACAACTTCTCCAACTGTTAGTGTTGTTTGTTCTTCTTTCTGAGCATCTTGAGTCATTTTCTACATTTATTTTTGAAGGACAAATCTGTTAATTAACACACTATGTGTTTTAACACTTTTGTGGCAAAATCAGTGCATTTATGACCTAATCAACATTTTTTCGTATTTCTAGCATCTTTTGGATTTTCTATCCCAATTTTCTAACTTTTCTTTGTTCATTTTTTGAATTTTGTGTAGTCCATCATGTAGGGTGTTTATTTTATTTCTATCTTTTCAAACTCATATTTACATGATTGCGTGTGTTTCTTGTAGTTGTTTTTTCCTAGCAAGGTTTAGTACTTTCGAATTCGTGTTTGAGCACTTTCATGAATTAGCAATTTTGTGAATCAATGCATACACAGATCAACATTTTTGACCTGTCATTTAGTGATTTTGCACCAAAGATATTCCTTTTTGTTTTTTTATCATTTTCTACTTATATTATTTTGGTTTTTCACTTTTTATTCATTTTATAACATGTTTCCCTATCATTTCCACCATTTCTAACATTCTATTTTGTAGATCCCTATTTTTTTCTAGAAAAAAATCATTAACATCTATTCTTTGTCCTATGTAGGTTCCTAAATAAGTGCTTATGCTTTTTCCTCTAGCACCTATGTAGTCTATCACATACATGGAATCAACATCACCTATAGGGTAGAATTTTTTATTTTTGTTTTTCTTGTTTTAACACTTTAGCTTCTAGTTTAGTGCATTTGTTGTTTTAGCACATACACTATTTTGACATTTTCACTACTTCAACACCTACACTATTTTCACACTTTCACTATTTTTGTGCCTCTACAATTTCCCAACTCATCAATGTCGATCATTATGTTAGGATTAGGTGTTGTACACCTTGCATATAATGCTTATAATGTTTAATTTATTATTATGTGTGTGGTGCACCTAGGGGTACCTAGATGGACATGCATCACCAGGAGTGATAATGTTGGGGCCACTTTATGTTGTATGTAATTGTTACCTATTTTTAGCTATAGCTCAAAACAGGTGGAGCTGAATTGCATTCATCACAAAAAGGTGCAAAATTTCTGCTAAAAGTATTCATTGAATTTCAAAATTTTATTATGCAAATGTTTGTAGTAGAAGAACTCATAAATTTGCATAAAATAATGTTGTTTTTATTCATATTGGAAAGACTGAAGTCCCACACAAGCCACGAGAGTAGCTAATTTGATTTTCATAATCAAATGATGGATACAAGAAAAGAATGTAAACTATACAACTGAAAATAACATGAGCATAAGATAGAAGGTGATTCGTCATTGCCTGGAATGATGAATCTTCTTCACGTTAAAGTCTTTAGTTGTTATGTTGTGCTTTCGAATTGATCCAGCTCCAAGCTCCAAAAGCATCTGCAAGTATGACAAAAAGTGGTATTAGAGATGGTCTCTAAGAAATGGCAAATCATATCCTATCATATGCCTACACTACCAACAAAAATATAATGCACATTCGATCAAGCATTCATCAAATGATTTTATTATTCAAAAGAAAACAGAATTCAATGGAAGCTTTCAACTTCATTTATTTTGTTAATTTTGCTAATATGTTTGTTTAGTGTGCAGGAACAGGTACAATATGATCATTTCAACCAAAACATAATGTCATGAGTGGAGAAAAATGCGGCTCCCATGAGGGTTGATCCCAACTCATAAACATTGAAATGAATAGATCAAGCAATTTTGCAATAACAGTAATCACAAAGTTCCAAGCAGTGAACTTAAAAAGACAATCCTATCAAAGCAACTATAGGATCTTGTCAAGATAGTGCTAGGAGCATTTTTAACTATATGCATTGATAATTGATACATTGTAAGGATTTGGGGAAATATAAAACTGCATATAATGTAGTTGCACTTGAGTTACAAATACAATTTTCATCATATGGCCACGGGAATAAAAATGTCAAAAAGATGCTACAGGGTCATGCAGTGACCATATTGTTGTTACAGGGCAGTATATAGGTTTTACAAATCTGAGTGAGCAAACTTCCCACTGTCATTTATCAAGTTGTCGGTAATGTTCAGAAATACTCAAATGGAGATACCATAATAACAATGTTGATTTGTACAATGAAAAGGCGACCATGTTTTCTCTCATATTGCTACAGGAGCTGCATTTTTAGAAAAATTAATGCATGGAGTGCATAAATAGAGCAAAAATCAACAATGAGGTGGAATGATATTGTGTTTGTTGAAGTAAAGTATTCCATGTATTGTGTTTCAGAAAGTTTAAATCTGCAGTAAAGGAATGGAAGACTTTTTGAAATCATTTACAATATGAGTGAACAAACTTCAATAACTAGTTTCAACTGAAAATGCATTCTTGTTTTTTAAATATAGAATACCCATATGATGTTTTCGACTAAAAATGCAGAGTTACAATTTACCCATTTGAGGGTTTTGTCAGAAAACCCAAAAATGAGCATTTCTTTTAGAATACAGAGTGCCCATGAGGGTTTCAGTCTTAAAATGCAAGGATCTTCTTATCACAGTTTACCCATGTGAGGGTTTTTCCAGAAATGCAAATATCATAAGATACTACCATGGGTTGAGCCTGGGAAATGGAGGAATACTCTATTTTAAGGAAAATAAAATAGAAATTACACAGAGTCTCAAAGCCCATCCGGGTTTTCATCTTTGAAATCATGGCTTGAGTTTTGAGTTCATACACAACAATAATGAAAGTACAATGTTTTTTAAACAATACCCAGATTGACCATGGAATGGCGCAACCTAGAATGGAGAGGAGGGTTTTTGTTCACAAATATTCATCCAGTTGGTTCTCCATGATATTAGTTCCAAATTGTCAAGACTCTTTGTGCTTGTCTACAAAAAATGTTCAGATTTAAACTTCCAAATGAGACACGGGAAATTCAATGTAATGCATAGTATAGTCGCGGGTTTCATCATTTTACTACAAGAAAACTTCAGGCCAAAACCTCCAATTGTGGCCCAAATAAAGTGTAGACATGACAAGTATCAACACAGATAAATACATCAGAAGAAAGCTACAATGAATCAATGCCACATCCCAAAACCCTCCTAAAATTCCCCTCAAACCCCATCCACATCCCAAAACCCCATCTCTAACTCCTTTTTAAGATCCTTATCCCCATCTTCAATCCATGAATCCTTTGAAGCCTCCACTTATTACTCCACATGCTCATCTCCCACATCCTTACAATCTACACCATCACAATCCAACAAACAATCCACTTCATCCACATCCTCTAAGGACTATTAGTAAAGGAGCCTAATTCCCCATTCACAAATAAAGTTGTGAAATATTTCCATACTCACTCATTCACCTCCATCCCCTTACCTCTCACCTCCCAAATCTATCAAGTTCCTCCAATCCCTCAAACACATCAAATCCTCCATCCATAAACATCCAAAATCCTTTTCTCATCCATGTCCACCACTCCAAGAATCCATCCATGCACTCCTTGATAAACACACCAAAACTTTATCCTTACACATCTCCAAAATCATTCAACTATGCCAATCCCTTGTTCCAAAGCATGCTAAAAAATTCACCCCTACAAATTAAGATCAAAATGTACCTTCCACTCCTCATGATTTCCCTCTATCTCAAGATCATATCATCTATCATAACCCCCTCATGATCCTAATCCATATCAAGATCTCATCACCTCTCCTAAACCCCTGCATAATCATAATCCATCTCAAGATCCCAACATCCCCCCTAATCTACCTCATGATCCTAATCCTTCTCAGTATCCTATCACCCCCATCTAACACATCAATGAATCCAAAACCTATCAAATCTGTTCCTCCACTTTCATCTGATCTTATTTTATTAAAGAACCTATAATCCCTTCCACCTCCTACCACCTTAAAAATGGACTCACATCTTGTTTCCAAAATAATAAGTATCCTATTGAAAATTGACATTGTCAAAACATTCACTATCAAGACAAAGGGTTAGGCCTTCATGAAGAAAGCATCTTAGAAACCCTTCATATCAAAGAAAATACATATTCTCATGGCCTTGGATACAAAACACATGCTAATGCTGGTATTCTTCTCAAATCCCAAATCCCTCCATCTAAATTATTACATCTTTGTTCCCCGTATTCCAAATCAATTTTGGGCCCTCATGTCCCAAAGCCTATTCCTTCCTCTTCCAAATCTATTTTGGGTGTGTATGTCCCAAAACCAAATCCTTCATCCTCCCCATCCATTTTTGTCCCTTATGTCCCAAAACCAAATCCTTCATTCTTTCCATCCATTTCGGGTCCTTACATCCCTCAATCCATTACCCACATCACTCTTATCTCCAAATCCCTTCATCCTATTCATCCATCACATAAAATCCACAATCAAGATCAACAAAGGTACACATCCTTGAATTCCTTCCAACATCCTCCCTCCATCACCCCATCCATTAGATCTTCAAATCATTCATATTCACACACCCATACCATTGTTATTGGAAGTGATTTGGATGCCAAATATCAAAAGGATAAAGCTGAAAATCCACACAAATCCAAGGATCACCATGTCCCCTAAAAAACATACTAAAACAAAGAAAAAAATGATAAAAAATAAGACAAATATAAAAGGCCACAAAGTCTCATGAATCAAAAATAAAACATAAAAACCATGTGGATTCCCAAGAAACAAAAGAAGCAATGCATCCAAAAGTGCAATTTGAATTGGAATCCAAATCTACTCCTCCAAAAGCTCCCTCCACTCCTAAGTCTTCCAATCCTACATCTAAGAATCTTCCATCCCCAAAATTCATTATTGTAAGTCCTCCATCATTATATCAATCCATTTTGGGTCCCTATATCCCAAAATCCACCTTTAGTCCTCCATCTAACTCTAGAAATTCAAAATATACTTCTACTTCACAACTCCACTACCCCATAAGATATGTTCTAATGTTGGTTTTGACAACATTCCCATCCCCTCACAACACCACCATACCATCCTTCCATCCACACATATCCATACACCATACAACCTTCATTCATCATCTCATATCTTTCATCAAAGACATTGCATAAATCCTTATTCCCCTCTTCTCCTCATCTATTTAATCCTCTTTGACATCATTATGCCAATGTTTATGAGCATACCTCCAAGTGTCATGGTCAATTGTACTAGTTCTTCAAGGGATACCATCCATGGAACTAGAAACTTGATTTATTTGTCCATCTCCTTATCGATCACCCATTCACTATCTTCCAAACCCACATATCTACACATTTATCCCCATCCCTCTTCATCCATGCTATTAAAAAATCCACAAAATAAAAAAAAATCAACAAATTAAAATAAAATAAAATAAAAAACTAAAGAGAAATAATATGTCCAATGGTGAAAACCACTTCTTGTAGTGCCTTGGACAATTATTGTGATGAAAACTTGGAAAATAGACATCATGTTTAATCACCCATTCTCTTACACTCTACAATTGGGAGCAAGCTTCATCCACACTATCCTACCTACCACATCTTATCCACATCCTTCAATATCCTTTATCACATATCCCTCATCCTATCTCCTTCCTCCCTTCATATCCACCAATCCAATCCATCCTCTATTTTTCCTTTGATATTGATAAAGACCAAGGGGAAACTATCCATGCATGATTTGAACAATATAAACCTTAATTTCTCTACTATCCACTCCCCTTAAAACCATCCTCCCATATCATCCATTCTTTATCATCTTCCATCCTTGATGACACTACATTTAGTGTGGGGCATCCCATTCCTTCACAATATAGTCCTTGGAGCTTCATTTTCCTATATCCTCTATCTAATATCCTTTTGTATCCTATCACCATCCATACACTCAATCCATCTATCTCCTATCCAAGAAAATTTGTCATCCTCCCATCCTTGTCCCAAGCCTTGGTTCTCCCTTGTCATAGATTCCCATCCATTCCACTATCCTAACCATCATTTTCACTATATTCCCCTCTTCTCAATCATATAATCCGTTAATCCTCCCTACATCCCTCCTCCATCCAAATGTAATAAATATTTATATATACCAACTACCTGAGGAATCTAACACATTAGCTAGAAACATCCATTAACTTTGACATAATTTAGTCGATAGTCCATTGATCCATTTTAATCCTTTTATCATCATAGGGATATATCATTCCCAATCCTCATTTTTAACTCATTGTTAACAAACAATACTAGGATATGCATTGTTCTTATCATTAACATCACTGTCCTCCTCATCATCCATCCATCCACTAATCAATTAGTTTTGAGCTTGACTAGGAGCATAATCATGGTTTTCTTTTGGCTTGTTGTGTATGCTTGCTTATTTCTTGTTTCTTGTGTGTGTTATCATTTTTGCATCTATCATGATCTTTGCACCATATTTCCATAGGACATCATGATCTTCCATATCATGGTGGACCATAAGGAATCTATCTGCATTTGACCTTTATCACCCTGATTCCTTATACTTTGGTGCATAATGTCAAGTACCATATCAAATCAAGGTTGATTATACCATTACAACATGAATCTCATTCATCCCTTTATCCCCCCATCTCTCCATCCCCTTAATTCAATCCATCTCCTTATCTGCATCCTTCCTTCCATCCCTTTTCCTCCATCATTTTCATTTTGTAGCATCTAGTTCTCCCATCCATTTTGAGAGAATACCCTCGTTCTTTGAACCCACCTATCCTCTCGAGGGGGCATGAAAATCCTTCCTTGTCATCACTCCTCATCCTTTCAATGATTGGGGTATCTTTTAAATAGTCCTCATCCATTTGTAACCATTATGCTTTAATATTCCTTGATACGATGCCACTTCTTCTAGTCATGATGCCATATCAGAGAGGGGCAACATGTCTAGGCACCCCAAATTTATCACCAATTTTCCATACTAACTTTTCCATAAATTAATTAAATAATTCATTATTTAATTCCCTTCACCATTCATCATTAATTAATTATTCCCTGAGGTTGATCAATTAAATTAAATCAATTAGCCTTAATCCCCAGTTCCTCCAACTTAGTTACTTAAATATTTTTGATTAGTTAATTAATTAAGACCATTTAATCTTCATTACCATTTCCTCTAATATTTATATCCACATCATCCTCAATCCTTTCCCATTTAATCTTAGCCATTAAATACATCTACATAGATCAAAATTCAAAATTTTCATCACTTGACAAGTGTCCCTACCCTCTTCATACTCCCATATGTGTGAACATGCCTACTCACCCTACTCCTTGCTCATACATGCGTGGGCATGATTTTGGCATGTGTAGCCTACATATCTCTTGAACCTATCTTTCTCACACATGTATAACTTCCTTTTCATCTTACACCTATCTCCACTCTTTGTCTCATATATGTGTGAGCATGTCTCCCACACATGTCATCTTGCTCACATATGTGTGAGAATTCCTAGCTCTTACACGTCATTAATCCTCTTTTCTTCTTCTAACACTTGTCACAAAGCTAATCCTTCAATCCTTTCCTTCATCTTTCTCAAATCCCAACCCTCCATTAAACACTGTGTCTTGTCCATTGATTTTCCTCATGGAAAATATATAAATGGGAGGCTTCTCATCCCATTTTGGCATCCACCTTCATCATGTATCCTTATGTTACCATTTTCTTAATCTATTAATACTTATCTCAACATCATGTTGTTTATTAAGAAACCACATTCCACAATCTGTCATACATCACAAAGATCACATCAAGTGGAACATTGGGTGCACTCCACTTCCACTTAATTGAAGGAGCAAAGAAGAAACAAGGTAAAAGGTTCAATTATTGCTTTGTATCTTTATGTTCATCCCTTGTTTCCACTTGCAACCAAACTTCCTATGAAAAATATTTTTGAGAAATTCAACTCTACTTGAATCCGATAGAAAGAATTAAACCATCTTTTTTAGATCAACTGGTAAGAACCAACCTAATATATTACTTATACCTCGAAAAGAAGAATCAAATAGAAAATGTAGCGGTAGGTAAGAGAACCTAATCCAAATTGCATAATCAAGAATGTCTTAATCATTGGATTAAATTTTGAAAATCATAGTTCATTAACAACACCAACTTATCCCAGATCTAAGGCCATTAGCTAATATATACAATGTATCTTCTATTTATTGAAATAGAATATAAAAAAAATTATGTTGACAATCTTTGTTATTACAAGTGAAAATTCTAACTTGACAATAATGAATCAAACAAAATGACAAATAACACATCACCATCAATATAAATGAGCCACTACAAAATATAACTTAATGACTCAAACAAAATATTGCTTGATTTTTTACTCCAAAATTATTATTTCATTCTCAAGAATATAACTAGAAATCACACTTTGGTGTGCAATGGGTACACCAACAAAGTGTGAAAGGTCAATTAGGGAATTTTTTGGTCTATTTTTTACATACATTTGTGTAGTATACATGAGGTCAATTGGTTGAATGTTACCTATTTTTTTGGCTACAACTCAAAACAGGTAGAGATTAAGTGCATTCATCGTTGAAAGGTACACAAGTGATATCAAAAAATTTCTACTAAGAATTCGTTGATCTTAAACAAATCTGATTACTTTTGAATTTTCAGTATTATTATGTAAGTAATTGTAAAAGAAAAATCATAAAATTGCATAGTGATTGCTACTTTATTCATATTGTAAAAACCAAAGATCCACACAAGCCATGGGAGTAGCTTAATTTGATTTTCATAATCAAATAATGAATACAAAGTAAAGTTGTAAACTACACAACTGAAGATAATGTAAACGTGAAAAAGGGAGTGATTCATCATTGCTATAATGATAAATCATTTTATACTTTATATCTTCATGTTGTTGTGTCTAAGTGTCTCCAGGTCATTTCGACTCCAAACTCCATGGTTTCCTATGAGAGTGTTGAATGGTGATGTTAGAGCAATGATAAATTACATCCTTCCTCATGCCTATATTACCAACAGAAATGTAACCTACATCCTACCAAGCATTCATCAGATGATTAAGTCATTGAAAAGTAGATGTTCAGGGAGCACAAAGTTCAATGGAAGCTTTTAGCTTCAATTATTTTCCTAATTTGCTTGTTTCAGTGTGCAATAATAGGTATAGTATGATCATTTCAACCAATAGATAGTGCTATGAGTGGTGAAAAATGTGGCTCCCATGAGGGTTGGGCCCAACTCATAAACAATAAAAGAAATCATCAACTTCATTGATATCTTGTTCCAACTCTACCTTGCATTCACTTTTGCATCAGGTATTGAGCCCCTATACATTGAGGGGAAAATATAACATCAAAGTGTTAAACTATTCTTCATAACCTCAAAGTGTATATACAGTCTATAAGAGACTCAAGAGGAACAGTGACATCAAGAAGACAGTCTACATGACTGTAAGTAATGCATTATCACATTATGGAATCAAGAAAGCATCATCAAGAGATCTTCAGGTATATGCTATTATCATTGTTATCACTACATCCAACTGCCTAATGATGCTGAGGGAGTCATTTTTCCTAATGCTTGATCAAATGGAATTTTGAAAGGCATAAACAGTAACAGTCCCATGAAGGATTCACAAAATAGAATATCAAGCATCAAGCTATTTCATGGAGCTTTGGAACTAATTATACCAAAGACATCAAACCAAGAGTATGATAGCCATCAAAGATTAAAATCATAAAAGTGATGCATGTGTTTGAGTACAGGTCCAAGACTAATGTGATAATAGGATTTCATTGCAAGATTAAAAAAATAGGCCTACATCATAACAATAGAGTAATCTATAACAACATCAAGGGGGCAGTCATAAATGGAGCTACAAATGCATGCTACTAAGCTACAAATGAGCACCATAAACAATGATTGAATCAATAAATCCAACTTCACGAGGATTCATCATGGTGAAGAGCAACATTATAAATGTGCACCATAGTTGAATAATGCAATGAAAGGAGCCATGCAATGAAAGGAGAATAGTCAATGCATCATATTTTATGTGCTAGCTAAGTATATAGCAATTTTTTAAATGAGTCATAAGAGCATAGAACTCTAGCTCGAATCTTGTACCAAGATTCTTTATAGTAGAATTAAGACATTATCTATATGCAGTGAATTCAATGAGGACTCTCAAAACAAGAAAAGTAGCAAAATAAATCATTTTTATGTACATTCCATCATGAAATAAGAAGGATGTGAGGGTTTTCTGTAATACCCATATTGTGCAGTGGTATTGAATCATTTTAAGCAGTTTTTGAAGCAACTTTATTCTATGATAGTTGACTGAGGTGGCTCTTATTTCAAATCAAATAAGGCTAGGGTTTTGAACCCTTATATTCATTCAAAACCATTGAAACACAGTAGGAATCAAAGAGTGCGGAAATAAAGAAAAACCCAGATGGAGGAATCATGGTGACTTCAAATGCATAAGATACTCTAAATGATTATAGCCACGACCTTCTGTGATAAGATATTTTATGTTTGTGTCTTTCAAGAAGAGAGAGTTTCTCAAAAATGACAAACCTAGAAGATTCAATGAGGTCATAGCCTGTAAACACAAATCTGCTCATGTATTCATAACCCGTGGCCCACCAAAGAAATACAATAGAGGCCAAAGAAATTAGTAGAATGTAGGTGTTTTTACTTTTATCTTTGTTATAATGGAGAATTTTCTTTCACAAAAAAAGTAAGAATGAAAAAACATGAAATAAATCCACGACCTGTATGAGAGATTACATTCTTCACACAAAAATAAAGATCCAAATGATCAAATAGAAGTCACAGCCTAGAGTGAAGGGTTTACAAAAGCCAAAGTGAAGACCCAGAAAGGATCGAAATTTCACAAATAATGGAGGCAACTTACCTACAGTTTGAGCCTCTTTGCATGTAGAACTTGGCTCCAATGCCACACATCTCATTCAGTTAACTCTTGAAGCTTCCAATTTGAAACCCTAGTGCTCTCACGATGGTGGTGCAACTGTTGAATAGGTGTTTCAAGAATGCAAAGTGAAAATGAAGAGTGACTTAGGGTTCGATGGATTTTTCCCAAAAGCCCTAATTCAAACCATTAGCATTTGTGACTTGGTTTTAAATAAAATCATTTCACTTTATTAATACTATGGTCTTCACTTATCAAGTCAATTGACCTAGTATCAAAGGTGGCCCAAGAGTTATGATGAGGTTTGAGAATTTAAAAAGGGTTTTGTTATCATTTTCAAACTTTTGAAAAGCCCTTTTAAATTTTTACATGCATTTTGTACTCTAGACATTATTAAGTGCAAGATGATATTGCCTTAATATTTGTTTTAGGAAATTCGTTATCAAATGAGATGGCAATGATAATGTAACACTTTAGTTATCTGAACTTTGCATGATAATTGATAAAATAACAATATAATTAAATATTAAGGTATTGTTACTTTAATATTTAATATGTAGTTGGAGAGTAAAGAGAACTACACATTAAATATTAAAATAATCGTTTTGATTATTTTTAATATTTAATTTTATAGTTACCTCATGCAAAAGACAAGATGGAGATAATGGCGGGGTTTTCTTTGACTTTTAGTAAAACTGGAGTGGGTTTTGAGATCCTGTTGATCATGCATATAGTGAGTTGGAGTTTGCAGCTTGTCGAGTTTAGATAGCTTCAGTTTTGGGCCTCTTTTTAGGGAATTTTTATCTTTTCTCATGAGAAGCATGAAGTTTTTTCTCACTTTCAATTCACATGGGGTTTCACCTCTTGGATGCTTTATGCATGCCTTTTTTTTATATATTGAGGAAAAGTTTATCTTTTTCCTCATTTCTTGATTTTTACTCTCTTGAATTTTGAGAGAGAAGAGACTTCATGTAACTTAGTTTTCACAGTTCAATAGATTATGCAACAACTTTTACAAGTTAATTAAGTTTGTAATTTGCAAGAAGAATTCCTTTAAATTTCCAGTATTTTCAAGTTTTGCCTTCAATATTTCAGGTGTCATCATTGTGTGGGATTCGATCAAAAGATTATTGTGTTTTAGTTTTGAAACCTTTAATATTTTTGTCTCCTTTCATAAATATATGCATACAGTTTAGTTTAAGCTCATTGGTTATACATTGTGCATGTAATTGATTAGTCAGTTAGTTGTGAAAACTAAGTGTTTTCTCTCAAAATTTATTCAATCAAGGCCTCTGTATAAAACATTCAAGTGATTAGGCTATCAGATCAGGTTGTGCAAGTAGAGGTACTGAGTAATCATTTGTGAATTAAGTTGCAGTTGAGATTTCCAATTAGATGCATCACCGAATTTTTAATTTTAGTTCATGCATTTAGTTCAATTCTTCTTACCACTTTCTCAAAACAAAACATTCAAGTATCTAATTGATCATCATATAGGAACCAACATAGAATCTGGAGGTTTAGTTTCATCATAGGATACCAACAACCTGAAACTATTCCAATGTTTCACCAGATTGTAGAACTTTTAAAGGTTTTCTAGTACAGGTGCAATCCTAGTGATAACAATTTTTTGCACGCCTGGTGGGACTTTGAAGACCACTTCAGAGAAAGAATTTAAAATTTTCAAGATGTTGTTTTCAAAATTACATAAACTTTTACCTATTAGAGGTTATCATATTTTATTTGGTGACTTCGTTTTACTTGGTTTTAATTGCAGATTCAGTAGCACATGAGCAAAATTCAGACAAGAGGAAGTGTTGATCCATTTGAATATCTACATCTATCTTCACCAAAGAGGAGAGGCAGAACAACAAGAAGAAGATTGAGCAGATCAAGATCACGATCAAATTTGAGATCTCATTCTACACCTCCCAATCTTAGGCCTTCTAGTTTTGTACCTATTTTTCCAGTAGTACATCCTGTACTACAAATACCAAATCTTAGAATTCAAGTAGCTTTGATGACCAAAGCACATGATTTTGTTCCATTTAATGGGGGAAGCCCATTGATTTTGGCTCAACATGATGAAATATCGGTAGTTGCACTTAAAAGTCTACCTATTTTTACATGCAAAGATCAAACTACGCCAATTGAACACATAAGAGACGTAGCTTCACTTTGTGGAGTTCATCACGTCACAAAAGAGAACATGGTGTTGAGGTTTTTAGCAACTTCATTTAAAGGCAAGGCACTCCAATGGTTCAGAGGCTTATCGGTGAATTATGTTGCATCATGGGATGACTTGGGAGACAAGTTTAGCAAACAATTTTCTGACAAATCCGATCATCTATCTCTAGTTGAGAAAATGATGGCTATCAAGAGAGCGCCACAAGAATAGATGACAAATTTTAACTTCCGGTTCCAAAGAACTTGGAACAGAATCCCAACCACAGTAAGGCCTACACCAGATCATTCTTTTTTGTATTATCTTAGAGTTGTTAACAGTGATATTGCACTTTTGATCCAATCTATGGGAGGAGTAACTCTGCGAGCAACCTATGAGATAACTATTAGAGCTGAAAATAACTTAATATAGGTTGGTAAAATTGCACCCAGGCCTCATATGCCCTTTTTCCTAGATATTCAACCATTAATACCCATTCAAGTACCTCCTATAGCTTCATTACCTGCTATTCCAGCCTTAGGCTTTCAAACTACTGCTCAAAACAGTGTTGTTCCAGCAAATTCAGACTTGCAAGAGCTTAGGGGTACCCAACAACATATGGCTAAATTGTTTTAAACAGTAAGCAATGATTTAGTGAGCCTCAAAAATTAGCAAAACCAGAGTTATAGACCTTATCAAGCACCCTTTCAGCCAAATAGACTGCATTATCAGGCTAACTACTGAGGACAAAAACAAAATTTCAATACTAGGCCTAATCAGCCATATAATTAGAATGCTGCCAACTCTTATAAAGAGCTTGTACTTGTGAAAAATAACTTGGCACAAGATTATATGTGGTGCTATCCTTTTAGTCAACCTCATAACCAGGCTACTTGTATGAACGAGGTGATTAATTAGGCCCTCACAGTACAAAACAATTTTGTTGCTTCTGAGAAAACATCAAAGGAGAGCAATGATCAACAAGATGATCAAATGTAGCAGAATGACCTTGATGTTGCCATGATGAACTGGCAAGGCAAAAAAATTTGTGGCGTTAATCATGCACAAGGGCATAACCAGTTTTCTACATCTGTTGCAACCAACACAAGATTGAAAAACAGAGTCGTTGATTTAAGGAAGTAAGTTGTTCCTAATGTACAATAGCCAGAAAAGGACTAAAACCAAGCTATTTAGTAGAAAGATCAAATTCCTACAACCCAACAAGGGAAAAATCAACATGCTTCAGCTCAAAACGTTCAAATTCTGCCAAGACAGCAAACTATAGCAGCATAAGGCACAACCTCAACCTCAAATAGCACAAGTAGAGCCCATTGTTCTGAAAGTACAACATAAGGTTAGTACACTAGCTTTTAATATTGTCGATCATATGAAAAAAGCCACTATCAACATGACCATTTTAGATGCTTTGCATCTTCTTGGGAAAAAAAAAATCTTGCTGGAGGCTTTAGCCAAAATATCAGTTTCTGATGAACCTATCATTGAGCAGCATAGTGTTCTAGCCAATACTTCAAAGGTTAAGAAGGAGCAGTCTATTCAAGAGGTAAAACCACCACCCTTCTATGTCACTTTGATTATAGTTAACAACCTAGTCCATAACTATAAGATTGATTCTAGCACAAGCAGTTTCGTAATGCCAAAGAGTTTAGCAGATAAGTTAGGACTAGCGTATGAGCCCCTTTCAAAAGGGGTCATACAACTAGATGGTACAACCATTTAGTTTGTAGGAATGATCAAGAATTTGCCTCTTACCCTGCACGCTTGCCCCAATTTCTCAGTTTCACAGGACATATATGTTATAGACTTTCCGCCATTCTTTGGCATGTTCCTATCTAGAGATTTCACTACTAAGTTAGGGGGATATTTATCTTCTGACTGGTCTCAAATGTTTTTTAGAACCAAATATGGTACAAGGGTAACCATTAAGTCAGAGATTCAAGCCAAAAATCACATAGAGCCGTATGTACCTAGTGCAATAAATTCCAACCTTATTGTCCATGGTTAGGAAGATCAATCCATAACCTTAGACTGTGGTACACCAATTGGATGCATACCCGTCATGAACCTTGATGAGTGGGCAACTAAAGATCATGAGACTAATCCTTTCAATCACATGGACAAGGTAGCATTGGGTGTTTATATGATTCAAGAGCCCGATATGATAGTTCCAAACCTAGTTAAACAAGAAGTGCAACCTGATCAACAAGATAATCAGCTTTGGAAGCTATTTTTTGATGGTTTGAGGAGCAAGATAGGTGTTGGTGGAGGTGTGATGCTCATCTCACTTGAAGGAGAAATATTATTTAGTATTCAAATTCGTTTTTAGTTGCATGAACAATGTGGTTGAATATGAAGCAATGATCCATGGCTTGGAATGGGCCAGGAAAAGGGGTATCAGGTGTCTGTAGGCTTATGGTGACTCTGAGTTGATTGCGAATTAGGTAAGAAATCAGAGTGTGACCAAGAATGATTTGTTGAAGTTATGCAAACACAGAACCTGGGACCTAATTGAAGATTTTAGTGCTTTTAATCTGCTGTCAATTTCTAGAAATATGAATAAAGAGGCAGATAGATTGGTTGTTATCGGCTCACAGTTTGATATTCCTTCTGACATTCATAATATCGATGTACAACAATATGCCAAGGTGGTAGGAAGACCATTTGTACCTAATAATACTGTCAATTTTTGACAACGATAAGCAGATAATTAGTTTTCTGATCAAAGAAGAAAAATTTTCTACTGCTAATCAGCAAGAACTTGAACAACAATATGAGAACTAGATTCTGTAGTTGAAGACAAATAAACTGCCTAAGTAGTTGGTTACCCTTGAATCAATCTTCAACACTGGTGATCAGGTCAGAAAGGATAAATCTAGCATTATGTTTAAGGAAGAGCACTATGAAGCAATTGAAATATTCAAGGATAAGTTTCCTAAGCTTGGCAAAGTCTGTACCAAGGAAGAAAAAAAAGCATTTGTCTTGCTTTTCCAAGAATTTAGTGACATATTTGCTTGGTAGTAAGGAGATATGAAGGGTTTTAACCCTAAGTTGGTTCAACATACAATTGAGTTAGAACCCAGTGCGAAACTAGTTAGATAGAAGCAGAGGCCCCTGAATCCTAAGTTGGAGCACTTGATGAAGAAAGATCTGAACAAATTGGTTGAAGGTGGCATCATGTTTCCAATAAAGCACACCTCTTGGGTTTCAAACCTGGTACCTGTCAGAAAGAAGAACAAAGAGATAAGGTTGTGTGTATATTTTCGTGATCTAAATAGAGCTTCTCTCAAAGATCACTATCCATTGCCTTCAATGGAACAAATCTTGTAATTTGTTTTAGGATCAAAGAGGTTCTCGTTGTTGGACGGTTATTTAGGGTATAACCAGATCTCGGTTAAAGAAGAATAACAGTACAAAATAGCCTTTACCACCAAGTGGGGTACTATGGCTTACAAAAAATGCCATTTGGATTGTCAAATACAGGAGCAACCTTTCAAAGAGCAATGGATATGGCTCTCCAAGGTTTGATAAACAAGTTTGTTCTTGTTTATTTAGATGATATCACTGTTTTCTCACAAAATGCTAATGAACACTTTGATCATCTTAGACATATTTTTGAAAGATGCAGAGAGTATGGAATTTCCTTGAGTCCAAAAAAGAGCATCATTGTTGTTCACGAAGGTAAACTTTTGGGTTACATTATTTCTAAAGATGGAATTTCTATAGATCTAGAACATATTGTAGCCATTCTAGCATTACCGCTTCCTACTCACAAGAAAGGTTTATAGAGTTTTCTGGGAAGAATTAACTTTGTTAGGAGATTTATTCCCAACATTGCAGCCACTTACAGCCATGTTGAAGAAAAAAATTCAATTCAGCTGGACAAAGGAAGGTAATAATAACTTTGAGCAAATCAAAAAGGAACTTGCAGCAGCCCCAACACTAATCAACCCAAACTTTGATAAAGATTTTATATTGTATGCATTTGGTAGTGTTGATACGATTTCTTCCATGTTATGCTAGCAAAATAGTGAAGGACTTGAACAACCCATTGCATTTTTTAGTCAAGTCTTGCATGACTATGAAGTAAGGTATTCATTCGTTGAAAAACATGTGCTTGTTGTAGTGAGAAGTCTCAAGAAGTTTAGACATATGCTGTCTAATAATAAGATACATCTGTTGGTAGCTCATCTAATAGTCAAAGAGTTTCTGCTAAGTAAGGATATTAATGATAGAAGAGCAGGTTGGATAACCAAATTTATGGAATATGACATCAATATAAAGGTTACCAAGCTTGTTAGAGGCAAAGGCCTATGCGAAAAACTTGCAGAGAATGAAGAAAATAGCAATGAACAAGTCACTACAATACTAAAAAATGAAGAGGAACCTATTGTTACAACCCCTTCAATAGATTGTATTCATCAAATGATTCATTATTTTCATATTGGAGATTGTCTGAAAGGTTTGGACAAATAAAAATGAAGATATTATAGGTTACAAGCCATTCCATATGCATAAATTGATGGCATTCTTTACAAAAAGGATTTTAATGGTGTATTTCTCAGGTGTGTTTACCCAGATTAGATTGAGAGAATTCTTGAGGAATTCCATGATGGACCTGCTGGAGGACATTTTGCACCAAGAACTACAACTCTTAAAATTATGAGAGCTAGATACTATTGGCCACATTTATTTAAAGATGCTCATGCTTATGTAAGAAAGTGCAATAAATGTTCATTGTTTGCAAGAAAGTAGAAGCTTGCAGCTTTTACTTTACATCTAGTTCAAGTGGAACAACCATTTGGAAAGTCGGGATTAGATTTATTGGTCCCATAAATCCACCTTCAAGTGTTGGACATAAGTGGATATTAACGACAACATACTACTTGACAAAGTGGACTGAAACAGTTGCACTGAAGGAGGCAAATGAGACATCTGTCTTGGACTTCTATCAAGGCTTTGTTTCTAGGTTTCGTACACCAAATTCAATTATTTATGATAATGATTTAGCATTCATAGGTTTGAAAGTTTCAGATTGGTCAGTAAAGCATAACATTTATCTGAATACTTCTTCAAATTATTACCCTCAGGGTAATGGATAGGTTGAATCAACAAATAAAAATATAATTTTAAGATAATTAAAAAGACTATTGAAGATAATCAAAGATCATGGCATGATAAGATTAAGTTAGCCCTTTGGGCTGATATAGTTACACCAAAACAATCAACAAGTTTTTCACCTTATGTTTTGGTTTATGGTAAAGAGGCCAAATTACCTATTTCCATAGAGTTACCAACCTTGGAATACATAAAAGAGCTTGAGTTGCTTGAGGAACACCCAATGCAAATCAGGCTTGCTCAATTAGTGGAGTTGGAGGAAACCAGAAAAGAAGCTTTTAGGAAGCTTGAAATCCATCATGCACAGATAAAGAAGACCTTTGACAGAAAAGCAGTAGCAAGAATTTTCAGCAAAGGTGATTTAGTATTCAAATGGGATGAGCTCAAGAGCAAACCTAGAAAATATAAAATTTTTGATGCCATGTGGGATGGTCCATACATCATAACAAAATGCAAACAGAATAATGCATTTTAGCTCTCAACGCTGGATGGTGAGGTGTTGCCAATCCCTGTCAATGGGATTCACCTCAAGCAGTGCTATTAAAGAACAAATTTTGTAGATGTACATAGTAGAGTAGTTTCAGTTTTAGTTTTTCTTTCAATAAAGTGCCCCATGGCACATTTCATTTCAGTACTATTTTCTTTCAATAAGTGCAATTTCTGCACGGCTTTTTCACTCCGTCTTAAAACAGTCATGTTTAGATTCTTTCAATTTTGTTTGCTATTGTTGTTTGTTTCCCAAGAGCTGAGTTACAATATTTTTGAGTCAAAAGAGGACAAAAATGGACTCAATGCCCAATGGATAAGCAACATAACTGGTCTATGGTGTTTAGTAGGCAAACACTCTGCAGAGGTCGCCAAATTGTTACCTATTTTTTGGCTACAACTCAAAACAGGTAGAGTTGAATTGCATTCATCATTGAAAGGTACACAAGTGATATCAAAATTTTCCTACTAAGTATTTATTGATCTTAAAAAAATTTGATTACTTTTGAATTTTGAGTATTATTATGTAAGTAATTGTAACAAAAAAATCATAAAATTGCATAGTGATTGATGCTTTATTCATGTTGTAAAAACCAAAGTCCCACACAAGCTGTGGGAGTAGCTTAATTTGATTTTCATAATCAAATAATGAATACAAAGTAAAGTTGTAAACTACACAACTGAAGATAATGTAAATGTGAAAAAGGGAGTGATTCATCATTTCTGTAATGATGAATCATTTTATACTTTATGTCTTCAAGTTGTTGTGTCTGAGTGTCTCCAAGTCGTTTCGGCTCCAAACTCCATGGTTTCCTATGAGAGTGTTGAATGGTGATGTTAGAGCAATGATAAATCACATCCTTCGTCATGCCTATATTACCAACAGAAATGTAACCTACATCCTACCAAGCATTCATCAAATGATTAAGTCATTGAAAAGCAAATGTTCAGGGAGCACAAAGTTCAATGGAAGCTTTCAGCTTCAATTATTTTGCTAATTTATTTGTTTAAGTGTGTAGGAACACGTACAATCTAATCATTTCAACCAATAGATAGTGCTATGAGTGGTGAAAAGTTTGGCTCCCATGAGGGTTGAGCCTAGCTCATAAACAATAAAAGGAATCATCAACCTCATTGATATATTGTTTCATCTCTACCTTGCATTCACTTTTGCATGAGGTATTGAGCCCCTATACACTGAAGGGAAAACAAAGCATCAAATTGTTAAACTATTCTTCATAACCTCAAAGTGTATATATAGTCTATAAGAGACTCAGGAGGAATAGTGACATCAAGAAGACAATCTACATGACTGTAAGTAAGGCATTATCACATTATGGCATCAAGAAAGAATAATCAAGAGATCTTCAGGTATATGCTATTATCATTGTTATCACTACATCTAACTACCTAATGATGTTGAGGGAGTCATTTTTTCTAATGCATGATCAAATGGAATTTTGAAAGGCATAAACAGTAATAGTCCCATGAAGGCTTCACAAAATAGAATATCAAGCATCAAGCTATTTCATGGAGCTTTGGAACTGATTATACCAAAGACATCAAAGCAGGAGTATGACAAACATCAAAGATTAAAATCATAAAAGTGATGCATGTGTTTGAGTACAGGTCCAAGATTAATGTGATAATAGGATTTCATTGTAGGATAATAAATAGGTCTACATCATAAAAATAGAGTAATCTATAACAACATCAAGGAGGAAGCCATGAATGAAGCTATAGATGCATGCTACTAAGCTACAAATGAGCACCATAAACAATGATTGAATCAATAAATCCAACTTCACAAGGATTTATCATGGTGAAGAGCGACATTATAAATGTGCACCATAGTTGAATAATGCAATGAAATGAGCCATGCAATGAGAGGAGAATAGTCAATGCATCATATTTTTTGTGCTAGCTAAGTATGTAGCGGTTTTTAAAATGAGTCATAAGAGCATATAACTCTAGCTTGAATCTTGTACCAAGATTCTTTACAACAGAATTAAGACATTATCTGTATGCAGTGAATTCAATGAGGACTCTCAAAACAAGAAAATTAGGAAAATAAATCATTTTTCAGTGCATTCCATCATGAAATAAGAAGGATGTGAGGGTTTTCTATAATACCCATATTGTGCAGTGGTATTGAATCATTTTAAGCAGTTTTTGAAGCAACTTTGTTCTATGACAGTTTACTAAGGTGGCTCTTATTTCAAATCAAATAAGGCTAGGGTTTTGAACCCTTATATTCATTCAAAACCATTGAAACATAGTAGGAATCAGAGAGTTCGAGAATAAAGAAAAACCCAGATGGAGGAATCATGGCGACTTCAAATGCATAATATACTCTAAATGATTATAGCCGCGACCTTTTGTGATAAGATTTTTTTACATGTTTGTGTCTTTCAAGAAGAGAGAGTTTCTCAAAAATGACAAACCCAAAAGATTCAATGAGGTCACAACCTGTAAACACAAATCTGCTCATGTATTCATAACTCATGGCCCACCAAAGAAATGTAGTAGAGGCCAAAGAAATTAGCAGAAATGCAGGTGTTTTTACTTTTATCTTTGTTATAATGGAGCATTTTCTTTCACAAGCAAAATAAGAATGCAAAAACATGAAAGAAATCCATGGCTTGTATGAGAGATTACATTCTTCACACAAAAATAAATACCCAGATGATCAAATAGAAGCCACGACCTGGAGTGAAGGGTTTAGAAAAGCCAAAGTGAAGACCCAGAAAGGATCGAACTTTCACAAATAATAGAGGCAACTTACCTACAGTTTGAGCCTCTTTGCATGTAGAACGTGGCTCCAATGCCACATATCTCATCCAGTTAACTCCTGAAGCTTCCAATTCAAAACCCTAGTGCTCTCACCATGGTGGTGCAACTGTTGAATGGGTGTTTCAAGAATGCAAAGTGAAAATGAAGAGTGACTTAGGGTTCGATGGATTTTTCCCAAAAGCCCTAATTCAAACCATTAGCATTTTTTTCTTGGTTTTAAATAAAATCATTTCACTTTATTAATATTATGGTCTTGACTTATCAAGTCAATCGACCTAGTATCAAAGGTGGCTCGAGAGTTATGATGAAGTTTGAGAATTTAAAAAGGGTTTTGTTATCATTTTCAAACTTTTGAAAAGCCCTTTTAAATTTTTACATACATTTTGTACTCTAGACATTATTAAGTGCAAGATGATATTGCCTTAATATTTGTTTTAGGAAATTCGTTATCAAATGAGATGGCAATGATAATGTAACACTTTAGTTATCTGAACTTTGAATGATAATTGATAAAATAACAATATAATTAAATATTAAGGTATTGTTACTTTAATATTTAATATGTAATTGGAGAGTAAAGAGAACTACACATTAAATATTAAAATAATCGTTTTGATTATTTTTAATATTTAATTATACAGTTACCTCATGCAAAAGACAAGATGGAGGTAATGGCGGGGTTTTCTTTGACTTTTTAGTAAAACTGGAGTGGGTTTTGAGATCCTATTGATCATGCATATAGTGAGTTGGAGTTTGCAGCTTGTCAAGTTTAGATAGCTTCAGTTTTGGGCCTCTTTTTAGGGAATTTTTATCTTTGCTCATGAGAAGCATGAAGTTTATTCTCACTTTCAGTTCACATGGGGTTTCACCTCTTGGATGCTTTATGCATGCCTTTTTTTTATATATTGAGGAAAAGTTTATCTTTTTCCTCATTTCTTGATTTTTACTCTCTTGAATTTTGAGAGAAGAGACTTCATGTAACTTAGTTTTCACAGTTCAATAGATTATGCACTAGCTTTTACATGTTAATTAAGTTTGTAATTTGCAAGAAGAATTCCTTTAAATTTCCATTATTTTCAAGTTTTTCCTTCAAGATTTCAGGTGTCATCATTGTGTGGGATTCGATCAAAAGAGTATTGTGTTTTAGTTTTGAAACCTTTAATATTTCTATCTCCTTTCATAAATATATGTATGCATTTTAGTTTAAGCTCACTGGTTATACACTATGCATGTAATTGATTAGTCAGTTAGTCGTGAAAACTAAGTGTTTTCCCTCAAAATTTTATTCAATCAAGGCCTTTGTATAAAACATTCAGGTGATTAGGCTATCAGACCAGGTTGTGCAAGTAGAGGTACTGAGTAATCATTTGTGAATTAAGTTGCAATTTATATTTCCAATTAGGTGCATCACCAAAGTTTTAATTTTAGTTCATGCATTTAGTTCAATTCTTCTTTCCCTTTTCTAAAAAAAAGACATTCAAATACCTAATTGATAATCATATAGGAACCAGTCTAGAATCTGGAGATTTAGTTTCATCATAGGATACCCACAACCTGAAACTATTCCAATGTTTCACTGGATTGTAGAACTTTTAAAGGTTTTGTAGTACGGGTGCAATACTGGTGATAACATCGACCATTTAAAAAATGATGTTGTTTGTGAAACAAATATCTCAATGGAGAAGTGATAGCTTCAAGTCAGCTATGCATTTTCTTATAGGGATCCGAACACAACTAAAACAAAACCTTTGAATTAGGAAGATAATAAGGCTCCATTACCAATAGGATCATGCAATGTTTGCAACAAGGAGAGAGGGAGATAGAGGGAGATATGGAGATAGAAAGAGGGAGAGATAGAAGGGGGGAAAGAGAGGTAAGGAGATAGAGATAGAGAAGAAATTATAGATGGAGATGGAAATTGAGATGGAGATGGAGGAGAGGGATATGGAGATAAGGAGAGGAAGAGATAAAGTGAGAGGAGAAGGGGATATATAGAGATGTAAGAGATAAAAATATAGAGAGGGAGAGAGTGGGAGAGAATGAGAGAGGGAGAGATAGAAATATAAATATAGAGATAGGAAATGATATATAGAGAGGGGTAGAGAGAGGGAAAGATATAAGGGTAGAGAGATGGATAGATAATGAGATAGAGATAGAGGAAAATATGTGAGAATTTAAATATGAAGAGATAAAGATAAAGCTAGAGATATGGAGGGAAAATAAGGTGTGTGTGCGTGTATGAGTAAGAGAGATATGGAGAAAGATAAAGAAGGAGATATAGTATAAATAGATAGAGAGGGAGGGAGATGAAGGGAGAGAAATAGAGATAGGAGAGATAAGTAGAGAGATATAGAAATGAAAGTGATAGGGAGGGGGAGGAGGGAGATATATGGTTATAAAGGAGAGATAGAGATAAATATAACTTGGGAAAGATAGAGAGGGTGAGAGAAAAAGACAATGATAGAGAGAGATAAATATATAAAGGGAGAGATGGAAGGAGAGAGGATGAGGGAGATAGAGATAGAAAGAGGACAATGAAAGAGGGAGATGGAGAGAGGAAGATTTAAAGATATAGGAAGTGATATATAGATAGAGGTAGAGAGGGATATATATAAAGAGAGAGTACAAGAGATGGAGTAAATAAGAGAGAGAGAGAGAGAGATAAAGATAATGAGATATAAATAGAGAGGGAGAGGGAGAGATGGGAAGATAGAAATAGAGTGGGCAAGAGTGAGAGATAAAGGAGATGACAAATATAATTAATAGAGAGAGGGAGAGAGATATAGAGGGGTGAGAGATAGAGAGATAGAGATAGAGATAGAGATAAAGATAGGGAGGGAGAAACAATGAGTGTGTGTGTGTGTGAAAGAGATATAAAGATAGAGATAGGGAAGAGGAAACAAGGAGTGTGTGTGTTTGAGTGAGAGATATATTGAGAGATAGATATAGAGAGGGATAGATAAATATAAATAGATAGAGAGGGAGGGAGAGAGGGAGAGAAATAGAGATAGAGAAGTTGAGAGATATAGAAAGAGAGAGTTATATATATATATAGAGAGAGAGAGGGGAAAGAGAGAAAGAGATGTAAGGAGAGGTAGTATAGATATATAGAGAGAAAGAGATGTAAGGAGAGGTAAGAAGAGAGAGATAGAGAGGAAGATAGAGATGGAGATGGAGATCAAAATGGAGAGAGAGAGGAAGAGAGAGAAATAGAGATAGAAAGCGGATGAGACAAAGAGAGAGGGAGAGATGGAGGGATAGAAAGAAATAGGAAGTTATATAGAGGTAGAGAGAGGGAGATATATATAGAGAGAGGTAGGGAGAGGTACATATGGCCAAAGACATATATAGAGATAAATGGGAAGAGAAAGAGAGAGATATATCTTTATATTTTTGTAGATCCCTCTCTGTCTTTATATATTTTTTATTATCTCTCAATCTATCTCTTCCTCTCTCTCCCCTATTTCTCTCTATATTTGTCTTCCCTTGTCTCTTCCTCTATCTTTCTCTCATTGCTTCTCTCTGTCTATTTCCCTCTTCCTATACTTCTCCCTTTACTATTTTTTGCTACCCCTATTTAACTACCCCTCTCTCTCTCCCCCTTTCCCTCTTTATATCTTGATCGCTCTATCTCTCTATATATATTTGTCTCCTATTTCTCTTTATCTCTCCATCTCTTTATCTCTCTCTCTCTATGTGACTATCTATCTATGTCTCTCTTTTCTCTTTTCCTCTCTCTTTCTTTATCTCTCTCCCTATCTCTATCTCTTTGTCTCTCCATATTTATTCCTTTATATCTATACCTCTATTTTTGTATCTCTCTTTTTATCTCTTGTATCTCTTTGTCTCCCTCTCTATTTCTCTCTTTATTTTCTCTTTCTCTCTCTCTCTCTCTCTATTTTCCTCCTAAGTGTCAATGGGTACACTGAAGAGGTTTTAAAGGTGAATTATCATATCCTTAATCAAATGACATGCTACCCTACTATCCTTAGATTTTTCACATGAAATGACTAATCAAAAGTTATCTTCTCTCTCTCACTCTATAAATTTTATTTTTATTTTTAAGTTTGAAATTCATTTTATTATATAAATTATAACAAAAATCCAAAATAGAATTATTCTACAATAATTAAAGTTTTAATAAGATAAATAATTGTAAATTAAATCAATTTTAATAATTTTTAATTATTTTTTGCGATTTCATAAAAAAAAATCATTAAAAAAATCAAACTAAAATAAATTAAATTAAATAGAAAATCAAAATATATCAAAATCCAAATATTGATAAACATAATAATTTTAAAAAATTAATAACAAATAATAAACTTATTAATTTAATAGATTAAAATAAAAAATAAACTATTTTTTCACGTGACTAATGATGCTAGCACGACACACCCTCTGATACCACAGGTTTGGGGGGAGACTAGACCTCGTGACCTCTTGCCTACAACAAAATGTTTTAGCCAATCAAGCTAGGGACTCCACCCCTCAATTTATTGATTTATTATTATTAGTATTATTATTTGAAATATATATATATATATATATATTTATTAAAATATTATTCTTATTTATCTAAAAATCTAAGTTTAAAAAGTTTAAAAGAAAAAAACCATTCTTATCCTATGCAATTGTTTTTTCTTTAATTATTTATATATTTTTTAATATTTTAAAAAAATTGACAAGATTATTTCAATCTTTCTCTACAATCTTCAATTGTTAATTTTCAAAATCAGTTCATTCACTTGATATAGAAAACATGTAATAACTAACTAACTATATATATATATATATATATAAACCTTCAAACCCCCCTCTACACCATCACACATTACTTTGATACAAAAAAAAAAATTGATATAAAATATAAAAGACCTCTAGGTGAAAACTCTAACCCAAAAAAGTAATGAATCAAACAAAATGAAAAAAAAAACATAATACTACCAATGTAAATCAAACCACTACAACACATAATTTAATGATTCAAACAAAATGAATTAAAAAGAAAATGGAGGACCCACACCATAAATAGGTCACATGGCAATTATTAAAAAATAAAATAATCCAAACGAAAAAATATTGCATACATATTACATAATTTTTTTATAATTTTATATAAGTAATGTAAATAATTAATTTTTTTTTAAAATATATTATTATGTAACATTTGCATTAAATATTTTTGAATAGGAATTATAATTCTTAATAATGTCAATAAACAATAAAATTATAATAATCTAATATAAACCTTCAATATATAATTTGCTTATATTTAAACTCCACACAAACCATTTTCTTATTATTATTTTTAAACTGAGATACAAAAATTAATAATTATATAAAATAAAAAATAAATTAATTCTTAATAGAATATTATTTTATTTTAGAGATTTTAAAAAAAAAATTATGCATCATAATCATCAAAGATCAATTTTTTAATCAATATTTAATATATATATTAAAAAATAATGTAAAATTAGAAAATGATAATTATTAGTAATAAATGTAAAAATATTAAATATATTATTAAATTAACAAGAAATTTCTAAACTTATATTAAAAATATTCAAGATAATGTTTAAAAATATTTTTAAATTAAAAACAATTATATTATTTTTTTAACAAGAAATTTCTAAACTTATATTAAAAATATTCAAGATAATCTTTAAAAATATTTTAGAATTAAAAACAATTATATTCTATTTAAAAAAATTATAAACTAATATATATTTTATAATAATATTATAAGTGATAAATATTAATATAAAACAACTATAACTATTAGTAAAAATGTCAAAATCTTAAATTTACTCTTATAAGAAGTTAAAGCAATTATATTCTATGTTTGAAAATATTCTAAATTACTTTGTATTTTTATAATAAACATGATAAAATAATATATTTTAATATTAGAAATTAAAATATTATATTATATTATATTATAATTTTATAGTTTATTAATAATTTAAAATACAGTTATATTGACCTTTTAAATTTATCATTGCATATAGATAATGGACTAACCTAAACCATAAAACATTAAACCTATAGTTGAAAATTTCTCTTCCTCCCTAATTACATCTTGACCCAAAGAGAGATTAGGAAACTCCTATTACAATAAGGAATGAGATTCAAGTGACACATTTGAGATTGAACAAGTGTTCCACGAGGACATGTCCCCCCAAAAACCTTGCGTTTTCAGGAAAAAGACATCTCAAAGACATGGGGATTTGGGGGGATGTCCCCCCGTCACCTCACCACCAACACTGGTGTCTTTGAAACATTATCGAGATGTCCCCAAGATGTTTGGGAAACTCTTAAGAGTCCCTTAATTGTCTTGGGGACACCCAAGAGTCTCTTTCGACCAAAAGACCAAAAAACAATTTAAAAAAAATTCAAAATCCTCATTTTAATTCACAAAAACAAATCAACAAGAAGCTAATAGTGTGAGTGTAAGAGTGAGCTCCAAGTGTAAGGTGAAAGAGTGAAAATGAAGAGAACGAGAATTGAAGAGGAGCAAGAAGAGAAGTGACTCTAAGTGCTAATGTTTCATTTGTAATCCTTATACTTACACATCTTTTCGTAACTATTTTTTAAGTACTATATGTATTTCAAATCTACCTCCATCACCCCGTTGTCCCTAAACATATACCCTTGATCTCTCCTCCAAAACCATCCCCTGTCCCTACTGTCCCCAAACTTAGATCCTTTATTCCCCATCTTCAAAACCTGTTCTTGTGCATCCCCCATCAAAAAAATGACAATGGCTATGCAACATACAAAATAAACCCTATGGATGTCAGACTGTCTGTACTCTTCAGAAAAAACTTGGTGTTGAAATAATAAATAATATAAATTTTCTATAATAATACAATATATAATTATAAATAATATATGATATAATTTTCTATGATGTAAATTTTTTATGTAAATTTTATAAATAGTATTGTATGATTTTTTTTTTGATTTGTAATAGTATGCATTTATATTAATATATCAAAATGTTACAGAGTCCTCCATGAAAAGTTTGCAGGGCACCACTCGTGCCAGAGACAACACCCACTCGAGCGAGAAACAACACCACATGTCCCAACCTTCAAGCCACTCTACGGCGAGGTAACATAACAAAATTTGAAGGCCGATAACAAAACGCCACCCACCATCCACCTATCAACTACCCATTATGCCAGGCTTACTTTAGACCAATAGAGAAAACAAAAAGACACTAACCCAGATACCCATTCGTGGCAGCAAAAGCATGGAAGTTTGGAACCTCACTACGACCAAAGGAATACTCCACCTTAAACACCTTCAAAAGATAGCTCACACCAACCGCCACGACCTTTTTTTGCTCCACCAGTGCCATCCCCTTCAAGTCCAGGATGTATGGATAATACTTCACCACCTCCCCAGGTTTATAGAATGTCTGGAAGTCATAGGGTTGAGGGAATCCCGTACCCGAGATAGCAATCGTGAGCACCTCCTCCAACCCAACTAGCCAGTTTGCAATGAAGAGTTGGTATATTAGAGCCTCGACATCCTTTTTGCTCATCCTAATCTCCAACAAGACAACGAGAAACCGAGAGGTGATATGCGTTCTGACTCGTTTGAATTCACTATTTTGAATGAAGCCCTTGCCCAACACCATTTTCAATGTCGCCATGATGAACATATCATATGTATTTTAAATCCACTTCAAATCTTGCTCAGTGACCTTTCCTTGAAATTCCATCTCCCTAACCGAGCTATCCAACTGGATTGGGGTGTCGACACCCATATTGGTTAATGTCTCTGCAGACATTTTAACCACAAATTTTGAGCGCTCGCCCATTTTGCAGACAACCACACCTCCGGTGCCACCCAAAACAAATGATCGCCAAAATGAGAATTTATGTCTACAAATGTAGACCGCCACACCACCAACACTACCCAAAACGAGCAATCGCAAGTATGGAGAAATGAAACCATCATTGAACAGATATGGAGAGCCAATGGAGGTGGAGGTCACATCGAGAATAATTAGAGTGATAGGAAGTTAAAGCCAACTGTACCAAATTTTCCCATCCAACTCATGAGGATGTCCAGTTTGCATGATCTAGTCCTATCAACGGATCCCAAGGATGATCTGAGTTGATAGCCCGGACACCTAGATTGTGGGCTTTGTAAATCACCCTCAATTATCATGATTACACTGACAACGAGGCCCACAAAAATGAAAGATTGTCCACATCACCCAACACTCCAACCATGTTTTGATTCACCACAACAACGACGTCCAACATGACTACAAACCTGTTGATGATGATCCCCGACCCACCACACCTAAGTGTGGGAAGGGCACCCACCCAATCTCCCACGGCGCTGGCTACCCAGCCTACAAAATCTGATGTCCATCCCATGGGCTGTATGTTATGCCCATCCTGCATCAAGTACGGAGACCCACGACCTGCTCTAGTTCTGTCAGTCAGACAAAGAGATGGAGCATGAAAGTGCAGTGCACGACCTAGGCAATTCAATTCCGCAGGGGATGTCAGAAAGAGGGCAGATGACCTAGGCAATTCAATTCCGCAGGGGATGTCAGAAAGAGGGCAGATCAAGTCACGTCAACGCACAACCTTCAACGATGTATGTATATAGTGAAGAAAAATCAGAAGAAGAAAAAATACAAGGGACTAGCTGTCAATCCAGAGAACGGGCCCACTTGATTGCAACTCAACTAGTACGAAAGTTGCGTCTTACATAAGGATGATCGGAATTTTGTCTCCAGGTGAAAATAAAAAATGTATATTGAAATTACCTTTTCGCAGAATTAATGATTTAGGGTTCCACAAAAAGTCCGATATAAGTTTGATTAAGGTGTCTTTATTTAAACAAATACGCTTTGATATATAATGTATAATACATATAACGCTTGTATCTCTTATATAAGTAGTTTTACTTTCACACTATATATCTATATCTATCTATATACAAAGGTTAAGGTTTAGGTTTTGATTGAATAAACAATTCTATATTGATAATAAATAAATAAAAATTATAAAATAATTTTTTTAATTGTGTAATTAGGTATTGAATGAACTTTGAGTATTTGATTTTTAATAAATATAATAAAACTAAATATTTAAGTATGGAATTTTGTTTAATTATGAATTATGAATATTAGATTTTTTTTTTATTTTATAAATTTCATATTTATATGTTTTTATTCAAAGGAGATAACATAACCATGGTCATTGACTTCTTACTTCTTTCTTTAGGATTTATCTCATGCTTAAATCTCATTGACTTCTTACTTCTTTCTCTAGGATTTAGCTTCCTTGATTAAGGTGTCTTTAAACATAACAATAGATATTTGAGAGGGACCCAAAGATCCATGTGTGTTAGTCATGAACCTATAACCCAAAAAACAATAGAAAAATATGAATAAAATAGGAAAACCCAACCTAAAAAATCTAACTTTTTTCAATGCAAGGTTGAATTTTAACTTGGAAAAAATATACATAAACACTTGACTTATTTACTTGTAATTTAAAAATGAAAATTATGTTCATTTCTTCATTTTTCTCCTTTCTTTAGTGTTAGTGGCTACACATACAAACCTATGGTATACATATAAACTATTCTATATTTAAATTCCCTCTTCTTGGATTATTAGCATAGATTTATGTGAAACTTCACTTTTTTTCTTAATTTTATTTTTAGGATGTAGTTATTGATGAATTTTCCAAAACTTTAAATAAGCGTGTCCATCTATTTTTGTAATGGCTAAAATGATTAGTTGTGGCTTTTCCTTCTCTATTTTATACAAGAGTTTTTAATGAGATTAATTTAGTTAATTAAAGATGCAAATTATGTCCCCAAATTATAAAGGGTAGTGTACCATTTTTTTTCAATTAAGTTTAAACCTTATCATCCCCAAGGTTTCCTAGCATAGTTAGATAATAGTTCCAAGTCACTTCATGACATTGACATATCTCACACTATACACATAATCTAACTATCTATGAACAGATCAACAATAGCTACTTCCTGTATAGGGGCAATAGGAGTAGTAAGACACTTTCTTAAATAAGCTAATCCTATTTCATCATTCTTGGTATATAATACCAATGATAGAAAATTCCTCCTATTATGGAGTAATTACAAGCACTGCATAAAACAACATGTAAATAACTTCTATATTCCTTTCAAAGAAAATGCTATATTTCCCTAATGCAAGTAATCTTAATAGATCAAATAAAGCACTTACGAATCAACATAACATGTCATTTGATTAAGTATATGATAATTCACCTCTAAAACCTCTATTACTCTATCTCCATATGTCTTTCACTCACACACACTATGTTTCTCTCTCCCTATCACTATCTTTATCTCTCTATCTCTCTCCCTCTCCCTCTTTATCTCTCTATCTCTCCCCCTTCTATCTCTCTATCTCTCTATCTTTCTCTATCTTTATCTCTCCCTCTACCTCTATCTATTTGTCTCCCTCTTCCTCTCTTGCTATATCTCCATCTATAATTTTATCTTCCTCTCTATCCCTCTATCTCTAGACATGTCTCTCTCTATTCATCCATCTCTCTCTCCCTCTCCCTCTTCCTAGACCTCTATATCTATATCTCTTTGACTCTCCATCCACCTCTTCATATTTTTTCCATCTATCCGTCTATCTCTATCTTATTATCTATCTCGCTATCCCTATACCTCTCCGTCTCTCACTCTACATATGTATCTCTTCTATCTCTATCTATCAGGTCTATTTATATATTATCCTCTGTTCCTTCCCTCCATTCCTCCATTTCCTATCTCTTTATCTATATCTCCTTCCATTTCCTCTTCCATTCCTCTCTTCCACTCCATCTCCTTATCTCTTTATCTCCATCCATATTTCCCTCTCCATCCTCCCTCTTTATATCCTCTCTTTCTTCCTATCTTTCCTCTCCCTCTTCCTGCCTTCCTCCTCTACCTCTCTCTCCCCCTCCTCTGCTTATTCTCCTCCTTTCTCCTCCACTCCTCTATCTCCCCTCTTTTAATCTCCCCAAATCTTCCTTCCCTATCCATCTCTCCCCTTCATTTATTCCATATATCTTTCTCTTTTATCTCCATATCCACTATCCCCTCTCTCTCTCCATCTCCATTTGTCCATCTGTCCATTCCATTCCTCCATCTTTGTCCTGTCCACCATGTATATATCTTTATATCTCTCCCTCTTCCTCTTCCTCTATATCTCTTTGTCTCCCCCTCTCTCTCTTCCTCCATATCTCTCTCTCTCCCTTTCCCTCTTCCTCTATATATCTATATCTCTCTATCTCTCCCTCTCTATCTTTCTCTATCTTTATCTCTCCCTCTACTTCTATCTATTTGTCTCCATCTTCCTCTCTTGCTATATCTTCATCTCTAACTTTATCTTCCTCTCTCTCTCTGTCTATCTCATTCTCTTTCATCCATCCTCCTCCCTCTTCCACAGGCCTCTATCTCACCATCTCTTTGTCCCCGTCTACCTCTTCCTTTCCATCCCTCTATCTCTGTCGTTAATCCATCTCTCTATATCCCCATATCTCTTCCTCTCTCTACTTATCTCTATATATCACTTCCTATCTCTATCTTTATCTTTCTACCTCTCCCTCTCTCCTTCTCCCCCTCTATATATTTATCTCTTCTATCTCTATCTATCTCTCTCTTCTCTCTATTTGTATCTCTCCATGTCCTCTACATATCACTCTCATTCTTCTGCATTTACATCTCCATTTCTATCTATATCTTCCTCTTTATCTATATATCCTTACCCCCAAGTCTCGCTCTCTCACTCTTCCCTCTTTTCTCTATCTATATCTCCTTAAACCCCCCTCTCTCTCTCTCACTCTTCCTTATTTTATCTCTCCCTCTTTCTATCCCTATATCTTCCTATCTCTCTATTGTAAACATACCATGTGCCAATCGGTAATGGAGCTTGATTATCTTCTTTATTTATAGGTTTTGTTTTAGTTATGTTTGGATCCCTATAAGTGGATGTAAACATCATTTCTCCATTAAGACATTTGTTGCACAAATATAATTTTTCTAAATGACCTACTAATTGACCTCATGTACTACACAAATGTATGCCAAAAATAGACCAAAATTTTCCTTGATTAACTTTCCACACCTCTTTGGTGTACCCATTGCACACCAATGTGTGATTGCTAGTGTTTATTTTTGGATAAAACCATGTTTATTGGATGAAATTTGTATATTTGAAATAGTCACTTCTATTGTTTTTTCAAATGAGTAATGAGGAAATGAAGTATTTTTAAAAAATAATTATGAAAATATAAAGGATACAATGTTGTGCTTTATGGGAAAATATAAAATGAATATGCATTCAAATTTAAATGTTTAAAGCTGGAAAACATGCACATATGAAAAAATTATATTGTATATTGATTTTTAGTCATCATGGAAAGTAAGATTGCAAGAAATAAATCTATAAGTTGTTATTAATTATAATTCAACCATTCTAAAGTGAATATACATTCAAATTTAAATGTTGAAAGCTGAAAAATATGCACATAAGGAAAAATTATATTGTATATCGATTTATATATAAATATGTAGAATAATTGTCTACACATATACAAAATTGGCATTTATACCAACTCAAAATATTTTTTACAAAATGTTGCATATGTCATCTCAAGCTCCATATGCCATCTCAAAATCTATATGCAATGTGGATGTTCAATAACTACACATTAAATCTTAATAGTTCAATTGATCATATGTCTCAAGCGAGTCCTAAACTTGTGGTGGATCATCAAAATCTAACCTCCTCATGCCACTTGGTGGATGCAAAATTGACTGCACAATAACAAGTCAAACCATATTTTAATGCTCAAGAGTAAATAAATTAGGCCAACCAAATAAAAACTTATCTACTATAATTTAAAATTTTCAAATTATTGTATTGTTACCATCTCTACTTTGCATTACATCCATTGTTGAAGCTGTTTGGTTAAGATCAATAGAAAATGGTAACATGCATTGTTGGGTGTTATGTTGATTATCTAAAGCCACAATAACATGCACAATTAACACGTCAACTAAGAAAAAATAATTTTAAAAATTAAAGACATAAAATTGATTGAAGTGTGTTCTATAATTTCTATACCATCTCCACTTTGCATTGTATCTATTTTTGTTTGGTTAAGATGAATAGAAAAAGGTAACATATGTTCTTTATTGTTTTGTTGATCCTCTGAATCTGTAATGACATGCACATTTAACACATCAACATAGATAAAGTTTTCAAGTGTAAAATTGCATTACATAATGAATATAAACAATAGTAAATTTATTAAGTATAAAATTAATAAATACATTTGATAGTTAAAAAATACCATCTATAACTTGTATTTCATTTATTATTATTTGGTTTAGATCAATAGAGAATGGTAATCGACGTCGTTGAGTACTTTCTTGATCAACCAAACCTACAATGACATATATTTAACATATGAAATAGAAACAAGAAGTATTATTATGCAAATTACTAAAATGCATATGAATAAATATACTCACTGGGTTGTTGGATGGTAACTCTTTCTTCTTCTATTGCGATGCCTGAGCGATTAATGACCTTTTTTTTCTTTTTCTTTCTACATCCAATAGAGGGGAATTGAAAATTTCCATACTCTTTAGCTGTTTCATTCAAGTCTTTGGAGATGACATTGTCTCTTTGATGAGTTGAACGACGTTTGCACATTTTGCTTGGACTAAACCATGGTGATATTCGTCTCATCGACATGTTCTCTATGCCAGGGATTGGTGTGAATTTGGAAGAGGATGGAAAAGATGTATTGATATCTTTTCTCAACCTCTCAATACATTGACTAAATTTATTTCTTTCATCTTCGCTAGCTGGTAAATTTTGGAGCAGATGATTTAAATAATCAATAGAATTTTGAAAGTTCCAGCCATCTGTAATACAAATATATATGATTAAATTTGAAAATATTTTTAAAATATCTTAATGTTTCATTATAAAATATATAAATTGAAATGTACCTGTTCTCTGGTCTTCACCAATGACAACCCCAAACACATCTTGATCTTCTACTTGATTACAACCATCTATAATTGGTTTAAGATTTAATTAATTTTGAGAACCATAAAAAATAAACTAATATTTAATTGTAACGACCATATCGACATTACCGATGGTATTAATTTCGTGACTAAAACTCCCTCTGACATTGTCAGCATCATCAAGCAATGGAGTAACACCATCTATAATTTAATGAGATTAATTTAGTTAGTTTTGAGGAAAAATATAATAATCATTTAACCTATGAATATTAAACTTAAATTTCAAATAACCCTTACCAGAAACTTGATCTTGCTCATTATTTGTGTTTCTCTTTAGAAGATCTAAAATCTTTAACACATGTTTGCACGTGTTTCCCTTCTTTGTCCACTGACAATCACACACATGCAAATCTGGTCCAAATTTTCTAACAAAATACCATTTTGTTGGAACTGTTTGGCTTCTTATCTGGTATGTGTTAGGGAGGAGATCATATGGAAAGCAATCTATATCTGGTATTTTTTTTACCTCTCTAATGCGGTTATGTAATATCTTTCTTTTTTGAAGTTAGTCAAAAACCCTGATAATTGCAAATATCTTTTATTTTTATAGAATGGCTCTACCCTATGAAGAAGTGTATGGATAAGCCAATCCATTCTTCTCGTGCATCTCTTTGAACGATCACTTAAATAGTGACTCTTGATGTGACAGTGGTATGACTCAATGGAAGCATTGGTTTCTTAATTTGCATGAGGGAAATTTCTATAGTTTTTTGCTCACATCTCTATACAAACAATCATAAACTTTATCTTAGTATAAATAAAAATAGGTTAAATGATGTAAATGCATAAAAAACCATAATGAATAATTTAATGAGCTTACCAATACGAGTCTCATCATGCCACCATGTTTTTTGAAAGTAATCAATAAATTTCTTCTCCTCTTTGAATTCCTCCATAAAATTTTTTATTAGGTGAGTAGTGATTTCTTCGTCATCACTCATTGCATACATTATCTCACCTAATCTATCGAACATATTAATTCCAACATCCTTATTATTGACATACCTGGATTATAAAACATAATATCAAGCTATGAGGTTATACATGTAATGTTTGGTTATTCCACATATTTTAATTAAAGATTGACTTACCTGTATACATTCTTCAACCATGCCTACGTACATGCCAAATACATAAAAGTACTCGACAATCAAAGGAAAATCTACATGTCACATTATAAAAGTTCATAAGTAGTGCAATCTAAAAATAATAATTGTACAAGTGCTATAAAATCTCATAAGTAGCATTTTTAAAAAATTAAATAAAATATTAAGGCCAATAAAAACCTGATTGCTTCAATCTCAGCACTAGCATCATCTGTCATAAATGCATTGACATTCCAATCTTCTTTGCATTGTTTCCCTCTTTTACAAATTTCTGTCAACCATTCATTTATATCCTCAACTTTATTTCTTGAGGTTATGGCCCATGCAACAGGTATACCAGCCTCTTGTTCATCAAATACAAGCAAGGTATATAACTGGTACTACACATCAATAAACCATTGATAAATTATTATATGTTTAGTAGAATAAATTAATGATTTCAAATTAAGATTCATAAATACAATTAACATTGTTTTACTTACACCATATTTATTTGTTGAAAATGTGGAATCCATTGCAATGATTGAGTTATGTGAATGTTTCACCATCATTTCTCGCATCCATGGTGTTTGGATTCCTATGGTAAATGGAATATTTTCCACATTATTTGGTCTTTTATAGTAAAAGAAGTTATCTTTCTCCTCTACATGCCACATGCTTACACTTTTTGCATCATCTTCATTCTTTTGGGATTGAAGTGACCGTACTCTTTTCCATGCATTCAAAACATCTTTCCTCAACAAACATGTGTCCCTCTTATTCATCAAATGAGTCAAACCATGGTCTAAATAATGTTGTTCGCATATTGTGTCAATCCCCACCCCCATTAGCAATAAGGATTCAATATACAATTTACATTCATTTGACAACCTTGGTGCAACACTGCTTCTTGGATCACCAGAAGGGTCATCTTTTCCATGGAAAAATTCACCTTTTTTATCACAATGACTGAAATCATTATATGTAATGATCGCAACATTTGGTCTACCATACATAACCTTAACAAGAAAGTGGGCTTGACAACCCCTTTTTGGGACAAACCTTCATTTCCTTTCCATGGTTTGAGGTTTGTTTCGGTTATCATCGGGGCCAAAAGCACACCAATAACTGTTTACACATGTACAAAATATATATTAATTGATATAACAACTAGAAACTATAATTTCTTACATGCATAATTATTATATTGAATCTAAGCAAACCTTGAGTACATCATGGTTGTATGGTCGCTAGGTTCTATCAAGTTGGGCTCTCGATGCACTTTGCGTATAAAATTTGTCTCTGTACTATCTAATAAGCCTTCCCCTTTAACAAACTGAGGGAGTCTCTGAAGAGGGATTGCAACACATATGTCTATCTCACCATTTTCATCTCCAATAGGTGTCCATTCAAGGTCAACACTTGAGAAATGATTTCCCTGATTGGGAATGTCTTGCACACCTAAATGAAGGAGTGATTCCTGCTTTGTTGGCTTTCCCATTCTGAATAATGTTAAAAGATGGTTAGTGGACTTTTATCTTGTTCAAATATGTGATAAAAATCAAAGAGGTGATAAACTTGCTTTGTGTGGGGTCCAATTGATTTAAACCTTGGTTAATGGGATTTATTTTACCACATCAATGTCTTGATTAAGTTAAAACTACATGGTTTATCTTTATCTCTCCTTTAACTAGTTATTTTCTACAAGCCCGATCTTCCATCATTCTAAAATTCTATCCAATCCCCATGAATTTACAAATAAGATCATGTCTCTCAAAAATTAAATCACCTACCACAAAGTCAAGAATATAAACAAACATAGGAATAATATTATCATCCTAAAATTCAATCAAACCCCAATGAATTTACAAATAAGATCATCTCTCTAAAATAAACTTTTACCACAAAGTCAATAATATAAACAAACATGAGAATCTTTGTGCTCTAAGGGAGGTAATTTATTTCTCTAATGAAATGTATTTCATTTTAACCAAACCAATAATAATGCTTACTACATTAGTCTCATGTAGGGAATCATCAGCACAATGACCAAGATGATGACTTATTTAAAAGATATTTGAGAGGGACCCAAAGATCCATGTGTGTTAGCCATGAACCTATAACCCAAAAAATAATATAAAAATATGAATAAAATAGGAAAACCCAACCTAAAAAATCTAACTTTTTTCAATTCAAGGTTGAACTTTAACTTGGAAAAAATATATATAAACATTTGACTTATTTACATGTAATTGAAAAATGAAAATCATGTTCATTTCTTCATTTTTCTCCTTTCTTTAGTGTTAGTGGCTATGCATACAAACCTAGAGTATACATATAAACTATTCTATATTTAAATTCCCTCTTCTTGGATTATTAGCATAGATTTATGTGAAACTTCACTTTTTTTCTTAATTTTATTTTTAGGATGTAGTTATTGATGAATTTTCTAAAACTTTAAATAAGCATGTCCATCTATTTTTGCAATGGCTAAAATGATTATTTGTGGTTTTTCTTCTCTATTTTAAATAAGAGTATTTCATGAGATTAATTTAGTTAGTTAGAGATACAAATTATGTCCCCAAATTATAGTGTCTTTGCCATACATACATCTTAGTGTCTTAATATTCAAGAATTATTATCTTAATTATATTCATAGTTGCGAAATTGTTTATTTGTATTTAGAACTCCAAAGGATTCTTAGTTGAAAATGGGTTGTCAAAATTAACCAGGACCTCAACTTTGTGGCAATTTTACAAAATGACACATCAATACATAATGGGATAGGAAAAATTAACATGTTTTAGAAAGCTGACAATAAGTGCTACCTATATGTATTTTTTTAATTTTTATATATATTGACTTCATTTGACCTTCAAAAATATGGTGTGAAATGATAAATTTTGATTAGTAAAATGATGTATGAGACTAAACAATATATTTGGCATGTAAATGTGTGTTGGTTCAACATTTTATGTAGCTTGGGGGACTATGGTACTACATAGAATTTTTAAATGAAAAATATATATAGTGGTCAAAAATATTATCTACAATGAACTCAAATCATTTTTTTTCTTGTGTTCCCATAAATTTCTTATTTGATTAGTGATACATACAATTATACCTCATACCTAAACCATATATTTTATGAGATAATATTCAAATGAATTTAATATGACATTTTCTTGTATGACATCTTGATAGTGTGAATATGAACTTATGTTAATGTTATTTTGGATGTACTGGTAAAGTCAAATTCACACTATAGAATGTGATTTGTGAGCACACAATTCAATTAAGAGTAGTTATATTTCTTTAGATTTCCACCCCTACTAATTGAAATTAATTTTTTAATGTTTGTATGACCTTATGTTTGCTTTCTCATGATATTTTTTTAAACATCTACCAATTGAATGGTGAAATTTGGAGATTTAAAAAATAAATAAAAAATGAATAATTATAAATAAAAGTGAAATATATAGAAAATAAAATTATTTAACATAAATTATTTAAGGATGAATTCAAATGTAATAATATATTAGTATATTTAGATATTAGAGTAAAGATAATATTAATTTACAAGATGTTTATCAAATTGTGTTTTATTATGTTCTAGCAAACTGTTAATTATTTTGTTTTCATTCTATGTCACTTTCATACCATAATGATCTTCACACTTTTAAATTCAAATTTGATCCATAGGTTTGACACTTGATCATAAAAATACACAAATGCTTATGATTGTCTATAATTTGCTATAGTCTAAGTGTTTGAAAAAATAGTTGTGTTGATGAACACCTTTAAGAATTTGCTATATATGAAGCGTTTCGTGCTCTAGATTAATAAAATGATATAAAATAGAGGAAGCCGATTTTTCTTTATTTATTATTTTAATTTTTTACCTATATATATATTTATAGATGATTAAAATACCAAATATATCATGTTATAAATGAAAACATATTAGTTTGATTACAATATATCATTAAATTATAAAGAGTAGTGTATCATTTTTTTTAGTTAAGTTTAAACCTAGACTTTCTTTTTTCATTTCTCTATATATATATTATTAGTCTATTTTTTCCATCTAATTTCTTTTGTGATTTAATCCTATTTCCTCTCCTTTTAACTCCTTTGCTCTCCTATCCTTGGTTTGTTTATTCTCTTTCCACCTCCCTTCCTTTTAAGAGGCTCCATGTGCAATCTATATCCTTCCAATCCTCTTCTTAATGCATCCATAATTCTAATCATAGATTGAACTATAATTCTTGTGATTATTATAATCATATTAGGGTTAAACTGAAAGTGATTATAACCATTAATCTATATTTTGGGGCAACCAATAATATATTAAAATTGAATGTAACCTTAATTAGATTAAAACTTTATACTAACTTTAATCCTACCCTAACCGTAATTCTAACCATGGTCCACTCCCTATAAACTATTATATTTAAAATATTATAATAATATATTTAATATATTACTAAATGAACCCTAACCCTAACCAAAATATAGGCATTATAATTAAAGACTAACCCCATCCCTAACCCCAAATGAATCATAATGTCAAACCTAACCCTAATCCTTGTTGAATTGTAATAGTAATTGTAACACTATACAAATCCTAACCTTAATTCATCCTAGAACCCTCATACTAATCTAACCCTAATTCATCCTAGAACCCTCATACTAATCTAACCCTAACCTTGCAAATTGTAATTCTAATCCTAATTAAACATAGCAATAATTATAAGCCTATAAGAACCCTAACCTTAATTCATCCTAGAACTCTAACCTTAATTGAACCCTAACCTTGCAAATTGTAATTCTAATCCTAATTAACCATAGCAATAATTGTAAACTTATAAGAACCTTGACCTTAACTAATCATAAAAAACTCACACTAATCTAAACCTAACCTTAACCATAATTGAACCATCAACCTCATTGAACTTTAACCCTAATAGAACCTTAACCTTGACAACATTGTAATCTTAGCCCTAATTAAATTGTAATCTAACCCTAACCATAATAATAATATTATATAAATTATTTTAAAACTATATGATAAGTGTAAATGCAATTCTTTATTGCATTTTTTTAAAGATAGATATGCTCGTTTTAAATATATATTAATTTAAGAACTTATTTTTATTTGTTATAATAATGTTTTTATATTTTCTTTGTATTTAATTTTGCAATTGTTTAACAATAAGATGTGCACTTATTATGATTTTTTTTTCTATTAGATGCAAATTTATGTTTCTATATTTTTGTACAATAAAATATTTAGTGAAACCTTAAATTTATAATATTTATTTATAGATATATATTGATTTTGAATAAAATAGAATATGAGTGTTTTTTCCTTTTTGAAATGTTTTCAATTTTATTAAGAAAAAAATGAATATTTTTTATGATTTAAATATATGAATTTAGAAAAAAAATTGTGTAATTATAAATTTCAGATTTTTGAAATTTAATTTTCTAATTTCTAATTTTAAATCATTAATTTAGAATTTTTAAAAAGAATAATTATTTTTCATTCTTTTATAATTTAATTATTATTCTAGTGTCAAAAAATATTTTATAATGATATCAAAGAATATTTTTGTTTATAAAATTAGTATATTAATGTATAAACTTATATGCAATAGTAAATTTAACGAAGTTCATTCATACTTAATTATATATTTATTTACCTATGTGTAATTTAATTTACCTATATATATTTATCCTATGTGTAATTTGATCTTTACCTATATATTTATTCCATACAATTTTACTTATTTTAATTTAAAATAATAAAATAAAGATATTTAGATAATATAATTATTTTAATTTTTTGTGGATTGTTATGTATATATATGATAATTATTAATTTATTTGTATTAAATTTATAAAAAAAATTAAAAATACATTAATTTTAGTATTTTATAAAGTTATAAGATGAAATTATTATTTCATCTAAATAATTTAATAACTTATAAATATTTTTAATAACTTATATTTGGTATTTGTATTATATATATATAGATATAAACTCAAAATAATAAATAAAATAAAAACTGGCTTTCTATTCTACATGTATATTCGAGAAGCTCTAACAACACTTATGGTCCACTGTACCAGTGAGATCCAAACCCACTCAAGCCATGGGAAATAAATATATGATATTCCCCATCAAATAATAAATCAAATAACCAAATTGATGAAAACCATTTGGGGTGACCACACATTCACATCAGTATCCAACCAATTTTCTATGGTACTTGACACAATCATCATAACAAAGAAAAGTTCACCATTATAGATGGTGAATTCACTACCTATTCAAATCAATGAAATTGTAGAAAAATTTAAGGTCATTCTTTAAGGTTCATAACTTTTATTCCAAACTCCTAAGGATGTCCCATACCATTTCTATTCATCCTCAACTATCAACATAGATGCTTTTTACAACATACCCAACATACTCCATCTCATAGATCCTTGTAAACACTCAAACAAATGCAAAATACCATTACCCCCAATGGTCCAAAACATGTGAAATACCATAACCCCAATGATCAACAAATGTGAAGTATGATTAACTCCAATGGTCCAAAAGGTTTTGACTAGGTTTTGATTAACTCCATGTGAAGGATCCCTTAATCTTAAGACGACACTCTTAGAATGCTTCCCTTATACCAAGTCAACATACTCTAGACCCTCCTCTATACTTAAGAAAACTTAGGGACATAACTGATAAACATCCAATTATTTATTATAAAAAATTGTTTCTTACAAAGATATTTCTTAGAAAAATTTGGTTTATGTCATAAAGATTAAATTAAAATTAAAACGTTTGAAATTTTGAGTATGTCAAAAAGATTAAATTAAAATGAAAATTTTCATTGGATCCAATATTATTTACAAGATACATCACAGAAAAAAGTGTGCAGAGATTGAAATATTTAAACAAATAAATTGTACAAAATTATCAATATAACATTATTCACTATGTAATAGCATTGTGAAATCTTTTTTCCCTAAATACACTAGAAAATTATATAATAAATTGAATTTTCATTAATCTATAAATTTTACAAAAATCCAACAAAGAAAGTTTTGATCTAAGATAATATTAATTTTCAGTTATAAAATTTTATTTGTTAATAACAACAAAATTGACATAAATGGAATTTAATAACTTAATACCTATAAATACCTATATTTGAATCTAAAATTTGATTCTAAAAGTTGGAGCCTCTCACTGACACTCGCATTCTATAGTTGCCCCGCTATGCATCGCACTCACTTCGCCAATACACACTGCACAACCAAAACAAAGAATGAAAATTGCTTAGAAAAAAAAATGATTTTTTTTCTTATCCAATAGAAAATATGCCATTTCATAAGCATTTGCTTTCATTTTCCCTCCCTCGTAATTTATTTCAATCTTAGCTCAACAAGCGTTAATAAAATGATTTCTCACTAGTGATGTATTTATTTACTATACAATATTGAAAAAGATGAAATGGGTTGTGTTGTCATACAAGAGTTCTACTTTGTGCCTTAAGAAAAAGTTAATACCCTTAGGATGGAAATGTAAAACATAAAATAAAAAATAAGTAACAAGGACAAAATAGAAATTTGCATATGTTTTGAATGAAAAAACAAACCTTACAAAAATATATACATTGTAAAAACATTATTTAAAATAAATTTGTCCCTATATTTTAAAAATATTGAAATAAGTATGTACACTTTAACACACTTTCTTACATTTATTCAATAATTAATTTTTTAAAATTTGATTTTACCAATAAATTTAATATTTATAATAAAAAATAATAAAAATTAAATAGTCATAAAAAAATATATTAAATTTATTGGTAAAAAAAAAAACATTTAATTAAAGGTTTTCTGCCAGGTTTATGAGAATAACATAGTCTCATAGTCTGTATATTAAGACTGCGTTTGTTTAATTTTGTATATCTTGATCACAATGTCTGAAGCATAATTGAGAAATTAAGCTTAGAGGGATTTGACAACATAATTTATTAGTTGTGCACTACAGCAAGCTAGCCCATACAAAATAAAG
>VDFB02000013.1:75452781-75467732 GCA_007258455.2 Sequoia sempervirens | reverse complement strand
ACCATTGTTTGCATTTTGAAAGGAGAATGATGTTTGTTGTTACCTCACACCATGGACACACAACTTATTGAATTTGTAAATAAATGTGTACAATGTGGGAAAAAAACCAGCACCATGACCCAACAAAATCAAACAACACATGGCAAAAAGGCATTGAAGAGGACTGATTTGTTTCATAAACAAGCAGTAATAATTTTTCAATTAGTGAATAAACCCTTCATGGGTCCTAAAAGATGTAGAAGAAAATGATTAACCAGTACCATTTTTTGCATTTTGAAAGGATAGGAAAAGGATACACACATATATATATATCGATTTGCTAAATGAACAAGAGACAAGAGACACATAATTTGTAAATGAATGTGTACAATGTTATATATATATAACTAACATTGTACACATTCATTTACAAATTCAATTACAAATTCAATAAGATGCAGAAGAAAATGTCTAACCCGTACCATTGTTTGCATTTTGAAAGGATATGCAAAGGATACACACATATATATCGATTTTCTAAATGAACAAGAGACAAGAGACACAAAATTTGTAAATGAATGTGTATAATGTTTTATATATATAACATTGTACACATTCATTTACAAATTCAAACACACAGCTTATTGAATTTACAAATGAATGTGTACAGTGCTTTTTTATTGTGGCATTTACTAAAGTTCAAATCTTTAAAGATTTAATATAAAATATGTAGTTCTCATATTCTTATATGAAATAAGAAAATAAACTCTTGAATGATTTAAAATCCTACATTAAAAAATAAAAACTCTATATATATGAACTGAATAATTTTCAGTCAAATCTAATAAATTGTCTCCTCTTATAAACTTCCATTACATAGATGAAAAAAGGTATTGTACAGAAGAAAAGCATCATCCTTTGGAGTGTAAAATCGAATGCAATCATGTATACTTCTGATATTTCAGTTCCAATTCAAAACCAGTCATTTAAAATGCATAGTCAACATAAAAATATAGCTTTCATATCTCAATGGGATCATGAACTGCAGAGATTAGTCATAGGATAACTTAAAAAATGTATCACAAGGGCATCATCTGACATAGACGTATCTTATCTCAAAGATTTAAATATTACTACTTTACATGTATATTCAATAAGACCCTATAAAACAATACAATATTATACAACTAAAATTTATTTAAAGGTTGACTACTTTTTTCTAATAAAAAATTTATATTCAATCACAGAGATTCATGTCAGACTTATTAAAAATTGAAAGTCAAAACTTTGGTACAACATCCCCAAATCTTTTTTATTCTAAATTTCTAATCCAAATCAAAGGACACAAACATTCAATGAATCAAGTTGGCAACTGTTTTTGTTCATAGATAATATTTCTCACTGAAAGAAAAATGAAGATGTCTTCGCTTTACTCAACTACAGAGATTCTGAAGTCTAATTATTGAAACTTTCTTGAAATATTTATTGTCATAAAAGATCCATTGTTTGTGGGCTATAAAACGTGTGTTATGACACGTTATAGAAACCCAACCCACAATAGCCATTATCTCTTTCCATTCCTCATGAAATTAGAGAGGACAGACTGATAGCACACTTCAATCAATGAATGAGCATACAAAAAAAGAAATGTAACCTGAACACGCAAAATCCATATTTGAATTAAAAAAGAAGACACCTAAAACCCAAAATAAATAAAAACATCTAGAGAGTTGCCAAAATAAAAGGGTAAGTGACATAAGGAAAGAGAATAGAAGCAATGGCCTGATATAGACTAGGAACCAATTTGTATTCTCGAATAAAAGTAGAAATAAAGCTTGTAAATGCACAAGACAACAACCTAGAGCTTAAGCACAGAAGAGCACCACAAAACCTGTAGTGATAAAGTCTTGCATGTCATATGAGAAAATAGAGAGAAAGAATTTTGAAAATACCCCAAAGCATCAAGAAAACAGAACAATTCCATAGTGACAACATAAATGCAAATGATTAATGCTTAATTCTATACCAAACCCATATGCTAAAGTTGAACAACACAGGAAAAGAGCATTCTTTGTATGGGGAAAACAATACATGAGGGAAAAAAAATAGTGAAAGAAGTGAAACAAGAAGTTTCAACTATCACTTGTGACATAAGTGTTGTGTGGCTCGATGACTAAAGCATGTAATTAGCAAAGCTATGAGGAAGAAAAAAACACATGTTTGAATGTTAAGGATTAAATGAATATTATAATCACATCAGTGTAGGTAGCTTTCTATACCATGCACTAATCTACAGCTAAAGCCTATCCAGACTTAAACTTAGAACATGTCATTGACATTTCAATTAGAAAGTAAGACATATTCACTATTGTCAAATGAAGAGCAAGATATCCAGCAACTACATCACGCAGATCCTCCCTTCATAGGTCAAGGAGGTGAAAATGACTTGTATAACCTTTGTTTCCCTTGTCCAACATATCATACAATGCTTGCATAGTCCCACTCCCTACATTTCCCCAAGATGATGCATCACATAGTAACAAAAACCCTCCAAATTGAAAAAGAAAATTGGAAGATTCACATATTCTCTTCTTTTTTTTTCAGTCATGCATGATAACAGAAAATGACCTCCTATAAACAGTTATATGAAGATATTTTGTAAACTATCTATTAATTAATGCAAGGATACAGAATCCAAGGAGGAGTTTATCTAATGGACTTTAAATTGAAACTAATAACAAGCTGAAGGTAAATTTATTATTTTTAATATAATTTACTTTTGTTAGGCTGATCTCACATCTAAAAGGAAATGTGATGAAAAGGAAGAAACAATAAAACAAAGAAAAAATAGAGTAAAACAGTATCCTCTTTTTTGTAGTACATTTGTTTCTAGAATATGGTGCTAGGGACAGTGGGGTTGTTGATTCATTTTCTAGAGGTTCCTTCGGCATCAATGCTTCTGCAATCCATGGATTAGTCTTCAAAGTATATATCTAGTGGGTCTGTTGCAGTGTTAAAGCTAGTGACTAAGACTACTTATTGCCACATGGATACAATAAAAAATTTGATCAATATTATGGTGGGTATGATGCAAAGGTTGTTGAGTGTTTATCTTCAGAAAGGGGATAGTATGGTGAAAGTTAGAGTGTGTATGTTGGAGGAAACTTGGAGAGTAATGCAGCTAGGTGGTATCTAGATTATGGAAGTATTCAGAGATGACAGTCTTAATTACAAGAGCAGGCATTATTGTCTTAGCTAGAGACAAGTTATGCACACATGGCAGCTACAATCTGTTGATTCACAAGCCTGCTGAAGTATGACTTGAAGAGTCTGAACAACCTTATGTTCTAACTGCACGATTTGGTAATTCTGCTAGTAGCATATTATCTGGTGACTTTGGTACTGTACATTTGCAGTCAGTCATACATGCTTGTACAATGGAGGTTTAGCCTATGAATCATTTTATAGCATGGTGTTCAAAGAGTATAGTAGATGGTTCCAAAAGTAGAAAGCTTAAAAGGGAATTTAACTGCTTGTATGGTGCATTCAAATTTCTTTGGTGTTACAAACATTGGTGTATATTTTCCATACATGGGCTGCACCATAAAAAAACTAGAAAGATACAAGTTTGCATTTGTAATTTCGTAGGTGGGGAAACGGGTTGAGCAACTGCTTCAAGGGTTTAGAAAACCATCCATGACAGAAGGATTGCATAGAGCAGTAGCAATCCCCGCAAATGAGAGTTTTAACATGTAATTTGTTGTGGAAAATTTCAGGATTTTCCACTATAGGCATGGCAGCTAAAGGATAAAATTCATCAGTTGGAGCTTCAATGGCTGATCCAAGGCCACAATTCTGGATAACTACTTTTAAGCAATATAGCATGAGTTAGAAGGACTGAGTATTTCTAGCTATGAAGCTCGCTCCTAGGAGTGGATAGAAATGGAAAATGGAAACAAACAACTCCATCAACATCTCTACGGATGTCTCCTACTCTAATGTTCAGTGATTTATAGAGATCTGTCTGAAGATCGAAAGGTTGTTATAAAAAATAACGCTGATCCTAAACTACAAAAATTAACATGTAACAAAAGTCAATCTATGCAAATCTAGGTTGTAAGAGATGAATTTTCTTACATTCTTGTCCCCAAAACTATGCTTAAATTTAGCAAAGAAATTTTACCATTGATGGGGTTGTCAGAAATAGTATCATACAAATACAATTAAAAACTCTTTTATTATGCTCAACAAACCAAGCAAGGGTTTCATGAAATTAATTCCTTGAGCACACATATTTTAAAATAATAACTTGTAGAGGTTTTTCACATATATCAATGTATGATAAATGGGCTTGCCAACTTATACTTATATTCACATGGGTATTTTGTAAAAATGTCGAAACAGACTAAAATTATTTTATGTAGACATGTGGTCAAACCACGAAATTTCTCATCACTTTAATAGACAAAATCTTGAGGGTGTAATAGCACATGGCGAATAGGCATTGAAGAGGAATGATTTATTTGATAAACAAGTAGTAATAATTTTTCAATCATCGAATAAACCCTTCACGAGTCATGAAAGATGAGGAAAAAAATGATTAACCAGTACCATTGTTTGCATATTGAAAGGAGAATGATGTTTGTTGTTACCTCAATGTGTGCAGAGCAGCAGGAGTCGTGGGGAGTCGTCGCCAATTGGAGAAACTTCCAACGCCGAGAACCTTCCAGAGAGAGTGTGTGGTAAAATGAGGGAAAAGAATAGGATACCTGAAAAAATAACATTAGTCATATGCATTAATCAGACCCCAAATGAAGTTTAATTGGGGTGTAATGTGTTTAGTGTCTGGTGCTAATGTTTGGCGATTAATGTGTAGGAGTGATTTTTAATGGGTGCCAAAATAATTTTATTAGGTGCTAACATGAATTAGACCCGTTGACTTTTGAGCGGATTGAATGATAAGATAGTTTTAACTAAATGTTAATAGTGACACAATTAGGTGTTTTAATAAAAAAATTGGTGGTTATAGCAAGCGGATACTAGGATGTTAGGTGGTGACGAGAGAATGACACCTCTTAAAGGTGACTTTTTGACCCCCATGCGCATATTGAATGCTCCCACACTCGACCGAATTTCCTACAAGCCAAAACCTTAGTTATAAGCACTTAACTCGTGAGCAAAAAAAACCCATAATTTTTTTTTTGATTCGACATACGATTTGAATTATACGGTTGCACGAAGTTAGCCCTTGCGGATATTGGGTCTTCTCCCATAGTTGGAAAAGGATGAAAAAACTCAAACATTAAGCTCTCACTAAAGAGACCAAGCTACCTACAGGAGATTTTTTGAGAAGAAACGCCAGTAAAATTAAATTTTAAATAATAGAAAACACGCAGTTACACCATCTGATAATGAAGAAGATTCGTTGCATACCTGTCTTTGCTGAGCATCCTGCGGAGGAGGTCGGAAAAGAGAAGAAGATTGCAGGCCTTCAATCCACTTTTGCCTTGGCAAAGACATCAAATCCCTTTGAAGTGCCGAATATTATTTCGAACCGTTGGTCCTATGAAAGACCCTTCAGCTTTCAATATTAGAAAGATCTCTTGAACGCTATTTTTTCCGCTAGATTTGATTTTTCAACACACAAAGTATTAATTGACTATGTTGGAACATTGTAATTTCCTCTAGGTATTATATATTGAAAAGTCAAAAGTAAAAGGAGGATAAAACAAAATGTACATTGTTATAGAATGTTCCTAGACTTCCCATGATCTTCAAACTCCTACATTTTCTGGAATCTTCCAACTCCTCTATAAAAGGAGGACCAATGTAACTCATTTTGCAATCAATACAAAATATGTTTGTCTGCAGTGCTTATTGGTTTTACCAAAAAGTCTTTTGAGTTTTCTCGCCTCACATAGTGGCATCGAGCTAGCTTGGAAGTATCAGTGCCTAGTTCGACCAGACTGCAAGTAGGAGATTGCTGTTCAAGCTACTGAGGGTTGCCAAAGTCTAAAGACTGGAGAGGAGCTGATCACAGCAGTTTATGAGAAGCTGTTATTAAGGAGCGTCGCCCAGTTTGCCAAGAGGATAGCAGCCAATCAAGTAAGCTGCAGTTATTATCATTTTTTTATTGCCTAGTGTGCAGTAACATTGTTGATATTTTATAAGAAACTGCAGATTTTGGAAGTGGCCGTCCAAGTTTGTTAGCTGCAGATATTACAAGAAAGATTGCTGCCTAAGGAAAAGTTGCTGCTAGGGACATTACAAGAGGAGATAAGCTGTCTGCATAAGTCAGAGACAATATCAAGAGCTGATAGCCTAGAGTCTCAAAGGCGTGGTATTTTATTGTGGGATAAGATCTGTAAGGATTAAGTTGTAACTTTGCTTGATCTTGAGTCGAGTATTTTTAAGTATCAATTGGTTTGGGTGAAGGTTATATATTTAATACTGGGCAGTATATGACTATGTTTTTGGCATGATTTTTGTTAACAAATTTAAAGTCTAAGAATTAAAAGTTAAAAAGAGAAGATTTTGAAGGTCAGTTTTTAAGTTGAAGAATATTGTAAAAAGAGTGCAAAATGAGTGTAGAGGTGCAGGTGGTTAAATAGTCAAGTAATAAACATTTAAGTCTTGAAGATTGAAGGCATACAAAGAAGTGGAGTAGCTAATCATTTGACATCACGGCATCAGGAAGTAATTTTTTGCAGCCCCAAATCCCATATTTTACAGGTAAAAATTATGGCAATTGGGCAATTAAAATGAAAACACTATTTCGTTCTCAAGATTTATTAGAAATGGTTGAAAGGGAATTTGTAGAACCACAAGATGAATCTTAGTTAACTAGAAATCAAAGAGATGAGCTTAGGGATAGTGGATGAAAGGATGCAAGGGCTTTACAGCTTATATAACAAGGCATAGATGACACTATTTTTGCTAGAATTAAAGGTGCAAATACATCTAGGCAAGCATGGGAAATACTTGAAACTGCATATCAAGGTACATCTAAAGTAAAAGTAGTCAAATTGCAATCACTTAGAAGGGATTTTGAAAATCTTCAAATGAAAGATTCTGAGTCAATAGATCAATTCTCAGCCCAAGTTATGAATGTTGTTACTTAGATTAGAGCAAATGGTGATGAATTGTCAGATCAAAAGGTTGTTGAAAAGATCCTTAGAAGTTTTCCTAACAAATTTGATAATGTTGTGGTTGCAATTGAAGAATCTAAAGATCTATCTCAATTGTCTATAGATGAGTTGTTTGGGTCATTGTTATCTCATGAATATAGGCTAAACAAGAACAACAATGTTTCATTAGAAAATGCTTTCAAATCACAAATGACATTTGGCAGAGGTAGAGGAAGAGGAAATTTCAGAGGAAGAGGACGAGGAAGAAACAATTTTCAAAGAGAAGAAGGAAGAAGCCCCGATTTAGGAGAAAGGCCAAGACAAGGATTCAAGCCTAGAGGACGTGGATATAATCAAGCATCACAAAGGTATGATAAGTCCAATACCCAATGCTATTATTGCAAAAAGTTTGGACATTTTGCAAGTGAATGTTGAAAGAAACAAGCAGAAGTAGGAAAGCAAAATGCAAATTTTTCATAAAGTAATCTAGACACATTATTTATCACTTGCCATGTAGCTCAAGAAAATTCAAATGATACTTGGTTTTTAGACAGTGGGTGTAGTAATCACATGACAGGAAATAAAGATTTGTTTGAAAGCATGGATACTACAATCAAATCAGAGGTAAAATTGGGCAATAATGATACAGTGGTAGTCATGGGTAAAGGTGTAGTCAATGTAATGACAAATCATGGTAAGAAGACTATTCATGATGTTTACTTTGTTCCTGGGTTGAAGCATAATCGTATAAGCATTGGACAACTTGTGCAAAAGGGTTATAAAATCACTTCTAACAATAATGTTTGCACTATATTTGATTTACCTCCTAGTAACATGATAATTGCAAGGGTTGAAATGACAAAGAATAGGATGTTTCCACTAAGGATGAGAAATGAAAAGATAGGAGGGTTTGAAGCAAATTTTAAGGTAACTTATCAAGATCAAACATGGTTATGGCATTTAAGATATGGACATCTTAATTTTAAAGGATTGTGTTTGTTGCAAAAGAAGAAAATGGTAAAAGGACTACCCCCAATTGAAGAACCAATAAGTTCATGTGATAAATGTATTTTGGCAAAACAACATAAGGAAAGTTTTCCAAAGGGAATGTCATATAGAGCATGTGCACCTTTAGAGCTTATACATACAGATTTATGTGGCCCAATGCAAACACCATCATTAGGGGGGAGCATTTACTTTTTAACTTTCATTGATGATTATACTAGAAAGACATGGGTTTACTTTCTTAAATATAAGTCTGAAGCATTTGGGAAGTTCAAAGAGTTCAAAGCATTGGTTGAGAAACAAAGTGGCCTATTCATTAAGGTATTAAGATCTGATAGAGGAGGAGAATATAAATCAAATAAGTTCTTAGATTATTGCAGGTATCATGGTATAAAGAAGCAATTTACTACAAGTTACACACCTCAGCAGAATGGTGTCGCAGAGAGGAAGAATAGAACAATAATGGAGATGGCAAGAAGCATGTTAAAAGGTAAGAATCTACCTAATGAATATTGGGCTGAAGCAGTAGCTTGTGCCATGTATATTTTGAACAGGTGTCCAACAAAGAGTGTAAAAGACAAGATTCCTCAACAAGCATGGAGTGGTAAGTACCACAGTGTATCACATTTCAGAATTTTTGGATGTATTGCATTTGCATTTGTGCCAAAAGAAACAAGGAGTAAATTGGATGATAGAGGTGAAAAATGTATTTTCATTGGTTATTGTGAACATTCAAAAGCATACAAGTTATTTAATCCTATCACTAAAAGGGTCATTGTAAGTAGAGATGTTGTATTCAAAGAAGAAGAATCTTGGGATGGTAGTATAGATAAATCAATTTTAGTTGGTGCATCAATACCTCATGATGAAGGAGAAGAAAAATATCAAGAAATTCAAGATAATAAAAATAATATACAAGAGGGTTCTCCATCAAGAACTCCACAAAGAGAACAAGGTGAGTCATCAAACTCACAAATAAGTAATGATTCTAATCCTACACTTGCATCATTAAGCCCAAGGATTAAAGAAAAGAAATTTAAGAGTATGCAAGAAATTTATGGTCAAGCAGATGAAATAGATTTGCAATCAAATTTTGCTTTATTTGCTCAAGATCCTATTTATTATGAAGAGGCAATTAAGGAAAAACATTGGGTTAATGCAATGAATGAAGAGATAGAATCAATAGAAAAGAATGACACATGGGAATTGGTTGATTTTCCTAAAGGAAAAGAATGCATAGGAGTAAAATGGGTTTACAAAACTAAACTCAATGCAAATGGGGATGTTGAAAAACATAAAGCAAGATTAGTGGCTAAAGGCTTTGCACAACAATATGGAATTGATTATAATGAAACATTTGCACCAGTAGCAAGACTTGATATAGTAAGAATGGTATTAGCAATAGCAGCTCAACATAGTTGGAAAGTTTACCAGATGGATGTAAAATCAACATTTTTGAATGGGTTTCTAGAGGAAGAAGTCTATGTATAACAACCAGAAGGATATAAGATAAGTGGGCATGAAGACAAAGTATACAGGTTAAAAAAGGCACTTTATGGACTTAAGCAAGCACCTAGAGCATGGTATAGTCGAATAGATACATACATGATGAAAAATGGCTTTAAAAGGAGTAGTAATGAACCCACACTATACATGAAGATCAATAAGTAAGGTCAAATTTTGATTGTTTGTTTATATGTTGATGATTTGATTTTTACTGGAGATTTATCCATAGACATGTTTAAATCAGCCATGAAAAAGGAATTTGAAATGACAGATTTGGGATTAATGGGATATTTTCTTGGAATTGAAGTTATGCAAAATGATAGTGGGATATTTATTTGTCAAACAAGGTATGCAAAGGATGTGTTGAAGAGGTTTAGAATGACAAATTGCAAAATAGCATCTACTCCTATAGCCATAGGTACAAAGCTTAGCAAAGATGATAATGGGTCTAATGTTAATTCAACCATATTCAAAAGACTTGTTGGGAGTTTGATGTATCTCACAGCAACTAGGCCATATATTATGTATGGAGTTATTTTGATCTCTAGATTTATGGATTCACCTAAGGATTCACATTGGCAAGTTGGAAAAAGAATATTGAGGTATATTGCAAGAACAATTGAATATGGCATAATGTACTCCACAACAAATAAGTTTGAATTGGTTGGATATACAGATAGTGATTTTGCAGGGAACATTGATGATCGTAAAAGCACTTCAGGATATGCATTTCACTTTGGAACAAGTATTGTTGCATGGGCATCAAGGAAACAACCTATAGTCACAATTTCATCCACAGAAGCAGAATATGTGGCAGGTACATCAGTAGCATGCCAAGCAATATGGATGCGAAGAGTCTTAATGGATATAATGCATGATCAAAAGGAACCTACATCAATCTATTGTGATAATAAGTCAGCAATTGCACTATCAAAGAATCATGTCTTTCATAAGAGGAGCAAGCACATTGACACGAGGTACCATTTCATTCGGGAATTGGTGAACAATGGAGAGATCAACCTCAAGTATTGCAAATCTGAAGACCAATTGGCAGACATATTCACAAAACCCTTAGCAAAGGAACAATTTGAATATCTTAGAGAAAATTTGGGAATTGAAAAAATTAATGTAATAAATAGTAGAAATTAGGGAGGAGTGTTGGAACATTGTAATTTCCACTGGTTACTGTATAGCAGTCTCTTGAAGATATGACAATGCATTGTATATCAGTCAAAAGAATAGGATAAAACAAAATGTACATTGTTATAGAATGTTCCTAGACTTCCCATGATCTTCAAACTCCTACATTTTCTGGAATCTTCCAACTCCTCTATAAAAGGAGGACCAATGTAACTCATTTTGCAATCAATACAAGTCAATTTGTGCAGCAGCACGAGTCTGTCAAGAGTTCTAAGTTTTGCCTCTGCCCACTAACATTAACAAGAATGTAGATTTTGCCTGTGTGAAGACAACGCAAGGAGGGATGTGAGAACGTGGGTGTAGAGATAAGTGTTGGAGGACGCGTAGCTTCAGAAGATGGTGCTGGGCACAGCACCTTGTGTGGTGACCGTTTGCCTACATGTGGACTGAGAAGTCCTTTGATGCAACTTATAAATAAGTGAAGGCCGTTAGAACGAGTGCCAATAAGAAAATGCAGAAATTGAGTAGGACGGCGCTGGGAAGTGGGAAGATGACAAACGATGTTTGCAATATAATGAGATAACGGCAGCGTGGAATAGTCTTGATATATATTGCAGATTAAAGAATGAAACATTTGGGTGCATAGAGGATGATGGCGTGAGGCGTAAAGAAGAGGATCAGTAAGGCAGATGTGAAGTGATTGTGTGCAGCATAACAGTTTGGAGGAAAAATCTGATCAGAGTAAGGATGGGTAAGGGGTTGGACAGAGCAAAGGGAAATAAAATCGCCAGAATTGTAATCATTGAAGGTGCAGAGGTAAATCAGAGGAGGTGATTATGTGAACGAGTTGGAAGTCGGAGGGGCAATGGAGTTGCCTAACCCTTGTAATGTAACTTTCATGAATTCAAATAAAGTTGTTTTGTTTTGTTTTTGAATTTGAATAAAGTTTTGTTTTGTTTTGTTTTTGAATTTGAATAAAGTTGAGAAGTAGACAGTTAATATTGAGCAATTGTAAATCAATGAAAATCGACACAAGTAGACAGTTAATATTGAGCAATTGTAAATCGACCATCAAAATCGACACAAGTTAATGTCAATTTTGGTTTTAATCGTTTCGTGAGTCGTTGTAATCTGGGATTTGAGATTTGAATTAAGAGTGTTGCTTTCTTCTTCATCAAAATATGGATAATAACAAGTACAAAATCAAGTGTAGCAACCAGGACAGTTGAAATAATGAGTATGAGTAGATCCAATTATTGAAAACCTCCTAAATAAATCTAATAGTCTAAAACCATAGGTGTTGTATTAATAATGGTTGGAAACAATGGTTAAAGGTTGGATGGAGTTGTTACAAGAGCTATCAAATAATTATTATCATAGTTGAAAAAACTATGATGAATAACAGCATCAAACTCCTTCCAAATTCACCAACTCTTTTGCTAGGTGATGGTGCTAAGAGTGTAATGATGGTTGGAAATATATAGAAAATAATATATCTAGTAGGTGAACATCATTAAAATGATGACATTAGTAACTATAATATAAAATTAGTTACCCAAATATACATATTAGTATATTTGTTTGAAAATACTCTAGCAATCCAATACTTGGGAATCAAATCTCTAATCAATATTCAATAAATTAACATAATTGCATTTCTTGAGCAAAATTACTTCAAATGGATAACAATATTTTCATCCTAAAATCCAAATATAAAAATCAAGATTGTTTTTTCTGTCTAAATCCCCTAAACTAAGGGCTTTCATCTTTGAATTTTTCAATCTCAATGGAAGGAATAATAAGGTGATAAAATTAGATTATGTGTTTTAAATAATGTCATTTTTCTATTTTCCTTTTGGACCCTCTAGTTGAATTTACTTTTCCCCTCTATGTATTGAAAATGCTTTTTAAATTACAAAACACATTTGTTTGAATTAAATATCCAATTAAATGTTAAAATTATTTTATAAATACTAAATAGGCCTGACAATCATATTTAACTTGTTCTTTTGAAAATAAAGTGATTGGACCCACTTAAAATGTGATTATCATTTTTGTTATTTTATCGTTTAACCTACAAGAAATATATATTTTTTAATTAATTCATTTAATTTTGAAAGGAAAACATACCATACAACATAAAAGTAAGACTCATTACTTCCTCATAAAAAATCTAAATATTGCTAAATATATGAACATATTATATATTTTTATGTTATTTTATTAAATACAATGTAATGGGTAATTTGATTTAACACATTTAAAAAATTAAATCAAAATAGATATATGTTCATCTATTGTCACTAAAGTATTATGACTTTATTTAAAGTGTGAAATAAAAAACCCAAATTAATGTTTTTATGAAGATTCACTAGTATGAACATGTCTTTGGTAAACAAACTCTCAGGGACCAAATATCTCTTGTGATGAGTTAAGTAATACAAACAAAAGATCATCCACATAAAGATAAAAGAAACATGACTATTGCTTAAAATAAGGAAGACTTTGAGAAAATGTGATAATCGGAGTGTATAGAACAAAAAGTAAGTACTACCAGTAATTTGTGAAGATATTTTTAAGATAGCTTGGTCAATGTCAAAATACTTCAAACCCCATGTTCAATCTACCATACCAACCACTTATGAACACAATTAAAGAGTTGGTCCCACAATAACGTATATGCCTTCAAAACCTAGGGGTAAACGAAAAACTACCAAGCTAAAATACAATAAATTTAAATCAGCTATTAGACATATTTTCCCACAAGTCAATGAAGGCATAGCATGTGAATGAATATCTAGTGGCAATGTAGAAACTAAAGTAATCGAAGGTTGATTTGGCACATCCTTACAATTAGTCTCAAATAATGACAACTCTATTATATATTTGAAGCAAATATATCAATTATATAAATTGTAATAGTCAAATTTACATCAAAATCAACAAATTGTTAGAGTTGATTTAGGAAACCTTTAATTAATATGATTTTCATTTTCAACTTTTATGAAAAATTTCATATTTAAGGTGTTTAAATACTTTTCTACTCATTCTATAATTTTATAATGACAATCTTTTTAAAGTATTATCAAACCAATACTTATCTACAATCCATCATTTCAAATACTAAATACATTATTAGTCTCTTAAAAATAATTTTATTATAACTCATTTAACTATATTTTCTCAATTTATTTATCTCTTACTATAAAATTAGAAGTTTGAAAACTAAAATTAAAACATCATATAATTATTATATTATTTCAAATACATCTTCATTCATTTTTAATTAAAAAATAAACAAATATTCTTATTACAATACTTCAAAATCATACTCACCACTACATGATACTCCTTAAATATCAAACTAGATCTTTTTATTTCATTGAGCACATGAGAACAAAATAGATCAATCATTGCATTATGTGTCATATGCAACTTTAATCTTTGCATCTCACTTCCTTTGAATGTTAGATATTTTAGCCATGGAACTTCCTTTTATTATAATAAAGCATGTAATTTTGTCTTCTATTGTAAGTGAATAAATAAAGGGAAGGCCATAGGAAGATAGTACATTAAATTTATGAATGTCAATGAAGTAAAACATTTTTACCTCTAATAGGAAAATAACTATAATCCAAATGACAAGACTACCAATCAGAGGAAAAGAGGTTGAAGGAACAAGCTTCATGGGAATTATTATCAATATAGGAGATTGGTAGGCATAGTGAGAATATGAAGGAACATTAACTTTGATTCTATTATTGGAACTCATACTAGTATGATGCACATGACGACACTGTAATTCCTTCTTAGGCTTGTTGGACATCAACACCCACTTCGTAAATAAATTTCAGATCTGCAATACAAATTCATTTGGCTTTTTTATTTACAAATTTCCAATGCTTTTGCTACAAATCCATTCTATAAATATCTGTAACACTTCACTTTGGAAGGTAGGGAAAAATGGAAACAACTAGGAAACAAAAAATAGAAACAACCATACTCATCCTAGAATTCAAAACAATAATGCTGAAATAAATCCATCCAAAGCAAGATTAAGAAAAATAAATCGCTTTGAGCTACTCCAAAAGAACAATGATCACTTAATCTTCTACACCAAACCAGACAAGAGGGTAGGATCACCAAATGACTATCCCTTATCTCAATTTTTTGAAGGACTTGAGATAAGGGATA
>VDFB02000013.1:75410845-75452681 GCA_007258455.2 Sequoia sempervirens | reverse complement strand
TTTTAGATCAACTGGTAAGAACCAACCTAATATATTACTTATACCTCGAAAAGAAGAATCAAATAGAAAATGTAGCGGTAGGTAAGAGAACCTAATCCAAATTGCATAATCAAGAATGTCTTAATCATTGGATTAAATTTTGAAAATCATAGTTCATTAACAACACCAACTTATCCCAGATCTAAGGCCATTAGCTAATATATACAATGTATCTTCTATTTATTGAAATAGAATATAAAAAAAATTATGTTGACAATCTTTGTTATTACAAGTGAAAATTCTAACTTGACAATAATGAATCAAACAAAATGACAAATAACACATCACCATCAATATAAATGAGCCACTACAAAATATAACTTAATGACTCAAACAAAATATTGCTTGATTTTTTACTCCAAAATTATTATTTCATTCTCAAGAATATAACTAGAAATCACACTTTGGTGTGCAATGGGTACACCAACAAAGTGTGAAAGGTCAATTAGGGAATTTTTTGGTCTATTTTTTACATACATTTGTGTAGTATACATGAGGTCAATTGGTTGAATGTTACCTATTTTTTTGGCTACAACTCAAAACAGGTAGAGATTAAGTGCATTCATCGTTGAAAGGTACACAAGTGATATCAAAAAATTTCTACTAAGAATTCGTTGATCTTAAACAAATCTGATTACTTTTGAATTTTCAGTATTATTATGTAAGTAATTGTAAAAGAAAAATCATAAAATTGCATAGTGATTGCTACTTTATTCATATTGTAAAAACCAAAGATCCACACAAGCCATGGGAGTAGCTTAATTTGATTTTCATAATCAAATAATGAATACAAAGTAAAGTTGTAAACTACACAACTGAAGATAATGTAAACGTGAAAAAGGGAGTGATTCATCATTGCTATAATGATAAATCATTTTATACTTTATATCTTCATGTTGTTGTGTCTAAGTGTCTCCAGGTCATTTCGACTCCAAACTCCATGGTTTCCTATGAGAGTGTTGAATGGTGATGTTAGAGCAATGATAAATTACATCCTTCCTCATGCCTATATTACCAACAGAAATGTAACCTACATCCTACCAAGCATTCATCAGATGATTAAGTCATTGAAAAGTAGATGTTCAGGGAGCACAAAGTTCAATGGAAGCTTTTAGCTTCAATTATTTTCCTAATTTGCTTGTTTCAGTGTGCAATAATAGGTATAGTATGATCATTTCAACCAATAGATAGTGCTATGAGTGGTGAAAAATGTGGCTCCCATGAGGGTTGGGCCCAACTCATAAACAATAAAAGAAATCATCAACTTCATTGATATCTTGTTCCAACTCTACCTTGCATTCACTTTTGCATCAGGTATTGAGCCCCTATACATTGAGGGGAAAATATAACATCAAAGTGTTAAACTATTCTTCATAACCTCAAAGTGTATATACAGTCTATAAGAGACTCAAGAGGAACAGTGACATCAAGAAGACAGTCTACATGACTGTAAGTAATGCATTATCACATTATGGAATCAAGAAAGCATCATCAAGAGATCTTCAGGTATATGCTATTATCATTGTTATCACTACATCCAACTGCCTAATGATGCTGAGGGAGTCATTTTTCCTAATGCTTGATCAAATGGAATTTTGAAAGGCATAAACAGTAACAGTCCCATGAAGGATTCACAAAATAGAATATCAAGCATCAAGCTATTTCATGGAGCTTTGGAACTAATTATACCAAAGACATCAAACCAAGAGTATGATAGCCATCAAAGATTAAAATCATAAAAGTGATGCATGTGTTTGAGTACAGGTCCAAGACTAATGTGATAATAGGATTTCATTGCAAGATTAAAAAAATAGGCCTACATCATAACAATAGAGTAATCTATAACAACATCAAGGGGGCAGTCATAAATGGAGCTACAAATGCATGCTACTAAGCTACAAATGAGCACCATAAACAATGATTGAATCAATAAATCCAACTTCACGAGGATTCATCATGGTGAAGAGCAACATTATAAATGTGCACCATAGTTGAATAATGCAATGAAAGGAGCCATGCAATGAAAGGAGAATAGTCAATGCATCATATTTTATGTGCTAGCTAAGTATATAGCAATTTTTTAAATGAGTCATAAGAGCATAGAACTCTAGCTCGAATCTTGTACCAAGATTCTTTATAGTAGAATTAAGACATTATCTATATGCAGTGAATTCAATGAGGACTCTCAAAACAAGAAAAGTAGCAAAATAAATCATTTTTATGTACATTCCATCATGAAATAAGAAGGATGTGAGGGTTTTCTGTAATACCCATATTGTGCAGTGGTATTGAATCATTTTAAGCAGTTTTTGAAGCAACTTTATTCTATGATAGTTGACTGAGGTGGCTCTTATTTCAAATCAAATAAGGCTAGGGTTTTGAACCCTTATATTCATTCAAAACCATTGAAACACAGTAGGAATCAAAGAGTGCGGAAATAAAGAAAAACCCAGATGGAGGAATCATGGTGACTTCAAATGCATAAGATACTCTAAATGATTATAGCCACGACCTTCTGTGATAAGATATTTTATGTTTGTGTCTTTCAAGAAGAGAGAGTTTCTCAAAAATGACAAACCTAGAAGATTCAATGAGGTCATAGCCTGTAAACACAAATCTGCTCATGTATTCATAACCCGTGGCCCACCAAAGAAATACAATAGAGGCCAAAGAAATTAGTAGAATGTAGGTGTTTTTACTTTTATCTTTGTTATAATGGAGAATTTTCTTTCACAAAAAAAGTAAGAATGAAAAAACATGAAATAAATCCACGACCTGTATGAGAGATTACATTCTTCACACAAAAATAAAGATCCAAATGATCAAATAGAAGTCACAGCCTAGAGTGAAGGGTTTACAAAAGCCAAAGTGAAGACCCAGAAAGGATCGAAATTTCACAAATAATGGAGGCAACTTACCTACAGTTTGAGCCTCTTTGCATGTAGAACTTGGCTCCAATGCCACACATCTCATTCAGTTAACTCTTGAAGCTTCCAATTTGAAACCCTAGTGCTCTCACGATGGTGGTGCAACTGTTGAATAGGTGTTTCAAGAATGCAAAGTGAAAATGAAGAGTGACTTAGGGTTCGATGGATTTTTCCCAAAAGCCCTAATTCAAACCATTAGCATTTGTGACTTGGTTTTAAATAAAATCATTTCACTTTATTAATACTATGGTCTTCACTTATCAAGTCAATTGACCTAGTATCAAAGGTGGCCCAAGAGTTATGATGAGGTTTGAGAATTTAAAAAGGGTTTTGTTATCATTTTCAAACTTTTGAAAAGCCCTTTTAAATTTTTACATGCATTTTGTACTCTAGACATTATTAAGTGCAAGATGATATTGCCTTAATATTTGTTTTAGGAAATTCGTTATCAAATGAGATGGCAATGATAATGTAACACTTTAGTTATCTGAACTTTGCATGATAATTGATAAAATAACAATATAATTAAATATTAAGGTATTGTTACTTTAATATTTAATATGTAGTTGGAGAGTAAAGAGAACTACACATTAAATATTAAAATAATCGTTTTGATTATTTTTAATATTTAATTTTATAGTTACCTCATGCAAAAGACAAGATGGAGATAATGGCGGGGTTTTCTTTGACTTTTAGTAAAACTGGAGTGGGTTTTGAGATCCTGTTGATCATGCATATAGTGAGTTGGAGTTTGCAGCTTGTCGAGTTTAGATAGCTTCAGTTTTGGGCCTCTTTTTAGGGAATTTTTATCTTTTCTCATGAGAAGCATGAAGTTTTTTCTCACTTTCAATTCACATGGGGTTTCACCTCTTGGATGCTTTATGCATGCCTTTTTTTTATATATTGAGGAAAAGTTTATCTTTTTCCTCATTTCTTGATTTTTACTCTCTTGAATTTTGAGAGAGAAGAGACTTCATGTAACTTAGTTTTCACAGTTCAATAGATTATGCAACAACTTTTACAAGTTAATTAAGTTTGTAATTTGCAAGAAGAATTCCTTTAAATTTCCAGTATTTTCAAGTTTTGCCTTCAATATTTCAGGTGTCATCATTGTGTGGGATTCGATCAAAAGATTATTGTGTTTTAGTTTTGAAACCTTTAATATTTTTGTCTCCTTTCATAAATATATGCATACAGTTTAGTTTAAGCTCATTGGTTATACATTGTGCATGTAATTGATTAGTCAGTTAGTTGTGAAAACTAAGTGTTTTCTCTCAAAATTTATTCAATCAAGGCCTCTGTATAAAACATTCAAGTGATTAGGCTATCAGATCAGGTTGTGCAAGTAGAGGTACTGAGTAATCATTTGTGAATTAAGTTGCAGTTGAGATTTCCAATTAGATGCATCACCGAATTTTTAATTTTAGTTCATGCATTTAGTTCAATTCTTCTTACCACTTTCTCAAAACAAAACATTCAAGTATCTAATTGATCATCATATAGGAACCAACATAGAATCTGGAGGTTTAGTTTCATCATAGGATACCAACAACCTGAAACTATTCCAATGTTTCACCAGATTGTAGAACTTTTAAAGGTTTTCTAGTACAGGTGCAATCCTAGTGATAACAATTTTTTGCACGCCTGGTGGGACTTTGAAGACCACTTCAGAGAAAGAATTTAAAATTTTCAAGATGTTGTTTTCAAAATTACATAAACTTTTACCTATTAGAGGTTATCATATTTTATTTGGTGACTTCGTTTTACTTGGTTTTAATTGCAGATTCAGTAGCACATGAGCAAAATTCAGACAAGAGGAAGTGTTGATCCATTTGAATATCTACATCTATCTTCACCAAAGAGGAGAGGCAGAACAACAAGAAGAAGATTGAGCAGATCAAGATCACGATCAAATTTGAGATCTCATTCTACACCTCCCAATCTTAGGCCTTCTAGTTTTGTACCTATTTTTCCAGTAGTACATCCTGTACTACAAATACCAAATCTTAGAATTCAAGTAGCTTTGATGACCAAAGCACATGATTTTGTTCCATTTAATGGGGGAAGCCCATTGATTTTGGCTCAACATGATGAAATATCGGTAGTTGCACTTAAAAGTCTACCTATTTTTACATGCAAAGATCAAACTACGCCAATTGAACACATAAGAGACGTAGCTTCACTTTGTGGAGTTCATCACGTCACAAAAGAGAACATGGTGTTGAGGTTTTTAGCAACTTCATTTAAAGGCAAGGCACTCCAATGGTTCAGAGGCTTATCGGTGAATTATGTTGCATCATGGGATGACTTGGGAGACAAGTTTAGCAAACAATTTTCTGACAAATCCGATCATCTATCTCTAGTTGAGAAAATGATGGCTATCAAGAGAGCGCCACAAGAATAGATGACAAATTTTAACTTCCGGTTCCAAAGAACTTGGAACAGAATCCCAACCACAGTAAGGCCTACACCAGATCATTCTTTTTTGTATTATCTTAGAGTTGTTAACAGTGATATTGCACTTTTGATCCAATCTATGGGAGGAGTAACTCTGCGAGCAACCTATGAGATAACTATTAGAGCTGAAAATAACTTAATATAGGTTGGTAAAATTGCACCCAGGCCTCATATGCCCTTTTTCCTAGATATTCAACCATTAATACCCATTCAAGTACCTCCTATAGCTTCATTACCTGCTATTCCAGCCTTAGGCTTTCAAACTACTGCTCAAAACAGTGTTGTTCCAGCAAATTCAGACTTGCAAGAGCTTAGGGGTACCCAACAACATATGGCTAAATTGTTTTAAACAGTAAGCAATGATTTAGTGAGCCTCAAAAATTAGCAAAACCAGAGTTATAGACCTTATCAAGCACCCTTTCAGCCAAATAGACTGCATTATCAGGCTAACTACTGAGGACAAAAACAAAATTTCAATACTAGGCCTAATCAGCCATATAATTAGAATGCTGCCAACTCTTATAAAGAGCTTGTACTTGTGAAAAATAACTTGGCACAAGATTATATGTGGTGCTATCCTTTTAGTCAACCTCATAACCAGGCTACTTGTATGAACGAGGTGATTAATTAGGCCCTCACAGTACAAAACAATTTTGTTGCTTCTGAGAAAACATCAAAGGAGAGCAATGATCAACAAGATGATCAAATGTAGCAGAATGACCTTGATGTTGCCATGATGAACTGGCAAGGCAAAAAAATTTGTGGCGTTAATCATGCACAAGGGCATAACCAGTTTTCTACATCTGTTGCAACCAACACAAGATTGAAAAACAGAGTCGTTGATTTAAGGAAGTAAGTTGTTCCTAATGTACAATAGCCAGAAAAGGACTAAAACCAAGCTATTTAGTAGAAAGATCAAATTCCTACAACCCAACAAGGGAAAAATCAACATGCTTCAGCTCAAAACGTTCAAATTCTGCCAAGACAGCAAACTATAGCAGCATAAGGCACAACCTCAACCTCAAATAGCACAAGTAGAGCCCATTGTTCTGAAAGTACAACATAAGGTTAGTACACTAGCTTTTAATATTGTCGATCATATGAAAAAAGCCACTATCAACATGACCATTTTAGATGCTTTGCATCTTCTTGGGAAAAAAAAAATCTTGCTGGAGGCTTTAGCCAAAATATCAGTTTCTGATGAACCTATCATTGAGCAGCATAGTGTTCTAGCCAATACTTCAAAGGTTAAGAAGGAGCAGTCTATTCAAGAGGTAAAACCACCACCCTTCTATGTCACTTTGATTATAGTTAACAACCTAGTCCATAACTATAAGATTGATTCTAGCACAAGCAGTTTCGTAATGCCAAAGAGTTTAGCAGATAAGTTAGGACTAGCGTATGAGCCCCTTTCAAAAGGGGTCATACAACTAGATGGTACAACCATTTAGTTTGTAGGAATGATCAAGAATTTGCCTCTTACCCTGCACGCTTGCCCCAATTTCTCAGTTTCACAGGACATATATGTTATAGACTTTCCGCCATTCTTTGGCATGTTCCTATCTAGAGATTTCACTACTAAGTTAGGGGGATATTTATCTTCTGACTGGTCTCAAATGTTTTTTAGAACCAAATATGGTACAAGGGTAACCATTAAGTCAGAGATTCAAGCCAAAAATCACATAGAGCCGTATGTACCTAGTGCAATAAATTCCAACCTTATTGTCCATGGTTAGGAAGATCAATCCATAACCTTAGACTGTGGTACACCAATTGGATGCATACCCGTCATGAACCTTGATGAGTGGGCAACTAAAGATCATGAGACTAATCCTTTCAATCACATGGACAAGGTAGCATTGGGTGTTTATATGATTCAAGAGCCCGATATGATAGTTCCAAACCTAGTTAAACAAGAAGTGCAACCTGATCAACAAGATAATCAGCTTTGGAAGCTATTTTTTGATGGTTTGAGGAGCAAGATAGGTGTTGGTGGAGGTGTGATGCTCATCTCACTTGAAGGAGAAATATTATTTAGTATTCAAATTCGTTTTTAGTTGCATGAACAATGTGGTTGAATATGAAGCAATGATCCATGGCTTGGAATGGGCCAGGAAAAGGGGTATCAGGTGTCTGTAGGCTTATGGTGACTCTGAGTTGATTGCGAATTAGGTAAGAAATCAGAGTGTGACCAAGAATGATTTGTTGAAGTTATGCAAACACAGAACCTGGGACCTAATTGAAGATTTTAGTGCTTTTAATCTGCTGTCAATTTCTAGAAATATGAATAAAGAGGCAGATAGATTGGTTGTTATCGGCTCACAGTTTGATATTCCTTCTGACATTCATAATATCGATGTACAACAATATGCCAAGGTGGTAGGAAGACCATTTGTACCTAATAATACTGTCAATTTTTGACAACGATAAGCAGATAATTAGTTTTCTGATCAAAGAAGAAAAATTTTCTACTGCTAATCAGCAAGAACTTGAACAACAATATGAGAACTAGATTCTGTAGTTGAAGACAAATAAACTGCCTAAGTAGTTGGTTACCCTTGAATCAATCTTCAACACTGGTGATCAGGTCAGAAAGGATAAATCTAGCATTATGTTTAAGGAAGAGCACTATGAAGCAATTGAAATATTCAAGGATAAGTTTCCTAAGCTTGGCAAAGTCTGTACCAAGGAAGAAAAAAAAGCATTTGTCTTGCTTTTCCAAGAATTTAGTGACATATTTGCTTGGTAGTAAGGAGATATGAAGGGTTTTAACCCTAAGTTGGTTCAACATACAATTGAGTTAGAACCCAGTGCGAAACTAGTTAGATAGAAGCAGAGGCCCCTGAATCCTAAGTTGGAGCACTTGATGAAGAAAGATCTGAACAAATTGGTTGAAGGTGGCATCATGTTTCCAATAAAGCACACCTCTTGGGTTTCAAACCTGGTACCTGTCAGAAAGAAGAACAAAGAGATAAGGTTGTGTGTATATTTTCGTGATCTAAATAGAGCTTCTCTCAAAGATCACTATCCATTGCCTTCAATGGAACAAATCTTGTAATTTGTTTTAGGATCAAAGAGGTTCTCGTTGTTGGACGGTTATTTAGGGTATAACCAGATCTCGGTTAAAGAAGAATAACAGTACAAAATAGCCTTTACCACCAAGTGGGGTACTATGGCTTACAAAAAATGCCATTTGGATTGTCAAATACAGGAGCAACCTTTCAAAGAGCAATGGATATGGCTCTCCAAGGTTTGATAAACAAGTTTGTTCTTGTTTATTTAGATGATATCACTGTTTTCTCACAAAATGCTAATGAACACTTTGATCATCTTAGACATATTTTTGAAAGATGCAGAGAGTATGGAATTTCCTTGAGTCCAAAAAAGAGCATCATTGTTGTTCACGAAGGTAAACTTTTGGGTTACATTATTTCTAAAGATGGAATTTCTATAGATCTAGAACATATTGTAGCCATTCTAGCATTACCGCTTCCTACTCACAAGAAAGGTTTATAGAGTTTTCTGGGAAGAATTAACTTTGTTAGGAGATTTATTCCCAACATTGCAGCCACTTACAGCCATGTTGAAGAAAAAAATTCAATTCAGCTGGACAAAGGAAGGTAATAATAACTTTGAGCAAATCAAAAAGGAACTTGCAGCAGCCCCAACACTAATCAACCCAAACTTTGATAAAGATTTTATATTGTATGCATTTGGTAGTGTTGATACGATTTCTTCCATGTTATGCTAGCAAAATAGTGAAGGACTTGAACAACCCATTGCATTTTTTAGTCAAGTCTTGCATGACTATGAAGTAAGGTATTCATTCGTTGAAAAACATGTGCTTGTTGTAGTGAGAAGTCTCAAGAAGTTTAGACATATGCTGTCTAATAATAAGATACATCTGTTGGTAGCTCATCTAATAGTCAAAGAGTTTCTGCTAAGTAAGGATATTAATGATAGAAGAGCAGGTTGGATAACCAAATTTATGGAATATGACATCAATATAAAGGTTACCAAGCTTGTTAGAGGCAAAGGCCTATGCGAAAAACTTGCAGAGAATGAAGAAAATAGCAATGAACAAGTCACTACAATACTAAAAAATGAAGAGGAACCTATTGTTACAACCCCTTCAATAGATTGGATTCATCAAATGATTCATTATTTTCATATTGGAGATTGTTCGAAAGGTTTGGAAAAATAAAAATGAAGATATTATAGGTTACAATCCATTCCATATGCATAAATTGATGGCATTCTTTACAAAAAGGATTTTAATGGTGTATTTCTCAGGTGTGTTTACCCAGATTAGATTGAGAGAATTCTTGAGGAATTCCATGATGGACCTGCTGGAGGACATTTTGCACCAAGAACTACAACTCTTAAAATTATGAGAGCTAGATACTATTGGCCACATTTATTTAAAGATGCTCATGCTTATGTAAGAAAGTGCAATAAATGTTCATTGTTTGCAAGAAAGTAGAAGCTTGCAGCTTTTACTTTACATCTAGTTCAAGTGGAACAACCATTTGGAAAGTGGGGATTAGATTTATTGGTCCCATAAATCCACCTACAAGTGTTGGACATAAGTGGATATTAACGACAACATACTACTTGACAAAGTGGACTGAAACAGTTGCACTGAAGGAGGCAAATGAGACATCTGTCTTGGACTTCTATCAAGGCTTTGTTTCTAGGTTTCGTACACCAAATTCAATTATTTATGATAATGATTTAGCATTCATAGGTTTGAAAGTTTCAGATTGGTCAGTAAAGCATAACATTTATCTGAATACTTCTTCAAATTATTACCCTCAGGGTAATGGATAGGTTGAATCAACAAATAAAAATATAATTTTAAGATAATTAAAAAGACTATTGAAGATAATCAAAGATCATGGCATGATAAGATTAAGTTAGCCCTTTGGGCTGATATAGTTACACCAAAACAATCAACAAGTTTTTCACCTTATGTTTTGGTTTATGGTAAAGAGGCCAAATTACCTATTTCCATAGAGTTACCAACCTTGGAATACATAAAAGAGCTTGAGTTGCTTGAGGAACACCCAATGCAAATCAGGCTTGCTCAATTAGTGGAGTTGGAGGAAACCAGAAAAGAAGCTTTCAGGAAGCTTGAAATCCATCATGCACAGATAAAGAAGACCTTTGATAGAAAAGCAGTAGCAAGAATTTTCAGCAAAGGTGATTTAGTATTCAAATGGGATGAGCTCAAGAGAAGACCTAGAAAACATAAAAATTTTGATGCCATGTAGGATGGTCCATACATCATAACAAAATGCAAACAGAACAATGCATTTCATCTCTCAACATTGGATGGCGAGGTGTTGCCAATCCCTGTCAATGGGATTCACCTCAAGCAGTGCTATTAAAGAACAAATTTTGCAGATGTACATAGTAGAGTAGTTTCAGTTTCAGTTTTGCTTTCAATAAAGTGCCCCATGGCACGTTTCATTTCAGTACTATTTTCTTTTAATAAGTGCAGTTTCTGCATGACTTTTTCACTCCATCTTAAAATAGAGTCATGTTTAGATTCTTTCAGTTTTGTTTGCTATTGTTGTTTGTTTCCTAGGAGCTGAGTTACAATATTTCTGATTCAAAAGAGGACAAAAATGGACTCAATGCCCAATGGATAAGCAACATAACTGGTCTATGGTGTTTAGCAGGAAAACACTCCGCAGAGGTCACCAAATTGTTACCTATTTTTTGGCTACAACTCAAAATAGGTAGAGCTGAATTGCATTCATCGTTGAAAGGTACACAAGTGATATCAAAATTTTCCTACTAAGTATTTATTGATCTTAAAAAAATCTGATTACTTTTGAATTTTCAGTATTATTATGTAAGTAATTGTAACAAAAATATCATAAAATTGCATAGTGATTGATGCTTTATTCATGTTGTAAAAACCAAAGTCCCACACAAGCTGTGGGATTAGCTTAATTTGATTTTCATAATCAAATAATGAATACAAAGTAAAGTTGTAAACTACACAACTGAAGATAATGTAAATGTGGAAAAGGGAGTGATTCATCATTTTCTGTAATGATGAATCATTTTATACTTTATGTCTTCAAGTTGTTGTGTCTGAGTGTCTCCAGGTCGTTTCGGCTCCAAACTCCATGGTTTCCTATGAGAGTGTTGAATGGTGATGTTAGAGCAATGATAAATCACATCCTTCCTCATGCCTATATTACCAACAGAAATGTAACCTACATCCTACCAAGCATTCATCAGATGATTAAGTCATCGAAAAGCAAATGTTCAGGGAGCACAAAGTTCAATGGAAGCTTTCAGCTTCAATTATTTTGCTAATTTATTTGTTTAAGTGTGCAGGAACAGGTACAATCTAATCATTTCAACCAATAGATAGTGCTATGAGTGGTGAAAAATGTGGCTCCCATGAGGGTTGAGCCTAGCTCATAAACAATAAAAGGAATCATCAACCTCATTGATATATTGTTTCATCTCTACCTTGCATTCACTTTTGCATCAGGTATTGAGCCCCTATACACTGAAGGAAAAACAAAGCATCAAATTGTTAAACTATTCTTCATAACCTCAAAGTGTATATATAGTCTATAAGAGACTCAGGAGGAACAGTGACATCAAGAAGACAATCTACATGACTGTAAGTAAGGCATTATCGCATTATGGCATCAAGAAAGAATAATCAAGAGATCTTTAGGTATATGCTATTATCATTGTTATCACTACATCCAACTACCTAATGATTTTGAGGGAGTCATTTTTTCTAATGCATGATCAAATGGAATTTTGAAAGGCATAAACAGTAATAGTCCCATGAAGGCTTCACAAAATAGAATATCAAGCATCAAGTTATTTCATGAAGCTTTGGAACTGATTATACCAAAGACATCAAAGCAGGAGTATGACAACCATCAAAGATTAAAATCATAAAAGTGATGCATGTGTTTGAGTACAATTCCAAGATTAATGTGATAATAGGATTTCATTATAGGATAATAAATAGGTCTACATCATAAAAATAGAGTAATCTATAACAACATCAAGGAGGAAGCCATGAATGAAGCTATAGATGCATGCTACTAAGCTACAAATGAGCACCATAAACAATGATTGAATCAATAAATCCAACTTCACAAGGATTTATCATGGTGAAGAACAACATTATAAATGTGCACCATAGTTGAATAATGCAATGAAATGAGCCATGCAATGAGAGGAGAATAGTCAATGCATTATATTTTTTGTGCTAGCTAAGTGTGTAGCAGTTTTTAAAATGAGTCATAAGAGCATATAACTCTAGCTTGAATCTTGTACCAAGATTCTTTACAGCAGAATTAAGACATTATCTGTATGCAATGAATTCAATGAGAACTCTCAAAACAAGAAAATTAGGAAAATAAATCATTTTTCAGTGCATTCCATCATGAAATAAGAAGGATGTGAGGGTTTTCTATAATACCCATATTGTGCAGTGGTATTGAATCATTTTAAGCAGTTTTTGAAACAACTTTGTTCTATGACAGTTGACTGAGGTGGCTCTTATTTCAAATCAAATAAGGCTAGGGTTTTGAACCCTTATATTCATTCAAAACCATTGAACCATAGTAGGAATCAGAGAGTTCAGGAATAAAGAAAAACCCAGATGGAGGAATCATGGCGACTTCAAATGCATAATATACTCTAAATGATTATAGCCGCGACCTTTTGTGATAAGATTTTTTTACATGTTTGTGTCTTTCAAGAAGAGAGAGTTTCTCAAAAATGACAAACCCAAAAGATTCAATGAGGTCACAACTTGTAAACACAAATCTACTCATGTATTCATAACTCATGGCCCACCAAAGAAATGTAGCAGAGGCCAAAGAAATTAGTAGAAATGCAGGTGTTTTTACTTTTATCTTTGTTATAATGGAGCATTTTCTTTCAAAAACAAAGTAAGAATGCAAAAACATGAAAGAAATCCATGGCCTGTATGAGAGATTACATTCTTCACACAAAAATAAATACCCAGATGATCAAATAGAAGTCGCGACCTAGAGTGAAGGGTTTAGAAAAGCCAAAGTGAAGACCCAAAAAGGATCTAACTTTCACAAATAATAGAGGCAACTTACCTACAGTTTGAGCCTCTTTACATGTAGAACTCGGCTCCAATGCCACATATCTCATCTAGTTAACTCCTGAAGCTTCCAATTCAAAACCCTAGTGCTCTCACCATGGCGGTGCAACTGTTGAATGGGTGTTTCAAGAATGCAAAGTGAAAATGAAGAGTGACTTAGGGTTCGATGGATTTTTCCCAAAAGCCCTAATTCAAACCATTAGCATTTTTTACTTGGTTTTAAATAAAATCATTTCACTTTATTAATACTATGGTCTTGACTTATCAAGTCAATCGACCTAGTATCAAAGGTGGCTCGAGAGTTATGATGAAGTTTGAGAATTTAAAAAGGGTTTTGTTATCATTTTCAAACTTTTGAAAAGCCCTTTTAAATTTTTACATGCATTTTGTACTCTAGACATTATTAAGTGCAAGATGATATTGCCTTAATATTTGGTTTAGGAAATTTGTTATCAAATGAGATGGCAATGATAATGTAACACTTTAGTTATCTGAACTTTGCATGATAATTGATAAAATAACAATATAATTAAATATTAAGGTATTGTTACTTTAATATTTAATATGTAATTGGAGAGTAAAGAGAACTACACATTAAATATTAAAATAATCATTTTGATTATTTTTAATATTTAATTATACAGTTACCTCATGCAAAATACAAGATGGAGATAATGGCGGGGTTTTCTTTGACTTTTTAGTAAAACTGGAGTGGGTTTTGAGATCTTGTTGATCATGCATATAGTGAGTTGGAGTTTGCAGCTTGTCGAGTTTAGATAGCTTCAGTTTTGGGCCTCTTTTTAGGGAATTTTTATCTTTGCTCGTGAGAAGCATGAAGTTTTTTCTCACTTTCAGTTCACATGGGGTTTCACCTCTTGGATGCTTTATGCATGCCTTTTTTTTATATATTGAGGAAAAGTTTATCTTTTTCCTCAGTTCTTGATTTTTACTCTCTTGAATTTTGAGAGAGAAGAGACTTCATGTAACTTAGTTTTCACAATTCAATAGATTATGCACCAGCTTTTACATGTTAATTAAGTTTGTAATTTGCAAGAAGAATTCCATTAAATTTCCATTATTTTCAAGTTTTTCCTTCAAGATTTCAGGCGTCATCATTGTGTGGGATTCGATCAAAAGAGTATTGTGTTTTAGTTTTGAAACCTTTAATATTTATATCTCCTTTCATAATTATACGTATGCATTTTAGTTTAAGCTCACTAGTTATACACTATGCATGTAATTGATTAGTCAGTTAGTCGTGAAAACTAAGTGTTTTCCCTCAAAATTTTATTCAATCAAGGCCTTTGTATAAAACATTCAGGTGATTAGGCTATCAAACCAAGTTGTGCAAGTAGAGGTACTGAGTAATCATTTGTGAATTAAGTTGCAATTTAGATTTCCAATTAGGTGCATCACCAAAGTTTTAATTTTAGTTCATGCATTCAGTTCAATTCTTCTTACCCTTTTCTAAAAATAAAACATTCAAGTACCTAATTGATAATCATATAGGAACCAGTCTAGAATATGGAGATTTAGTTTCATCATAGGATACCCACAACCTGAAACTATTCCAATGTTTCACCGGATTGCAGAACTTTTAAAGGTTTTGTAGTACGGGTGCAATACTGGTGATAACATCGACCATTTAAAAAATGATGTTGTTTGTGAAACAAAGATCTCAATGGAGAAGTGATAGCTTCAAGTCAGCTATTCATTTGCTTATAGGGATCTGAACACAACTAAAACAAAACCTTTGAATTAGGAAGATAATAAGGCTCCATTACCAATAGGATCATGCAATGTTTTCAATAGGGAGAGAGGGAGATAGAGGGAGATATGGAGATAGAAAGAGGGAGAGATAGAGGGGGAGAGAGAGAGGTAAGGAGATAGAGATAGAGAAGAAATTAGAGATGGAGATGGAGGAGAGGGATATGGAGATAAGGAGAGGAAGAGATAAAGTGAGAGGAGAAGGGGATATATAGAGATGTAAGAGATAAATATATAGAGAGGGAGAGAGCAGGAGAGAATGAGAGAGGGAGAGATAGAAATATAAAGATAGAGTTAGGAAATGATATATAGAGAGGGGTAGAGAGAGGGAAAGATATAAGGGTAGAGAGATGGATAGATAATGAGATAGAGATAGAGGGAAATATGTGAGAATTTAAATATGAAGAGATAAAGATAAAGGTAGAGATATGGAGGGAAAATAAGGTGTGTGTGCATGTATGAGTAAGAGAGATATGGAGAGAGATAAAGAAGGAGATATAGTATAAATAGATAGAGAGGGAGGGAGATGAAGGGAGAGAAATAGAGATAGGAGAGATAAGTAGAGAGATATAGAAATAGAAAGTGATAGGGAGGGGGAGAGAGGGAGATATATGGTTATAAAAGGGAGAGATAGAGAAATATAACTTGGGGAAAGATAAAGAGGGTGAGAGAGAGATAAAGACAAAGAAAAAAAGATAAATATATAAAGGGAGAGATGGAAGGATAGAGGGAGAGGGAGAGATAAAGATAGAAAGAGGGAGGCAATGAAAGGAGGATATTAAAAGATAAATATAAAGATATAGGAAGTGATATAGAGAGAGAAGTAGAGAGAGGGATATATATAAAGAGAGAGTGGGAGAGATGGAGAGAGAGATGGAGTAAATGAGAGAGAGAGAGAGAGAGAGAGAGAGAGAGAGAGAGATAAAGATAATGAGATATAAATAGAGAGGGAGAGGGAGAGATGGGAAGATAGAAATAGAGTGGGCAAGAGTGAGAGATAAATGAGATGACGAATATAATTAATAGAGAGAGGGAGAGAGATATAGAGGGGTGAGAGATAGAGAGATAGAGATAGAGATAGAGATAGAGATAGAGATAGAGATAGAGATAGGGAGGGAGAAACAATGAGTGTGTGTGTGTGTGAAAGAGATATAAAGATAGAGATAGGGAAGAGGAAACAAGGAATGTGTGTGTTTCAGTGAGAGAGATATTGAGAGATAGATATAGAGAGGGATAGATAAATAGAAATAGATAGAGAGGGAGGGAGAGAGGGAGAGAAATAGAGATAGAGAAGTTGAGAGATATAGAAAGAGAGAGTTATATATAGAGAGAGAGAGAGAGGGGAAAGAGAGAAAGAGATGTAAGGAGAGGTAATATAGATATATAGAGAGAAATAGATGTAAGGAGAGGTAATAAGAAAGAGATAGAGAGGAAGATAGAGATGGAGATGGAGATCAAAATGGAGAGAGAGAGGGAGAGAGAGAAATAGAGATAGAAAGTGGATGAGACAAAGAGAGAGGGAGAGATGGAGGGATATAAAGAGATAGGAAGTTATATAGAGGTAGAGAGAGGGAGATATATATAGAGAGAGGTAGGGAGAGGTACATATGGCCAAAGATATATACAGAGATAAATGGGAAGAGAAAGAGAGAGAGATCTCTTTATATTTCTGTAGATCCCTCTCTATCTTTATATATTTTTTATTATCTCTCAATCTATCTCTTCCTCTCTCTCCCCTATTTCTCTATATATTTGTCTTCCCTTGTCTCTTCCTCTATCTTTCTCTCATTGCTTCTCTCTATCTATTTCCCTCTTCCTATACTTCTCCATTTACTATTTTTTGCTACCCCTATTTAACCACCCCTCTCTCTCTCCCCCTTTCCCTCTTTCCCTCTTTATCTCTTGATCACTCTACCTCTATATATATCTTTGTCTCCTATTTCTCTTTATCTCTCCATCTCTTTATCTCTCTCTCTATGTGACTATATCTATCTATGTCTCTCTTCTCTCTTTTCCTCTCTCTTTCTTTATCTCTCTCCCTATCTCTATCTCTTTGTCTCTCCATATTTATTCCTTTATATCTATACCTCTATTTTGTATCTCTTTTTATCTCTTGTATCTCTTTGTTTCCCTCTCTATTTCTCTCTTTATTTTCTCTTTCTCTCTCTATCTATTTTCCTCCTAAGTGTCAATGGGTACACTAAAGAGGTTTTAAAGGTGAATTATCATATCCTTAATCAAATGACATGCTACCCTACTATCCTTAGATTTTTCACATGAAATGACTAATCAAAAGTTATCTTCTCTCTCTCACTCTATAAATTTTATTTTTATTTTTAAGTTTGAAATTCATTTTATTATATAAATTATAACAAAAATCCAAAATAGAATTATTCTACAATAATTAAAGTTTTAATAAGATAAATAATTGTAAATTAAATCAATTTTAATAATTTTTAATTATTTTTTGCGATTTCATAAAAAAAAATCATTAAAAAAATCAAACTAAAATAAATTAAATTAAATAGAAAATCAAAATATATCAAAATCCAAATATTGATAAACATAATAATTTTTAAAAATTAATAACAAATAATAAACTTATTAATTTAATAGATTAAAATAAAAAAGAAACTATTTTTTCACGTGACTGATGATGCTAGCATGACACACCCTCTGATACCACAGGTTTGGGGGGAGACTAGACCTCGTGACCTCTTGCCCACAACAAAATGTTTTAGCTAATCAAGCTAGGGACTTCACCCCTCAATTTATTGATTTATTATTATTAGTATTATTATTTGAAAAATATATATATTTATCTAAAAATCTAAGTTTAAAAAGTTTAAAAGAAAAAAACCATTCTTATCCTATGCAATTGTTTTTTCTTTAATTATTTATATATTTTTTAATATTTTAAAAAAATTGACAAGATTATTTCAATCTTTCTCTATAATCTTCAATTGTTAATTTTCAAAATCAATTCATTCACTTGATATAGAAAACATGTAATAACTATATATATATATATATATATATATATATATATATATATATATATATATATATATATATACCTTCAAACCCCCCTCTACACCATCACACATTACTTTGATACAAAAAAAATGATATAAAATATAAAAGACCTCTAGGTGAAAACTCTAACCCAAAAAACTAATGAATCAAACAAAATGAAAAAAAAAAACATAATACTACCAATGTAAATCAAACCATTACAACACATAATTTAATGATTCAAACAAAATGAATTAAAAAGAAAATGGAGGACCCACACCATAAATAGGTCACATGGCAATTATTAAAAAATAAAATAATCCAAACGAAAAAATATTACATACATATTACATAATTTTTTTATAATTTTATATCTAAGTAATGTAAATAATTAATTATGTTTTAAAAATATATTATTATGTAACATTTGCATTAAATATTTTTGAATAGGAATTATAATTCTTAATAATGTCAATAAACAATAAAATTATAATAATCTAATATAAACCTTCAATATATAATTTGCTTATATTTAAACTCCACACAAACCATTTTCTTTTATTATTATTTTTAAACTGAGATATAAAAATTAATAATTATATAAAATAAAAAATAAATTAATTCTTAATAGAATATTATTTTATTTTAGAGATTTAAAAAAAAATTATGCATTATAATCATCAAAGATCAAATTTTTAATCAATATTTAATATATATATTAAAAAATAATGTAAAATTAGAAAACAATGATAATTATTAGTAATAAGTGTAAAAATCTTAAATATATTATTAAATTAACAAGAAATTTCTAAACTTATATTAAAAATATTCAAGATAATGTTTTAAAATATTTTTAAATTAAAAACAATTATATTATTTTTTAAACAAGAAATTTCTAAACTTATATTAAAAATATTCAAGATAATCTTTAAAAATATTTTAGAATTAAAAACAATTATATTCTATTTAAAAAAATTATAAATTAATATATATTTTATAATAATATTATAAGTGATAAATATTAATATAAAACAACGATAATTATTAGTAAAAATATCAAAATCTTAAATTTACTCTTATAAGAAGTTAAAGCAATTATATTCTATGTTTGAAAACATTCTAAATTACTTTGTATTTTTATAATAAACATGATAAAATAATATATTTTAATATTAGAAATTAAAATATTATATTATATTATAATTTTATAGTTTATTAATAATTTAAAATACAGTTATATTGACCTTTTAAATTTATCATTGCATATAGATAATGGACTAACCTAAACCATAAAACATTAAACCTATAGTTGAAAATTTCTCTTCCTCCCTAATTACATCTTGACCCAAAGAGAGATTAGGAAACTCCTATTACAATAAGGAATGAGATTCAAGTGACACATTTGAGATTGAACAAGTGTTCCACGAGGACATGTCCCCCCAAAAACCTTGTGTTTTTAGGACAAAGACATCTCAAAGACTTGGGGATTTGGGGGGATGTCCCCTCGTCACCTCACCACCAACACTGGTGTCTTTGAAACATTGTCGAGATGTCCCCAAGATGTTTGGGCAACTCTTAAGAGTCCCTTAATTGTCTTGGGGACACCCAAGAGTCTCTTTCGACCAAAAGACCAAAAAACAATTTAAAAAAAATTCAAAATCCTCATTTTAATTCACAAAAGCAAATCAACAAGAAGCTAATAGTGTGAGTGTAAGAGTGAGCTCCAAGTGTAAGGTGAAAGAGTGAAAATGAAGAGGAGCAAGAAGAGAAGTGACTCTAAGTGCTAATGTTTCATTTGTAATCCTTATACTTACACATCTTTTCGTAACTATTTTTTAAGTACTATATGTATTTCAAATCTACCTCCATCACCCTGTTGTCCCTAAACGTATACCCTTGATCTCTCCTCCAAACCCATCCCCTATCCCTACTGTCCCCAAACTTAGATCCTTTATTTCCCCATCCTCGAAACCTGTTCCTGTGCATCCCCCATCAAAAAAATGACAATGGCTATGCAACATACAAAATAAACCCTATGGATGTCAGACTGTCTGTACTCTTCAGAAAAAACTTGGTGTTGAAATAATAAATAATATAAATTTTCTATAATAATACAATATATAATTATAAATAATATATGATATAATTTTCTATGATGTAAATTTTTTATGTAAATTTTATAAATAGTATTGTATGATTTTTTTTTTGATTTGTAATAGTATGCATTTATATTAATATATCAAAATGTTACAGAGTCCTCCATGAAAAGTTTGCAGGGCACCACTCGTGCCAGAGACAACACCCACTCGAGCGAGAAACAACACCACATGTCCCAACCTTCAAGCCACTCTACGGCGAGGTAACATAACAAAATTTGAGGGCCGATAACAAAACGCCACCCACCATCCACCTATCAACTACCCATTATGCCAGGCTTACTTTAGACCAATAGAGAAAACAAAAAGACACTAACCCAGATACTAGTTCGCGACAACAAAAGCATGGAAGTCTGGAACCTCCCTGCGACCAAAGGAATGCTCCACCTTAAACACCTTCAAAAGATAGCTCGCACCAACCACCGTGACCTATTTGTGCTCCACCAGTGCCATCCCCTTCAAGTCTAGGATGTATGGATAATACTTCACCACCTCCCCAGGTTTATAGAATGTCTGGAAGTCGTAGGGCTGAGGGACTCCCATACCAAAGATAGCAACCGTGAGCACCTCCTCCAACCCAACTACCCAGTTTGCAATGAAGAGTCGACATATCAGAGCCTCAACATCCTTTTTGCTCATCCTAATCTCCAACGAGACAACAAGAAACCGAGAGGTGATATGCATTCCAACCTGTTTGAATTCACTATTTTGAATGAAGCCCTTGCCCAACACCATTTTCACTGCCGCCATGATGAACATATCATATTTCTTCAGAATCCGCTTCAAACGTTGCTCCGTGACCTCGCCTCGAAAAGCAATCTCCCTAACCGAGCTATCCAACTGGATTGGGGTGTTGACACCCATATTGGTTAATGTCTCTGCAGACATTTTAACCACAAATTTCGAGTGCTCACCCATTTCGCGGACAACCACACCTTCGGTGCCACCCAGAACAAACGATCGCCAAAATGAGAATTTATGTCTACAAATGCAGACCGCCACACCACCAGCACTACCCAAAACGAGCGATCGCAAGTATGGAGAAATGAAACCACCACTGGGCAGATATGGAAAGCCAATGAAGGTGGAGGTCACATCGAGAATAATTAGAGTGATAGGAAGTTAAAGCCAGTTGTACCAAATTTTCCCATACAACTCATGAGGATGTCCAGTTTGCATGATCTAGTCCTATCAACGGATCCCAAGGATGATCTGAGTTGATAGCCCGCACACCTAGATTGTGGGCTTTGTAAATCACCCTCAATTATCATGATTACACTAACATCACCCAACACTCCAACCATGTTTTGATTCACCACAACAATGACGTCCAACATGACTACAAACCTGTTGATGATGATCCCCGACCCACCACACCTAGTGTGGGAATGGCACGCACCCAATCTCCCACACTATTGTATGAAAATTTACATATAATAATATTCCATAGTTAAATATTATTAATTTATATTATTAAATTTTAATATGCTAATAATACAATATATAATTATAAATAATATATGATATAATTTTCTATGATGTAAATTTTATATATAGTATTGTATTATATGTTTTTTTATTTATATAAGATAATTTCATATAATAAATATAAATATATACTATTTACATTTATATTTAAATAATTATAGAATATAATATACTGTATATTTTATTATATATTATTATCTTATATAATTAAAATGCATTATAGTCTATAGTTATAATATTACATATTACATATCATATAGAAAATTTGCATATAATAGTATTCTATAGTTATATATAGTTATATATTATTAATTATGTCGAGAGGCGTATTACAATGGCATCCACCAAAAAGCAATGTGTACTGGAAATAGAGTTCAAATGACATGCAAATCCATGGAAATAGTGGGCCTAATGGTGGAGAACTTGTGCTCTTGACAGGGAGGTCACAAGTTCAAATCCTGCAGGGGGTAGGGTATGTACACCTCGTATTGTGGAGCACGAGTTAGGTGCCTCCCCCATATTGGGGGAGTACGAGGGCCTCGTATTGTGGAGCACGAGTTAGGTGCCTCCCTCATATTTGGGGGAGTACGAGGAGTCCCATATACTCATGGTTTCGTGGACTTAAAAAGGACCTTTACCTTTTTATCTTTTGAAAATAAAAAGCACAATCATTATTTTAACTTCCTAAAATGAATTTAAAAAGCAAATTTCTTTTTATGAAAGCCTTAATTTTGTTCAAGATTCTGCTTTTTTAATTTTTTAAATATTTTCAATAAAACTTATATATTATTACGCCGAGAGGCATAACCCTACATGGCAGCAGACCCCCTATAGGAGGCCAGCAGAAGTAACGGTGTAAGAAAAAAGAAACCTTTCATATTCTCCTATGTGGCAACACCACTAATAAATTTATTACAAGTTTTTTGAGTGGGCACCACAAGAAACTGACGCATCATTTACTTATATATATTAAAAGAATTAAAGTGTAATTATGGGAAATACGCAGCTCATGAATTTATTGTCCAAAACTCGACCAGTAAAGTGTAATTATGGGAAATACGCAGTGCAGAATATACAGTCTGTAAGAAACAGCTAGCGTTGTGTAACGTTCACCTGCATGAACCTACGCTGGAAGAGGAAACGACTGGCTGTTCACCTTGAATTCACTTTTTCAATGCAAGCATGGGTACAATCTTCATTTTCCAAAGGTATTGACAATGTTAATCTAAAGGAGGCGTCTAAATCTCAATGGACTACAACAACCACTGGTAAATATACTTTGTCTCCATCCCCATAAGCTTATGTTCTTCATTGATTTGGTTAAAGAATTTTTCCTTAATTTCACTATCTTCAACACCTCGACGACACCACCAGTAAAAATGTTTGCAACACAAAAGCCATGGCCTCCACCATCATTAACTCCTATGTCTTTATTCTCAGCATGTCTAGCATTAATTATACTTTCTAAGAAAAACCAAGAGATGATGTACATGGGATTTATAAGCAGAACCCAAATTTTCTGTTGAATTTAGCAAAATTGCATGAAAAAGAAAAATACAAGCTTGGAATTAATTCGGTCCAAGAGCAATATTAAATCTCTGTTTCTTCCGCTTTACATTGGCCGTTGTAATGAATTATACCTGGTTTAGATTTAACTGTGAAGTAAAAAGTAGGTTCGATTGACTTCATTCTCAATGCCCAAATTGCTTCAGCTTTCAAAATTACATCCATTCCATTGGTTGCAGGATTCACGTCTTGGTTTCACAAATTCGAACTACATTTTTTCAGTGCAATCAAAAGCATCCACTGGTTGTTTTAATTCTGAACTTCAGATTAGATTACATATGGGTTGTAAATGTTAGGTACCATAAATTATTGAAATTTTATAGAAAGTTCCAAAATCTGCAATCTATAAATTATTGAAATTTTATAGAAAGTTTCAATTTTAGTTGAACAATTAATGGTGAATCATTTTATTTATTTTCTATCTTTTATTATAATTCTAAAGTGTTGCAATATGATAAAAAGACAAAAATATTTCTAATTTGAAAATCAAAATTGAGGTTAACCATAACAAAACATGACGAAAAAACAAAAATATTTCTAATCCGAAAATCAAAATTGAAGTTAACAATAACAACTATTTAAACTTGGCACAATGCAGAGTACCTACCTTTTATTTAATATGTGAATTATATTGTTAAAAAGTTATATATATAAATATTAATATATATAATAATTAAATTTATTTATATATTATATTGATTTATATTTTATTATATATAAAAATAGTTTATGTGTAAATTATAGATTATTTCTGACATTTTTAATATACTGATATTGCCATCTTATGACAACTTTGAATTGATCCAAAAATAAATAAATAAATATTTTTTATTACTATTATTTATAAAATCAAGATTGTATAAAAGAAATATTCTAAATTAACTGTTTCATATAAAAGATAGTTTCTAAATTAATATACTTAAAATTAAATATTCAATATAAAAGAGCTTTTTTAAATTTACTATTTCATACAAAAGCCAGTTTCTAAATTAATATACTTAAAATTAAAAAATCTTGAAAATCTTTTAAAACAAAAAAATATTCTTCAATGTCATTGTAAAATATTTTTTAAAACAAAATTTGTTTCCTATTCAATATTCCATAAGAAGTTTGTAAAATTTTGATGAAGAAAAATTTGTAAAAAATCATTAAAATTTATTAAAGAAGAACTAAAATGTTATATTCAAAAGATCTAAAATGATATATTCAAATACGATAGAAGTATGCACAAATATTTACATATATTATTGTTAACTTGCCTCAATAATCAAACAATAATTCATTATAATTTTCTCTAGCCATAGACATTTAAAGTCCACCTATTAGTAAAAGAATGAAAGGAATCTTCTAGCTACACATAAAAGCAATTTTGTCATTGTTTATTTGTATTGGTTGATCAATGTCTAATTGTATTCCCAAAGATAACTTACAAGATAACATGGGTGATGGAAAAATTATTAATGAGATTTATATTTAGCATTAGCATTCTCATATTTGTGTCTATCTCATTGTTGTTTAATGTAGTGGTAAATAAGTTTATTTTAGCTGATCATTATATTTGATGTAGATTTGTTAGGTTGTGTCCAAAAAATGATACCTTTCACATAGGATGGTTTACATGAACTTGGAGCTCTTTTAGGATGCACTCCAAAATCCCTGGAATGAATATCCATCTTACATGTTTTAGAATTTGAGCTCTTTTAGTGTATGATATTGATTATCTCATTCAAAATGACACCACAAACATCAAATCCTAAGTCCCATTAATAACTAACTCCACTCCAAACTTAAAGCAGTGACACAATCAAGGTTTATAAAACAACAAATGAGAAAACAGAAACAAGAAAGCTCCAACAGAAAAGAAATGATAGAAAGCAATCCTCCTCACCCAGGGTGATGCCAAATTGTCTGTCAGGGCCAGGAGTCCAACTAGGCTACAGTTAAGACACAACTAGGGCTAGGTTCCAAACAACCTAAGATAACTCTAACTAGGCCATAGGGCTAGGGCTATGATGGAGCTCAAATCACTAGGATTAACTAGAGCTAGGGTTAGGATTTGGTTAGGCCATGGCTACAGTAACATAACAAGGATCACGATTGTGTTAAATCATGATTAGTGGATCATGGTTAGAGATAGCCCTGACCAAGACTAGGCTAGGCTAGGGCTAGGGACACAACTAGGGACAGGGTTGGGGTCTGAAAAGGGCTAGGGCTAGGGCTAGGCCTTAGACAGGACTAGGACTAGGCTAGGCTAGAGATGAACTTTGAAACTAGGGCTAGTACTAGGCTTAGCTAGGCCAAGATTAGGCTAGGGCTAGGCTAGAAATAGGGGTTAGGATTGTGGGTCTGAAAGCAGTGATAGAAACAGAATCAGGATCAGGGCTTGTATTTGTGTCCAAACTAGGGCTTGTACAAGCACCTGATCAGAGATAGCTTCTATGATTAGGCTAGGCTAGGCTAAAAAGATAGTAACTGGAACTAGTGGCTAGAAACATAACTAGACTTAGCAACTAATGCTAGGACAGGGCTAAGGCTAGCTAGAGATAGAACTAATAGGACTAGGATTGTGGGTCAAGGCCATGTGCTAGGATTATGATTATGATTAGGCTTAGGGTTAGGGTTAGAGATAGGGTTAGGATTGGGGTTAGTGTTAGGGTTAGAGATAGAATTAGGATCAAGGTTACAAATAGAATTAGAATTAGGGTTCGGGTTAGTGATAATATTAGGGTTAGGGTTAGGCATAAAGATAAAATTAGGATTAGGGTTGGGGTTAGCATTACAAATAGGGTTACTATTAGGGTGATGGTTAGAGATAGGGAAAAGATTAGGGTTAGAGATAGAATTAGGTTTAGGGATGAGGTTTTTGTTATGATTGGGTTTAGGGTTAGGGTTTTGGCTAGAGATAGAGTGAAGATTAGGGTTAGGTTACAATTAGAGATAGAATTAGGGTTACGGTCAGGATTAGTTGGGGTTAGGTTAGAGATACAACCAACATTAGGGTTAGGGTTAGGGTTAGAGATAGAATTAGGATTAGGATTGACCTTTCTGTGAGGGGAGCAATATCTTTCAAAGTTAGGGCTAGAGTTCAATTAGAGTTAGGGTTATGGCACAATTAGGGTTAGGGTTCAAATAGACTTAAGATGGTTTAATTAGGGTTAAGGTTAGAGTTAGGTATATGATGGAGTCAACATTAAATTAATTATGGTTAGGTTTAAGATTGGGATTAAGGCTAGGGTTAGAGATAGAATTAGGATTAGGGTTAGTATTAAGGTTAGGGTTAGGGTTAGACATAAGGTTAGCTTACAATTAGAGATATAATTAGGGTTAGGGTTAGGTTAGAGATACAACCAACATTAGGGTTAGAGATAGAATTAGGATTAGGATTGAGGTTTTTGTGAGGGGAGCAATGTCTTTCAAAGTTAGGGCTAGAGTTCAATTATAGTTAGGGTTATGGCACAATTAGGGTTAGGGTTCAAATAGACTTAAGATGGTTTAATTAGGGTTAAGGTTAGAGTTAGGGCTATGATGGAGTCAACATTAAATTAATTCGGGCTAGGTTTAGGATTGGGATTAGGGTTAGGGTTAGGTTTAAAGATAAAATTAGAATTGGGGTTATAATTAGGGTTAGAAATAGAATTAGGATTAAAATGTTGTAATTAGGGTTAGGGTTAGGGTTAGGTTACAATTAGAGATAGAATTAGGGTTACCTAGGTTATTAATTTATTCAATGTGTTATGCATTACTAGCAAATATATAACCTATATATAAAATACGCCGAGATGTATCTCGAGGTGTTTAATTTTTTCATCATTCAGCTTTAATAAAAATTTAAAGTTGAAAAAATTCAACGCCTCAAGATACGTCTGGGCGTATTTTATATATAGGTTATATATTTGCTAGTTTTAAATATATTTTAATATTATTTTGGGAAAGATAAATATAAAGCATGAAAGCAAAACAAAATGGTTACAATTTAAAATAGCATATAAATATTTACGTCACAAAATATCAAATCATGGAATTTAGGCAAAAGTCTATAAATCACAAATCAAAATCACAATCACATTAATTAGAATTTTGATTAGAGAAAAAATGATGAAAATAGAGGTCTCGGCGTATTTTATATATATTAATATTTAATATATGTATGCTAATTTATATTATTAAATTTTAATATACTAATAATACAATATATAATTATAAACAAGTGCCACGTAGTGGCTAGTACTTGCCTTTATAGTGTTTTAATTATAGTATTTTATATTTAATAAAAAATAAGTGTACGTTTTGTTAATGTGAATAAAATTAAATGTAAGTTTTGTTAATTATAATATTAACATAATCATATATTAATAATGTAAATTGTAGAATAATGCATGTCTATATTCTAACTTAATAGAACATGTAACTATGTATATTTATATTAATATTAATAATTAATAATTAATAATTTAATTATATTACATATAAATCAATTGTATTATATATAAATTTAAATAATTTAAAATTGTTTTATATTAAATAAAATAAAATGATTATACAATATAATTATAAGAAAGAATAAAATAATAATTATTTAAACATAATATTTATATAATAGTCTTGTGAAATAATAATATGTATAAAATAATTAATGTGAAGTATTAAAAAAGTCTATCAATTGTATTAAAACTAGCATACCTATATTAATTAATAATATATGCAAAACACGCCGAGAGTTATCTTTATTGAGATGCCTATTGACTTGAAAAAAAAATGTTTACATTTTCATGAACATGAATTTCAAAAGCAATATATATGATTTCATTATAGTTTCTATCATTGTTTATTTCAATTCCCATATATAAGGGTACACATTCAAATTTAAAATCATACCAACTTGTATATAACAACAATCAACAAAAAGTTCAATAAATTTAAAATCATAAATTTTCATCAATCATTAGATTTAGTATTGAAAGCAACAAAGAACAATATCATGACAAAAATCACATCAACTAACTTAGATATATCCACTAGTTTTTTTTAAAATGTTTGAATACATTGTTAACATGATATACATTCAAGCATTTGAATGTCATGAAACCTATAGCTTTGCAATTGAGTCTAATAAAGATTTGCTCTCAGATGAATAATCAAACTTTGTTGTTTTTATGACTGTGCATTTAATCCTCTGTTCATCACTATAAGTCTCTCTTTTCACTTGAAGTTTAAATATGTATCTGTTGAAAAGGACCTTTTGTATAATGTGTGCAAACTTAACATCATCTTGTTCTTCATGCTTCAAAATGTTCAATTCTTTTGTTGTAACACCCATAATTTCTTCTGTCGCTTCTTCAAAAGTAGTTTTCCAAGTGAATGAAGTATTGTCTTGAACTTTGCATTGAAGTATATATTTATAATCACATTCAAGGAAAGTTTTATCACATCTTCCACAATACCACTGACCATTTTCATTAGTGTTTACCTTCTTTTTGTAGTGCCTAGCTCCAATTTTCAAGGGGCAAGCTGTATAACAAAAATTGTCTACCTTTATGAAAGATAAGGTAGCTTTTATCACTATCCAATAAGGTTTACCAGAGTGACCAAGGTCCTGATCTTGTATTTGTGAGATACTTTTCAACATTTTTTCTTCTATTACAGATGATATTTCCTTTGTAATAGAATGAGAATGGAGATTCTTCCCTTCAGTATCAAACCACAATCTCAATCAGTGTGAGTCTGGAAGATTTGGATTCATAAGGAGTTAGATTGTAGTAATTGTTCCCACAGATTTCCCACCAAAATCACTAATTCGTGCAACCTTTATAGCAAGAATGGGGGAAGTTCCTACTTTGCACATTGTTGGGTGAAAATTATGTAATCAGCTTTTCAATAGATTACACAACTAGGACTTCAGCCACAACTATGTGAGATGTGAATCTCTCCTCTCAGAAAGGGGAGGCGCCCTTCTTACTGCTGACAGAAGCGATAGTAAAACAAACAAGTAATTACAAAATGTACACAATACTTATGAAGTGGGGGGGGTGTGTTACATTCATCCTTCTCTCTTTTTTCAGAGAAGATGTTTACAATGCTTCATTGTTGGAAGTTCTTAATTCACAATAACTCAAAACGAACAAGCAGTTATGCCAATACCTCTATCTTGTCAAAGCAAAGCGTAGAGGTACCAGAAGTGATTAACAATAAACTAGTAAAATAAAAGGGAAAGCTCACGAAGGTACAAAGTCGTTCCATAGCTTTATCAATGGTGGATCTATGAAAAGTGTATTGTTTGTCACGTTAGAAGCACAAAGTCTTCTTAGACGCAACAATTCCTCTAACAACATGAACAATTACAAGCATAAAGTATTGTAGACCATCCAACCAAAGTATCCAAGAGCATGAACAATTACAAGCACAAAGTCTTATAGATCATTCAACAATAGCATCCAAAGAGCATGAACAATTACAAGCACAAAGTCTTATAGATCATTCAACAATAGGATCCAAAGAGCATGAACAATTACAAGCACAAAGTCTTGTAGATCATTCAACTGAAAGATAAACAAAACACAAATGAAAATCTAAATAAAGGATGTAACACAAAGTTTACATGAATTACTTAGAGTCCTTCAGATTCCATAAGCTAATCACCACCAAATGAGATCAATTCATAAAAGTATCAAATCCAACACAAAGTTTGGTTTCTTCTAACCTTCTTCTTATTGATCGATTTCATCTCACAAAGTATGAATCTAAAGTTTCAAGCACTGCCTAAAAAGGGCGAATTACTGAAAATACTAAAGGATGAATTTATTAGAAATCCTACACTATATATAGAAAGAGGGATGAGAAAAAATTAGGAATCTAATTGAGAAAATCAAGGGAAAGCTAGGGGTGAGCGATTATAGGAGATCTCACCTAACTTGGACCAAAGTCAAAGTGTAATTTGTTTTCAAAAGATTACATCTTTGAACTTGGTGCAATTACAATTTACAAAAAGACATTTAAGATGTTAGGAAATATTTACAAGATGCATAAAGGGATGCACAAGAAACTTCTAACACTGGAGATCAAGAACCTTCTTCATGTTTCCTTGCTTTGGGCATGGAAGTCTTCATATTTCTTCCTGGTTTCCTGTAAGAACTTCTCATCTGGACCAACGGTGTAATCCACAATGGTGTGAATTATCGTGATCGATCTCATGGCAGATGAGTGAACCTTCTTGCACCTATCAAGATGCATTTTTAGGTTATCCAATGTGAGCCTTATATCACAAATGACGTTCAATGAGGCTTCTAAAAAGTTTGAACTGTCAATCAACTTCATGATGGCTTCCTTGAAGATCTGAGATAATTCTATGGCCGACAGGAAGATACGATTCTTCTCAAGAAGTTGACCTGGTAACTCCTTGATACCTTTTTCAAGAATAACATGATGTCCTTCGACATCTTCCTGCACTTGGTGGAGATCTTCTGTAAGAGATTGAATTACTTGAATTCGATGTTTCAAGGATTCTCTTACCTCAATGAAATTTTCCTTGTCAGAAATTACCCCGACTTCCACCAGTTTACTGAGCTTTACCTACTTCATCTCTGACCATGACAGCAGGCATTTTTCCATATCTCTACACTCCTGGGAAAGTACACTTTTTTCTTTATCAAGCTTTGTGGTGAACTTGGCCAACAAGGTAGTTTTCTCATCTGCAACAATTATGATATGAGATCCGTGTTCTATGATCTTCTCAACGAAATCATACAACACTCTCATTTTGTATGCCAAATTTCTCTCCATCGGTCTTCTAAAGGCTTCTACACTACTGGTTGTGCATTAGTTGAAGATCCCGCAAGTCGCCTTACAACAGTGGCATAATGCTCTGCCCTCTATTTGTACATATTGTGAGCTTGCTCCATTTTATCCAGTCTTCCAGCCAAGATATCCAATGTCACTCTGTAGCATCAGCCTTGCACTTAATGGGTAACTCCTACAAGCTAGATTCCTTTTTGTCACTATGTGGTCTTCCCATTGACATCACCTTTCCTTGTGGTGGTAGCGCCAATCTCCGCATAATTTGTACCACAATGTTTAGCCTTGAGTAGTATTTTCCCTTTTCTTCCCTTTAGCCTTTGAGGGACTATCTCTTCGAGAATGAAGCTCCTCCTGAGAGATCATTTGGTTTCTTCCACTCGGCTAATTTGAGATATTAGGCCAAGGGGAAGCAAGAAAGGAGGTGCGGAACTTCGATCTACTCATCAACCCGTCATCGCCACTCTCGCTATTGTCACATCTGAAGTTACCATGGGTATTGTGACAATAGGAGAAGTATCTGTCATCATTGCTCTTGTAGACTGCACATTGAGCTGATCACGCATTGACTCATTCATGAAACGATTGAATTCATTTCAGAAGTGATATCATACGTTGGTGAAGATAGGCTAGGAATGGATGATGGGGGACTTGACAGTATATCAACCGTATGAATTCTTGTCACCGAGGGAGTATCAAGCGGGGTTGATGCTGCAGGAATAGTGGATATCTCAACTGCAGGAATGCATGTGGTAGGAATGGGTGATGAGGGAACATGAGGTGGAGGAGTTCTTGAACTTGGAGGGGTATGGAGGAATAAATCGGAATTCATAGGTGATGACGTTTAGGATTCTCTCTCAACTACATTCCCTGCCAGAGGGAGAAGTCTTCTTGATCATGCCCCGGGTTCCCTGCTGGATCACCCTCTATGCCCCTGATTCCTCGGGTTCACCTTCGCACCCTCACCTCAGCATTCTTTCTTCAAAATCTTCTTCAGACTCTTGTCTACTTTCTCGAAACCTCTTTGCATTGGAGTCTCCTTCATTGAATCTTTATCTTCAATGATTGATCACTGGAAGTACCTTCTTCATCAGAATCTATCTCCTCTGGAATGGACTTTTTACCTTTAGAGCGAGATGGATCGGATTCTGTGGTTTCTCCTTCTGGGATAGACTGGGTATCTTTCTTGCCAACAGTAAACTTGATCCTGGGAACTCTTCGTGAAGAAGTGGGAACAACCACTGATTTATTTTTCATGCAAAGTTCTTGCTGTCGGCGAGCTTCTGCTTCAGATTCTTCTCCTTCTGAATCTGTTATGAAACTTTTCATTTCATAACCATGCTTATGTAACCATTCTGCAATATTGGCTAGGATTGGCTTCAATCTCTCTCTCATGCTGGTAATTTCTTTCCTAGACCATTGAATTGTAGGAAACGGTCTTTTAGAAACCTCTTGTTCATCATAGAGAGCATTCATGATATCGCCAGGATCTGCAAAATCCTCTGGTAGTTTAGCAATATCAAGGTCTCTGATTTGCTGAACAGTCAACCTGCAATAGTCCATTTTGCAAATGGCTTCTTCATCTCTACAATCAGCCCAGATGTCTTCAAAACGGTACTTGTGATGATGACCCTTTTGTAATTTCTTTCTGGCATCTCGGTAATCAAAATCAAACCTATACCTATAGGTCTTGATTGTCATGATTTGCATTTCAGCATAAACAAACTTGGATTTTTGTACAGTTGGGATAGTATATCTACCGATTGTCAGTGGGAACTTGAATCCACGCTTGTGGTTACTTGCTCATTCTTTATACACTAAAATCAGCTATCTGCACGTTTCCATGAGAACCCACTTATCCGAAGGATAACATGGCAGCATGTAAGGACAACTAGTGTAGCACCCTACTCTCAAATAAGTAAACGTTGGGAATTGTAGAAACAAGCATCCAACTTTACTTACCACCTTATAAGCCTCATCAGATACCCTCCTCCTTTCGAGAGCTGGATCAAAATTGAAAAGCAAAGGTGCGAAGAAAGCATCAGTAACCTACCTATAGTGATGGAAGCTTTCCTTCAATTCCAGTTGATAGAAAAATCTGTACACAGGTACCATCATCTGATTCCCTTTTGTAGATAGACCTGGAAATTATCTCATTACAGCTGCTGCGTACACTAGGTAAGAAGTCATATAGAATTTCAATGTGGAAGGAGCATTGATCAGTTGCTCATGTATTTCATCACTGATCTATTTTCCCTAGTCAATGTGCACCTTTTGTCTTCTTATAATCTTGATGTATTCATACATCCAATCATGAAAAGTGGATGATTTTGGCAAGCCTTTTACTCTGCTTAAAAATGTGATCATATCTTTGACGTCATCTTTGAAATCACTTCGCAGGAGTCCCTTTGGCCATCTAGAAATAGATTGTCTAGGATTCTTCAACCATTGGGTATTTATTAGGTTTTTAGCCTTGTTGGGATTAGCGTCAAAGACTTCTTGTGCTTTTTGTATAGAAATGTCAATGTATTTCTCCATATGAGGAACCTTAAACACAATGTCAAAGAAATCAGGGTCGAGTCTTAAAATCTCGTGCCCAGAAGAATCAATCACACTTCTACTTTCTTTGATGTAGTGAGATGCCACTTGAAGGATAAATTATGTATTGTGTGCAGCAGTAGGGAACATAGCTACCAAACATAGGTTACTATGTACAATTTCTCTCATCGGGCCAGGAAGAGGCTTCATCTCTGTTTGCTTCGCAAAATCAACCAAGTCTTGATGGCCAACTTCTGTGTCTTTTATTTCTTCCACCTTGGAGACCACTACAGTCGGCGGATAGACACCTTGATATTTATATTTCATTTTGCCTTTCGCTTTTGAAGAAGATAGAGGTTTATTGGCAGTCATCATGAGCGACTGAATCTTTGATCAATCAACTTTGAAGGTCTTTGAAAAGAGACTGCCAAGTGTGGAATCAGAACAAACATTAGTCGTTAAAATAGCATGGGAATGCGCAAAATGAGCGATGATGATGAGCAAGCGTGGAGTAGATGGAGAGTTATGCAAAACGGTGCACAAAATGGAAGGAGCGAGGTCCAAGACTGAATTGGGCAAGTTTGAAATGTTTCAGGGAAAAATTGTGAAAAGTGTAAGGGCACACTTTTTCAGCACCCTTACATTTTGGGGAATTCTAACTTTGATGCAGGGGTGCTGAAAAACAACGCTCCTGCATTTCTCAGTGTTAGTAAAAATTGTGAAATGTCAGGGCGCACTTTTTCAGAGCTATGACATTTCTCACAATGAAGTTAACAATTGCTTTCTTGGCGTTGAAAAAGGTGCGCTTATTTGTTTGGGAAAGGCAATGAAAACATAATGTGATGCTTTGGAAATATGGAAGTTTTGAGAGGATTAGAAGCAACACTTGAGAACGTATTTTGAAGTGCATCAGATCTTCACCTATTTCCATTTCAAAGTATTGGCATATGAAACATGTGAAGAGACCAAAATACGCAGGTAAGAATGACTAAAACAAAAGAGGTAAACGCGTATGTGCAAGAGGCCATCGCCAAAACAAATGATGGAATCAAGAACGCGTGATGATAAACCATAACATGACTAGGGCAAGAGGAAAGACGTGCTTGAAAATGGACAAGACTCCACACCAAAAGCTAAATAAAGAAAACGCGTGGGTAGAAGAAAAACATGAGAAGAGAACAAAGATAAACAAAAATGCATAAGTAAAACCTTAGATATGTGCAAAGTAATGAAGGATAAAGGAGAGAAAGTAAGGAGAACGACTCACCAAGAGAAAGTGTGGAATATAGTTAAGAGGAACTTCGAAAATCTCCAAAAACGTGTTTTGCAGCTTGAGAGAATTTCGCCCAGCAAGAAGGAATACAGTTTGAAGATCATGAACAATGAAAAAGGAACAATAAAACACTTTTAAGTAAATGGTAACTCAAAAACCTAACTCAAGTCAAGCAATTAATTTAGGCACAAAAAATGGCAAGATAAGCGAAAAATGTAAAACGCATGAAGAAACGCGCCAAGGCCAGAAAAAGACTAAGTCTGGATAAAAAGTGTAATAGCGCACTTTTTCAATGCTATTACATTTTGAAGAATTCACTTTCATGTAGGGGCGCTGAAAAAAAGCGCCCCTACATTTTTCATACTTAGCCAATTTTTGGCTTGTGAGCAGGAGCACACTTTTTCAGTGCAACTGCACTTTTCACAATTAACTAAGTATGAACAGTGGGACTTTGCAAAGGGGCTTGTTTCAAAGGTCTTCACGAGACTAACATAGGGGGACGTTCAAACCAAATGTTTGAAACTTTGGAACACATTTCAAGGTGGCTTGAAAATCACCTTGTTTTACGTGCTTGAACTTCACGAATCCTAGGAAACAAACAAGTTTCATAGGGGGGTTATACGTGGAACGAGCTCTGCTAGATTCCATGATAACACACATTTCTTGGAGTTGTTGACCTTCCTTATTGCAGAAATCACCCCACATTGCTAATTCCACCATACAACCTGACATGTCTTTTAGTTGAAGGGTTCTTTTTTGAGTTTGTGTGGCATTCTTTCTAAATATTGTGTTTGGTGTGTCAATTGAAAAAACACCAATGATATCAACCAAAGAATTTCTTTTCATGTTCTCAATTTCTCTTATCAGCGTAAAATGGAATTGTTGTTTCAGTATACAACTATCCTCCTACAAACACAACTCAACAATCAAAGTTGTTTCTAATAAGATTTCCCATTCATTTTTTAATTGGTTGAAATTCTTTTGTACAGGTTTGAGTCTCCCTTTTGAGATGATAAACACTTTTCCAGTTTCTATGCGATCATATTAAAACTTTTCTGCAATTGCATTAAAACATGTTACTCTTATTTCACCACCATCTGAATCAACCAAGTCAAAAGTAAACACTTATCCATCTCCTTTTGCATTGTTAAAATGATGAAGTTGACCCTTTCTAGTGACTCTTGCCTTTATTGACCATCTATTTTGGTACAGATTTAGTGCTGCAATAGGAATGGTTCTTGTAGGAGGTTCATTTTTTCTAGCAATTGGGTGCTTATATGGATTGTTGGTAGTATTCATTCCTGCATCATCTTCATATAAGAAAAACAGTATTCAATAGAATTCAAACACGACAAAAAAAACTGGAAGAGTAAATGGAAACATTTATAATTTGTTGAATTTTTAATATAGTAGAAGAATTGAATGTAGCATAAAACTAAATATCATACACATATATTACATTTTGGAATTTGACACCCATGGAATCAAAATTGAAGAATATATGCATGTTACATCAAGTATCTTCTAATATTTTCAATCTATTTTCCTTAGCCTTTCTCTTGGCAAGTTGTCTACCACTTTTCATTTTTTCATAACGATCATATGTGAACAGTGGCATAATTCTTAAGCCTTCGATGTATTTTACACGGGATATAACTACAAATTTCAATCCCATTCTTTCTCTTGGTCCTATATCAATAGTAGCTTTTGATAGAGTCAAACCCTGTGATTTGTGAATTGTCAATGCCCAAGCCAATCTTAACGGAATTTGGATTGTCCTGCCCCTCTGTATTGTTGTAATTGGAATTGTATTTGGGTTACGATCATCAAATGGTATTCCTCAATAGCTATCAAACACAACCATTAAATATGTTGGTGGTTACGGTGGACCGGTTCTAGGTTTGTATACAATGTTTCGTATATATCCTAAAGCTCCATTGACAAGGCTTGCTTGTATTAGTAGATTTGAGGTTACCATAACCCTGGCATCTTTACATATCAATAATTCTAGATCTAGCTCATCATTTGAGCATTCTTCTCCTACATTACTACATCCTGATTTTGTTGCAACACTACATGCAACTAGATGCTTCAATGAGTATAGCATTTTCTTGCTATGGTTATTAACATTTTCATTTGTGGAGAATAAATGCACACCACTGTCAAACTCTTGATTGCTTGTTGCATCTAATGTAATAGTGGTTCTTGTCATAAGTAATATCCAATCATCGATTGTGGGGTTTGCATCTCTCAAATTTGTCAAAAGTTGACGAAATCTTTGTTGATGGATGTTTTGTCCATCTTGTATGAATATTTTATCTAGAGTAACCATAGTTTTGAATTCTTCCCATAGCATCTTATCTCGTGTGTTGTTGTCATATGCCAGTCTATCATTAACAGGAGGTAACTGACCCAAATCTCCAACAAAAATGATAGATATGCCTGATAGAAAATTGATAACAATTATTGTGAATACTATAGAACTTTATAGTTATACAATTGTCATTTGCATGAATTTTTTGTATTTCAATATAAAATAATTAATTTGGTTAATCAAATAGATATCTACCTCCAAAGTTATGATTTACATTTTGTGGGAATGCTTGTTAGAGCCGAGAATCAATGTTTTCTAGCAAGTTTTGACCAATGAAGCTCATTTCATCAATTAGAATGTACTTGATGTTTGCTATTTCTTCTTGAAAGCTTGTGAGCCTCACTCCTTACAATTGAGAAAAATATCTGATTGGGATTAAGAGTTTTGAATGAATTGTGGATGCTCTTATGTTGAATGCTGCAACTCCAATTGGTGCAAGTAATAGAAAAGGAGGACCGAGATATGATGCATTTTTAAGAGCTTGACTAGTAGAACCAATTAGATATGACTTTCCTCTCCCTGTTGTTCCTTGAATTATCATCAACAAGGGCAATGCATTTTGATTATTATGGTAGTGTGTCATGATTATGTTGAGTGCCTTTTTTTGTTTGTCACTGAGGGTTGTGCAGTTCATAGGCTATGGTATTTCGTCATGTATGAGACATCCATGTTCTATCCTACTGCTGATGAAGTTCATTGCTTGATTCATCTACATTTCACCACGATATTCATTACACCATTTTTCTTGTCTATCAAAATATCTCCTTCCCAACATATCTATTTCAGAAACTTGTATCTTTTGACCATGATGTAGTCCAGATAGTATTTCCCATTCATGCTTGGTAGTATTTCTTTGAAGAGCTTCATTGTATTCAATTTCAATATCACTGATGTTTTCATCATGTTCTTCAATTGCTATTTGTTCCATGTGCCAAGGGTTATAATGGAATGACTCCCAATTTTGTCTTATTGAATCGTCATTATGACCAATATCTCTATCCACATCACGAAAAGGTTTGTACAACAATAATTCTAAATAAAAAAAATCAATCCATTTATTTGACTCACGTGGAGGAATGGATAAAAAATTAGGACATACTCTAACAATAGTTGCTTTTTGTCTTGGCTCCCATTTGTTATCTCTCCTTCTTTTAGGATTATATATCCACGATCTAGCTGCATCACCTTCCATAGACAAAGGCCTTATTTTATATCCTTGAATGAAATATGTTGTTTGTTCTTCATTATTTTCTTCATCATTTACACTTACGAGTTTGAACACCTCACATGACACATTTAGATTGATAAACCTTCTACTGCTCTCTACCAATGAAATTTCAAGTAGCATGTGGCACATCTCTTGAGCTCCAATGTCTCTTTCTATGACAGTCTTAGTCAAAAGTCTTCTATATGCTTTTGCAACCAAATCATCTGGATTTTCCATGTTTGCAAGATGCATCAATATTTGCTGGTATGTTTCTGAACTTTTTTCTACTTTTGCTACATACTTTCCAATATATTTGATTACAACATGTTTGGAAAGAACAGGTTGCCAATCTATATTTTCTCTCCACAATTGCAATATGTAACGATTGTGTGAGTTTACTCTGTTGAATCATTCCTAGCTGGCTCAAAATTTTTACACCTGTTTCTATGTCTTCATATAATTTGGATCCCTCCAAATTTAATGGCCAAGGAGCATTATACCTATTATGAATATGAATAAGTAATGTATTTTAGTAGTTTAGAATCATATTACATTTGATTTGTATGAAAATTGTTACCTGTAAACTATTGTTCCTCCTTTTTTTCGTAGGCATGCACCCTCCCTACAAATCGTGTGTCTCTCTACATAATTTAGTAGTTCTTCATAGTCATGATCAACATTTATCTCTACAAGTTGTCTTGTATTTCTTAGACATGGATGTTGAGGAAATTTTTGGAATGCCTACAATTGGATATACAAATAAATTGATTAGTTATGTGATAAACTACAAATCGTTTACAACATATATGATATGTGTATGTTTTACTATTTTGAACATGCCTGGATGTTTTGCTGATGTGGATCTTGTCTAGGATTTCATGCTTGAACAATAGAATGGAAATATCTTTCTGCACTTTTTTGTTTCTCTTGATTTGACCAATTCAAGTTGTCCATATTTGGTGCTCTATGTATCCAAATGAATCCATGCACATGTGGTGAGCTCTTGTGTTGCCACTCATATCTAGACCAAAAATCTCGAATTTTCATTCCTTTTTCTAGAATTTTTTTTCTAAACATTGAATGTCTTAAATGCATGTACTATGTGACTATATGAGGATAGTCAATAAAATTTTGTTTTCACCATATTTGAGCCTCCCGTGGAGTAGTTGGCGATGTTCCTAGCATTAGTGCATGCAAATAGGGCCAATATAGATCTGATGCACTCAAAGTGAAGAATATTGTAGGAGATCCTATTTGATGAAGCATGCCAATCAATTCTACACGACATTGTGTCTAGTATGACCATGTACCCCTCAATGTTGTTCCAAATCGCATTAACTTGTCAGCCAGATGGGACTGTGGCATGTTTTCCATATGCTGACGCAACTCATTGATGGTGATTGGTATGTCTTCAAAGCTTCTTTTGAAAAATATAGCTGAAGAATTTTGTACACGATGTCTCATTATCATGTTCATTATAAAATATTGAAATCTTGGATGTCGACCAAAATGATGGTCCCTATAACACCATAAATGCTTAAGAAATTCATGCAGATGCACTCTCCTCATGTGTGGTTCTAACCAATCACATTTACCATCAGGGAAAAATGTTGGGAATGTCATATCAAGTAATCCTGGAGTGACATATTCATTGATAGGCGATGAACCAATTCCTGGCCAATCAATCAATGTTGTTGAATTTGCATCAGGGTTATTAACCCATGCCTAAATCAATTCCATTTCTCTTTGAGCATTAGGGGAATAGAAGCCATTGATGTAGTGTGCTCAATTATATTTCCTTAATCCATTTCCATGATTAGACCCACAAATACAATTTCATTTGAATCATAATCAAATTCCATATGCACTGTTTGTAATTTGTTGAATATATTTTCATCAGAATTTCCTATGAGATCATTTAGATCATTTTCATTGATTCTGACATCTGAATAAAACTTGTCATGGTCTACTTTGTATTTTAATGCCTTATACACACAATCCCTATTCATTGTGAAGTTATAATTTGTGCCACGTTGATCCCTTCTTTGAACAATGATGATTGGAAACTCTCTTATTGAATGTGGCAAAACATTTGAAACATATTCCATGTTTTGTGGAAAACTTATTGTGTGTCCTTTGTATTTATACTGACCACTGATTGCATGAGTAACTTGTAATATTTGACTATCACGTACAATCAACATTTCTTCTACTTGATTCAATTTCACAAGCTCTTTTGGTTGTCGCCCAAGATCCATATTATTTAAAGCCAAAAATTTATGATTCCCTTTCTCTTGACAACATCTATTACAAACAACACCTTAAGAGGTGTGAAATACTTTCATTCCTAGGTAGCATTCTTGATAGATATAACACATGCTTGGTGATGTAAAGTTATCTAATTGATGTCGAAATTGTATTTGAATTTTTTTGAAATCATCGTGAAGCATTCCATTTTGGTTTTGTATGTTTCCTTGTACACCTACATTTATCTCATCTTGTACTATTACTTATGCCCTTCGTCTAACATAGCTTTCTCTTTCAACTTCATTGTGTCTTTTTCTTTGTTCTTCCATTTCAACATCTATCATTTGTTCCCATCGTTTTCTTCTATATTCTCTTTGATATTATTTTCTTTGCTCCTCTGATTCAAAATTCAATCTCGGTTGCACCATATCTAGAAAATAATTGAAGTTGGATTTGTAAAATTGATGTTTTTCAATGGTAAATCTACTTTTATTTTAAATGAATTTTATTTAATATCAAAGATTATTGCAATCAAAAGGTTCTAAATATAATATAGATTTACATGACTATTAAATAAGAAGTATAGTTGAAGTATAATTAGACAAATAAATTTCAAGTTATCAAACTAATGAAAATTTCTTCCTTTTTCTATCTAAAGATTAAAATTAAATAATCCAATGATGTGAAAAACAAAACACAATCAAATCCGTAAATTAATTAGCACTACTTGATGGATTGTGGAACTTGATATCTTTTAATTCAATTAAAGGTATGAAATTAATATATGTAATGTATGCCGAGAGATATCCTTTAAGAAATAATTAATTCATCACAAAGAAGAAAAAACAAACATAAAAAAATCATCACAA
>VDFB02000013.1:75252474-75410745 GCA_007258455.2 Sequoia sempervirens | reverse complement strand
GCATGAAGACACCATCACAACGACGCATGACAACATATAAACCATAATCGAAGTTAAGTTTCACAAAGTTCCAGTTGACCACGCAAGGCGAACCCACCGTCAGCGAGCCCGCTAGTGGTATGGACAAGCGAAGTATTGTTCAAATTGAGCACCACATTCCACAATTACCAAGCATGAAATGAAATTGCCTACTTTGGTTATGAATTGGAAGGACGAAGAAGCCTCAACAACTCCTCATAACAAAGAAGAAATCACCATCAATGAAAATTCTTTTATTATGAAAGCATTCATGACAACTTCTTACAAAGTATTCAATGGGAAGACTTTCCTTCCTTTTCAATCTAAAATATACTATCAACTATCTAATTGCTCTCTACTCCTTCTCTGCTATCCTAACTCTGATCTAATTCTAATTTCTAATGAGATACAAATGAGGGGGACTCCCCCTTTTATAGTTGGCCAAGTCCAACGGACGACTCAGATTACAATCGGCTGGATGGCCCAGATTGTGCCACCTCAGCCCTAAATAAGATTCGCCCTAAAAACCGCCATAATGGAAAGTGGGGCAATAAATGAGCAATTAATGGCCACCATCCTTCTAGAAGATTCCCGTTTGTAGACGCGTTCACACTGTTCTCGATCTTCTTCTTGATGTTGTTCTTCAACTTCTTCTTTGTCACTTGAGTTATACTAAGTCTCAACACTTAGCCATTTTTTGCAACTTTTCTTCCTTCGAGGCCGAAATATCATCTTGGATTGTTTTCTTCATCACTTTAAATCATCACCGCTTGGTCTCGACATTCCTCCTGCAAAACAAGCAAGGAGAAGGGTATTAGAACATTTCATAATATAAATTCAACTTACTTACCAGGATTTTCGCGCTTTAACTTCCAAGAGTTCATCGTTTTCCTCTAGCACAACTTTGCTTTCTTCATGATTTTCCAACATCTTGACTTCAACTGTATTCCCCTTTACTTTTCCAGCTGAGGTGTTCGCAATTTTGATCTCATTCATCTCTGGCTTAGGAAAATTATCTTCACGAAGAGCTTGAGAAAATTCACCTAGGCAGTTCCTTTCAAATTCATCGTCTGGAGTATTTCACCTTGAAAACACATTTTCTTCATTTTGCCTTAGAAAATTTTCAAATTTCCCTTAGGAAAACTCATTAATCCAGTGCCCATTTGAAATCTTTATCCTAGAATCCTTGGCAAGCTGTGGAAGACCTTAAAATCCATTCCTCATCGATAATCTTCAATACCCAGAAGAAAATTTACTTCAGAACGCGTCGAACTCATGGGTGCACAACGAACGGGTTCATTTAATTTTCTTGAATTTTGCACCTTGGAAAAAATATTTTTTTTAACAAATTTGATTCCATTCTTCATATCTGTGAAAATCCTGTTGCTTTGACATGAGAAATATTTTTGTTGACCTTGTGCAGCTAGCATCATCGGACTTCCTCACTGGCAATCCATTCATGGCTTAAGAAATTTCATCACTTTGCCAGACTTAGGCGTTTTTCCTAAGGAAGAACATTTTTTTCCTTAGAAATTTTTTGAATCACTCAGCACTTTTGAAAATTTTGCCTTAGAAAATTTTATTTCATCCTCCTGTGGTGAGAATTTTTTTTATGTTTCAACTCACTTAGAAATTTTTCTTGGAAGCACATCGTGGAAGATTTAAATTCCAACGCCTTCTATATTTTACTCCTCACCTGGCAATTTCCAACACCTAGCATATTATTTTATCACCTGGCATTATTCTCCATTTAAATCTTAGGCACACTTCATACTTGAAGGTGAATATTCAACTTCACCATGCCTAGCAATATTTCATTTTCCACGCCTTGGCAATATTTCATCTCCACTTCCAACGCCTAGGATCAACTTTGTTTTCACCACCTTGTATTTTACTTGGGCGCATATCACATGTAGAGGAGAATAACACATCTCTAATGCCTAGCCTTGGCTTCTTGATTTATCAAACATAGGCGCATATAGCAAGATTGGAGGAATAAAAATTTTCAACGTCCTTGCTTTGACTTGTGACTTCTCAAAAATAGGTGCATTTTGCATGATATGAAAGATGACCCTTAAGCTTCTTACCTTTTGTCTTCACATGCCTCTATTTGGGCGAATTCAAAGGGGGGAAGAGAAAGTCAACTTTTTGTCATCTTCTCAGCATGTTTGGGCGCATTTCACCTATGGAGGTGGATGAAGCTTTGACACTTAGAATTTATTTTGCATGCCACTAGCTGGAAGTGGGCGCATTTTGCCTATGGTGAAGGATAAAATTTGTTGACTCTTTGACCTTTTCTTATTTTTGTCCTCATATGCCTTGATTTGGGCGCATTTTGCACCTCATGAAGGATGAAAACTGTTGACTTCTTTGACCATTTGCTGCATGGGCGCATTTTGATGGGTGAGGAGGATAACTTCAACACTTAGAATTTTTTTATCTTCTTATTCTTCTTTGGGCGCATTTGAGGTGTGGAGAAGGATGAGCATCTTTGACCTTCCTTGACTTTGCTGTTGCATGGGCGCATTTTGCTAGTGGTGCAGGATGAAGTCTTATACTTAGAATTTTTTCATGCTTGGCTTGAGGGTGCATATGGAGGTAGTTGCAGGATGAGATCAACACTTCTAACTTATAAATTTTCTAACACCTTGTTCTTCCTTGGGCGCATTTTACATGTCCATCAGGATAAACTCCAGACTTGGAAATTTTCTCAGCCACTGCCAGCTTCTTCTTCTTTGGGCGCATTTCAAGGGTGCTGCAGGATGAGACTCACGCCTTAGCCATTTTTCCCGACTTTTGCCAATTTCACAACGTCCTGCTATTTATAGTAAGTCTCTTGATTTTCATACTTCTGAAGCTCAGAATGATTTGAAATTTTGAACGCTGGATCCTCACAGCTTCATCAACCTGTTAACACTGCTATTTTTAGTTGGCCTGCTATTTTTAGCCCATTTTTGAAGCTGATTTGCTATAAATAGTAACTGCTCGTTTCTGATACCTCCACAACTCCGTTTGATTTGAAATTCGAATGAGGCGCTCCTCACCACGTGACCTGCCTTCTGACATCGGCGCATGCAACTGATTTGCTATTTTTAGCTTGTTTCCAAAATGACTTACTATAAATAGTAAGTGCTCCGTTTGACTTCAAATTTTACCAGCAGATAGCTTGAAGGATACTGATCGTGGTGGTTTACACCGGTTTTCGAAAATTATGCCTTTTTACCCCTCTTTTCAGGCCCCGAAGCTGGAAACCCTAATTTTTTCTGCATGCATATCAAATGATCTCCGTTTGTTCTCGTTTCTGTTGCATTGCGATCAGCTCGTGATTCTGAAGTGCTGGGAGGCGGCTGCCTGGATGCACCTGCTAAAAATAGTAAGTTCCCAAATGAGTGATTATCCTGTTTTGCATGTCATATCACTGTGAAGATCTCGAAAAACCCACAAGGAATATGCAGACATGCAAAGAAAACGCTGACATGCAAACCCTAAAAATAGCCCCGGAAGGCTGAATTCTGAAAGTCGTTATCTCACTTTGCATGTCACACCATTGCGAAGGTCTCAGAAAACCCAGAAGGAATCTCTAGACATGCGTTGAAATACTCTGCATCTAACCCCTGAAATTTGCTCTGGAAGCTGAACTGTTAAAAATAGAAAGTTGTCTGTTTCAGCTCAAATTTTGCACACAAGCAGCTTGATGTGTTCTGAATGCAGCATGACTGTCGGAATTTCAAAAATGTTGACGGGTTGCCTGTAATTGTACACTTACTAAAAATAGTAAGTAGCCAGAATCAGATGAAATTTTAGTGGAAGCTTGCTGGAAGCACACTGACATCAATGTTAGTCTCAAATCTCAATTTACTCACTTCACTTGACCTCAAATTGGCAAGGAAGCTCAAAACCCTAATTTTCAGACTTGGCCAAACTCACTTTTAAACTCAATGGCGGAGACATCCCCGGAAAGGACAGACAGCAGAGGGAGAGAGAGCCAAAAGCGAGGAACGGAGCAAAAATTAGGGGGTCCCCATTTTGAATGGGGTGATGTGTGAAAAGGTCACAACAGTAACGAATTATTTAATTTAAAGCAAAAGTGTTTTTTTGGAAGAAAAAAAACAATGAAAAAAGCAAAAAATGTTTTCCCAAAGCAGCGAAAAAGAATAAATCGCTTTTTCGGAAAAGTAAAGAAAAAGAAAAACTGTTTGTTTAGAAAAAGCAAAGAAAAAAGCTATAAAAGGTGTTGGGGGCTCATTTGGTTATGCTGAAGAATGATATTGTTATGCTTCTGGACTTGCTCTTGTTCTCCAAATTTTTGATGATGAAAACCCTCATGGATTTTCTAGTTTTAGAAATTGAAAGAAATTTCCTAGCTAGATTAGTATGATTCCATTTAGGGATTACTATTGGTGCTGATTGAGACTTCGAGTTTTGGCTTTATCAGTTTTGAATGCTTTGATGGTGTTTGAGTTTGCATTTTGAGAGGATTGTTTGTAGTTTAGAGAAGCTGGAAACATTGTTCCAAGTCTACATTGACCCTTGGGTGCATTTGGGAGTGGGTCATTGAAGATTTCTGAGTCTTTATCTTACTGTCCAAACTCCTGCAACAAAGTTTCAGATCTATACCAGTCATTTATTTGCCATGTACTTGAGGTATATTGTCATTTATTATGATGGATGGTTGGTTCTTAATGTTGTGGGATATGTAGGGGTGTTCTATCATTTTTCCTTCATGGCCATATTTGTAACAGCAAATATGTATTGACTTAAAATAAATTGTAAGACCTCACAATGTAACACTAGGTGGTAGTACCACTAATGGTTTTGCTCTTGATTTCTTCTTGTTACCCTATTGCATAAGTGTTTTATTTATTCACCCCATTGCATAAATGGTTTATTTACTCACCCCACTGCATAAGTGGCTCTTGTACTCACCCCACTAAACAAGTGGCTTTGGCACTCACTCACCATTGAAAAGTGGAAGATCTTTTTCTTACATTTCATTATTGTATCAACTTTCCCATTGCAAAGTGGATGTGCCCAACTAACCCCACTGGGTAAGTGGATGTTACTTTGAGCTGCTCATTTCAAGTATAATTGTAATGCCATACATTGTATGCTCTCACCTCGACCACACTGGAAACTTGATGATTAGAAAGTGGAAAGGAAAGTTGTTTAGCATTTTTATTTTGTTGAGCTAACAAGTTTTCAAAAAAATTAAGGGTTATTACACAGTTCATCAATTTATGGTTCAAGGTTAATCACCTTCAAATTACATTAAAAATTGTGGTTGAAAGCATTGCAAAAATGTAAGACACATAACAATAATGAAAGGTAGCTCAATATGCTTGAAAGGAACACAAAAACCATAAAACGTTTGTTGTACCCCAAATTAAAATTTTTGCTACACTTAGGCATTTTGAAGAAATGAGTAAAAGTCTTGTCAAATTTGTCAAAAAAGGTCAAAATTGGGGTTTGCATGATGCATGAGGGTAAAAACTCAAAATTTTCAAAATCTAACGATTTGGGTCTGCTCAGAGCCACCAAATCTACAAAATCTAGATCTCAGTTTTTCATCCCTACTTTTTAGGAAAACTGCTATTTTTAGAAACTTTCCAAAAATAGTAACTTTTTTCTAGGTTTTTCTGGGTTTCTTTCGAAATGGATACTAACAAAATTTTCTAAAAATAGAAAGTTTGCCTGTTAGGGTTTAAATTGATTTTGATTGGCTCAAAATACTTCCTCATCAGGCTGGTGCAGTGAGAATCACAAAATGATTAGTTTTACCGTAGTGGGTCTATTCTGTTTTTTCAATTTCAGAAAGCATTTTGGGAGCTCCAAAGTCATCAATGGAGGCCAGTCAACTGCTAGGCGTCAGATTCAACATTCAAGCCATGAACAGAAGATGAGTTGATGAACATGCATGAAGAATGAAGGAGGTTGAAAATTGCAAGATTTTGACTAACACTGCCAGCCATGGGCGCCCCAGGAAGAGATAGGTGCCCAACTTTTCAGGGTATTAGATGGAGAAATTAGGATTCGTGCTTCTAGGAAAAGTTGTTTAGATTCTTCCCAGCTCTGCAGTGAGTCTGGCGGCATCATCATTAGATCAATCAGTCACCTTGTTGTACCCCAAAATTAAAATTTTTGTTACACTTAGACATTTTGAAGAAATGAATGAAAGTCTTGTTAAATCAGTCAAAAGGGTCGAAATTTGGGTGTGCATGTCTTGCATGAGGGGTTAAAATGCAAAATTTTCAAAATCTGACGATCTGGGTCTGCTTAGAGCAGCTTAATCTACAAAACCCAGATCGCAGTTTTTCATCCCTACTTTTTAGGAAAATTGCTATTTTTAGAAATTTTCTAAAAATAGTAACTTTTTCTAGGTTTCTTTGGAAACGAATACCGACAAAACTTTCTAAAAATATAAAGTTGGTCCGTTAGGGTCCAAACTGATTTTGATTGGCTCAAAATACGTCCATATCAGGCTAGTGCAGTCAGAATCTCAAAATAATCAGTTTTGCCCTAGTGGGTCTATTCTGCTTTTTTAGAAGCATAACAGGAGCTCCGAGGTCATCAATGGAGGTCAGTCGGCTGCCAGGCGTCAGATTCAACATTCAAAGCATTCAACAGAAGGCGAGTTGGTGAACAAGCACGAAGAATGAAGGAAAAGGTGAAAATTGTGAAAATTTTCTAACACTGGTTGACATGGGCGCCCCAGGAGAGAATAGGCGCCCATTTTTTAGGGCACTAAAAGTTGAAATTAGGGTTTACGCTTCCAATCAAAGTTGCTCAGTTCTCTTCTAGCTCCGCAACAAATCCAACGGTGTAGTCGTCAGATTATCTAGTCATCCGGGATTCGAGGCTGAAGAAGAGCGCCCAGCTTTTTGAAGCACCTAACTCAGCAGTTAGGGTTCAAGAATATGCTCGATCTCTTCAGTATTCAGCCAACTTCAACATGCCTGTCTCCGTCAGATCATCCGACTGTCCAATCTCCAGAAGATTCATATCAAAGAGGAATATATCAAATGAAGGTTTTTAACTCTGAAGAAAGTCAAATGAAAAAATGGCTAAGTCTGGAAGGTTTGAGCACCCCAGGAGAGAAGAGGCGCCCAAGTTTTCAAGGGGTAAAACAAATGAATCTGGAGAAGTAGTTCTAACATGATTTCTTCACAGTTAATCCAGCTCTCCAACAAGATATCCAACACGTCAATCGGAGATTGTAGTCGCCATATACGGGAAGCTGAACATAGGGTGAAACAAAAGTGAAATTTTAAAATTCAAAAGCAAATAGGAAAAAGTGAAAAATAATCTAACTCTGGTGAGTTTGGGCGCCCCAGCTTGCCAGGGGCGCCCAAGCTTTTGAAGGCTCAAAACTCACTATTTGTTGAAGTCTCTCCCAGGAGACCCCTCTTAATATCTCTTCAGCTTCGCAACGAGCATAATCATCAGTCCATCTGATGCCCAGATCACCAAATTCGACAAGATCATCTGCGGAAGAGGAGTTAATGAAAAAATTGAAGATCATGAAAAATGGCTAACTCTGGACAAAATGGGTGCCCCTGGAAGGGAAAGGCTCCCATGAATTCGAAGGTCGAAATGAAGTTTTTAGCCAGGGACGCCTCCAGAACATTCTTCTCAGAATCAATCAGGCTTCGCAATGAATCCTTCAGCTCATCCATCAGATTGGTTTGCAAGTCGGAAATCGAAGGCGAAGTAGGGGGTCAAAGTTGTGAGAAGTTGAAAATATCAAAAAATTGACTAACACTGCTTGAAGTGGGCGCCCCTAGCCAAGAAGGGCGCCCAACTTCTCATGCCTTAGAGAAATTTGTAGAATTTTCAAGATTTTTCAAAGTTTTCAAAATTACAAGAGGAAGAAGGTGTCCAAGTTCAAGATCAGAGATTTTAGGGTTTTGAAAATAAAAGCAAAAGAAAGCAAACCTAATTCAAAACCCTAAGTCTATTTAACACCTTTCTTTCATGTAATTTTCATTATTTTTGCAGGTAGCATTCAAAGGAGAAAGTTGGAGCAACAAGTTTGAAGAAATTTTTCAAGATTCAAGAGCTAAGTTTGCTGGTTATTCATCAAATTTTTCAGATCAGCAACATAAGCCCTTGCTTTTTCAAGCCTTTTTCATCCAAAAGATCAAATTTTTCAAGAAGGCCAAGGTTTTCAGTTTTCAGCCATCTGGGTCTTTTCACCTCATTCTTCTGAAGAAATTTTCAAGAAACTTCATCAAGTTGCAGTAGCTGCTTTTTATTTGCATGTTGGTAAAATCCTCAGTGCATTCAGTTTTCAATCATCTGAGTCCTCTCAAATCAGTCTTCTGAAGAAAACCCATATCACAGCTTTTTTCAAGAAAATTTCAAATCCTAGGGTTGGCTGCTTTTTCGATCAGTCATCAGGGTTTTGCGAATATAATCAACTGGGTTCATTTCTAATCATATTTTGAACAAAACCCAAGTGCCAGCTTTTTTCGTGAAAAATTGAAGAAATTAGGGTTTGCTGCTTTTTCAGGCGAAATTCAAAATTTTCAAAAACGGACGATCTGGGTTGTCTTACAACGAAATTCTGAGCAAAACCCATATCTCAAAAAAAATTTCAAAAAATTTGTCCAATTGAGCAAGAAAAATCAGCATTCTAAAAATAGTAAGTTGCTCAAAACTTGTCTGAACCTAGGCAAGTCTACAGTCATTCTTCAAGTTTTTCGAAATGGAGTACACTCCCAATGTTTTCAAGACTGAATCAGCTCTCTATCATGATTACATCAAAACAGCTGAGACAGACTTGCATCATATTAAGCCGATGTTTGATTTACACGCTTTGGAGAGCGCAGACAACACCTCAATCAGGAACCTGGGACACTCTGGACTCCTCGCAACAGCGTCTATTCCTATATCAGTTCAGAGTCTTGAGTTCATAATTGCTTGCATCAAGCATTACAACCCGGCTACAAGGGAGATCCAGTCAGCTGATGGCAGATTGATCTGCAGTCTGAAGCCTGATATGATCGAGAAGTGTTTTTCCATTCCCCCATGGCTTGAAAGTGTTACTAACTCAAAGGGTGAATGTGAAAGGATATGGGAGATGCACAAAGACAAGTACAGTAAGAAGATTGCATAGAGGTGGATGAAAGAAAAGCATAAGATTTTTCCTAAGAACGTCGGGCGAGGAGAGTTTAAGGACGAAATTGCTATCATTATCACCTTGCTCAGCAGGGGAACTGGCTTAGAGGATGCTACCAAGTTCTAGCCTTGGATGTTTTATGCCATACCCCACATCATGAAGAAAACCGAGTTTTATGATTGGCCCACCTTGATCAGTGACAGCCTACAGCAGATAATAGAATACTTCCAATTTCATGAATTCCATATGGTTTCTTACCTAGTCTACCTAGTGGCCTATCAAGGTCAATTCAGAGGGTTGAACACCGAGGGATCATTGAGCATACGACATGTATACAACTACTATTCCCAGTTGGAATTCACGAAGTCACTGCATCACTACAAGAGAGTGAACAAGGATTTTCTGATGTACACAGTGCGGGACCTGGACAATGAATTACACGTCCGTATATCTTCAGTTGCCAGGGCAGCGATGGTGGAGTGGGTAGATTGGTTCATACAATTTCCAACTTTCACCTATCTCAGGGTCTATGGCTATTTAGGTGCTCCACTCATGTTACCAAGGTATCCGTCAGACGAGGTCGTCTTCATGGAGTTCTTAAGGCAGGCCCACGATGTCCATACAGTCTTGAGGAATAGAAGGAAACCCTCCCTCCATTTTCCATTGGGGCTGGGAATCTATACATGCAGGACTGCTGCAGATGCTAAGACAATGGGAGATGAGTTAGATAAACTTGGCCTCAAGCCTTACAGCGAGAGACGATCATTTGATCCTCATGGTGTCTACATTGGCCGACTTGAGAAGAACTATGCTCATATATCTGTCCTTGAAGATTTTTGGGCTAATTGTACAGATGAGTTCAACGTGCGGAGGCGTAGTTATAGCAGGCTCACTCTTCACCAAATGAAAGATTGTTTAAATGAAGATATAGAAGGGTTATCAGATGATGACGAGGATGTGCTTCTTCCGATGTATGCTCATAAGCGAATTGAAGATCAGCCCCTTCCCCAAGTCAACTGGGCTAATAAAGAGTCCCTCTCAGTTGAAGATAGGACAAGCCAAGTCCTTGAACATAGCAAGGTTTTCCTAATCCTTAAAAGGAAAAACTCCATTCCAGTAGCAGAGCCGCCAAGGACAATTCCCTCTTCTTCCAGAGCACAGTCAAAAGGGAAGGGAAAAAGTCAGTCTCAAGAAGGCGTCAAAGGTAGTAGATCAAGTAAAAATATAAGAAGGTTAGACTTCTCAGGCATAGTCATTCAGGAGCAACCTACAGTTGTAACAGAAGCTCCTCCTGACGAGCCCGTACCTCAGAAAGAAATAGAGGAGCCGCCTTTAACACATGTCTCTGTACCTTTGACATAACCTTTACCGATTCACATTGTAACGAACCAGACCAATTTTTTTTTGTTTTTTTAATGATAGTTACAAGGCAACAAGCACCCGTTAAGGTTAGCTCTAAACCCAAACGATGCGGAAGGTAACTCTAACCAGAATGTACACCAGGATCCCGATGTGGGCAAGGTGTGAGCATTGGTCAGAGGGTCTAATGCAGATGCAAACTGGAAAGAAACTCTAACCAAGAATGCGCCTGTGCAGACGAGCATATGGTCAGAGGATCAATGCATGATGAACTCAAGTAACCCTAACCAAAAATGGCGCCAAGTGATGGCGAGCATATGGTCAGAGGGTCCCTAAACTACTTAACTGAAAGTAAATAGGCGGCAAGCCAGCCTCTTCCACTTATTCAGTGGGAAATACAATAGATTAAATGAGAGATAGGAGAGGAATGGCTGATAGTACTACTAACAGCTTACAATATGTCAGAATGTTCATTTAAATCTAGAGTTTTCAAGTTCTTCATTGCTGCAACTGTATAGTATGTCTTCCCAATACCAAATGTGACGTCCAATGCTCAATCCCAACCAAAGGGACAACTTTCTTGATTCTGATATATCAGACCTGCAACATAAAATGAAGAAATCTGCAACACAATACTCACTCAAATGCTCATATCTTGCTCAAATCTCACTCTAATGACATGAAATGAATTGCAGATTGCTCTAAGGATGAAGGCGCCCAAAATGAATACCCTAAACCTCACCAAACAGCTTCCATTTAATTTGCACAAATCCCAAGGTAATTCCCAAATGGTACGACCCTCTTGTAGGGGCGATTTAGCTAGGAAAAATCAGAAACTTCATTAAAAATTCCACAAACTTGCAAGTAGGGTCACCCCAAGTAGAAAAGATGATATGACAAACACCCAGAACAATATCTTTTTTTATTTTTGATATATGAATGAAAACTACCTACAGCCATGCAACATCAGCAACTCTGAAATATGACAAAATGCTTGAATAACAGCTACCAAATGCAATGAAACTCAACTACAATCTAATTCTCAACTTGTTGCTATCTTTCAAGCAAGAAGATGAGCCCAATGCTAGGAGGTATGCTTTCCTCGAAGCTTGCCTGAAGACATTCCAGCAGCATAACAGTATAGTAGACAAAAGATCCCCAATGAAGAGCTAAGGCCTGAATATAAAAACATGAAGAGAGCCTTCTAGAAGCTTCAAGAAGGGCGCCCAAACCCTAATTTTGAATTCAACACATTCCCTCCAAAAGTGGCGTCCTTTTTCCTTATAATAAAATATTTCACTTTATAAAAAATCCATCTCTCCTCAAGTAGGCGTCCAATTCATTTTCCCCCAATAGTTGACTTCAAAATATAATTTATCTCTTAATGAAGTATTGACCCATTAGGTCCCCTTTTTAAAAACAACATAAAGTTGTAATGCTAGGCAAGGGGGGGGATGTTATAATATTAAAATATAATATTATAATGTGAAAATACTTATCTCTCCATGGAAAATGCACCCAAAGGCCAAAAACGGAAGTGCCAGTTGAACCAATTGAAGAAGAAGACCAACTGAACTGAACCCAACCTGTCCACTGCCAAAAATAGAATTTACTAAAAATAGTAAATTCATGAAGTTGCCCAAAATGCCAAACTGACCATACCATCGCGAAGCTCTCTAAAAACCCAGAAAGAATCCGCAATCCGATTTCCAAACTTCAAGCAACAACCTCCTCAAAATTAGGAAACCCTAATTTCACCATCTGAGTAGCCTACGGGTCTTCGGAATAGGCCAACGGTCAACTGAAACGATCACATTTGAGAAGGGGACATTACACACATCGACCTTGATATTGAAGATGATGGAGAAATTACAAGAGTACCTCCTAAGGAAGTTAGTAAAGATACTACCGTGTCTTGGCTTGAGAACTCCTTGGGAAGGGTAAGAAGAAGGCCTTCATATCAGGTGAGTGTTGATGATCTCGATAACATCTATCAGGAACCTCCTAAGAAGAAAGCAAAGAAGCAAGTTCACTTTGATAGGAATCCTGATAACGAGATAGTCATGGAGACTGCATTGCCCCCAGAAGACAAGAACAGGGATGAGGTGAATATGGATGACTTCGTGATGGTCAGGGCTAATCTTGGTAGAAATACCAGATATGCAAATGTGAGTTTATTTAGAGTTGTGTCCGAAAACCTTCAGGAAAGAGTGCTTAAGGATGGAGAAGACAAGGCAGCCCTCAAGGCTGAAAATCAGCAACTTAGGCTTTATATTTCTAACCTTGTTCATGGTTCTTCACAGGCAACCCAGTTGCTGCCCTAGATTTTAGAGACACTAGTTGATCATCATCAGTTGAGACAGTTGGTCATTTGTGGGAAAGAGACTCAGGAGTGGATCGAGAGTATCATTGTCAGAGGAAAGGAGATCTTGGCACGGATGTTCCAGTTGAGAGAAAACGCTCATAAGCTACGTCAAAGTATCCAAGGGTTCGAACAAATACTGGCTGAAGTAAGACCAAGGCATGAGATCATTATTGCTGATTTAGACATAGCTTATGGTTCAGCAGTTTCAAAAGAACACAAGAGACAAATCCTTGCTTGGAGAGAGTGTCATGTTTACAAAGTTAAAACCTATGAGAGAACATCCGAGGAATTTATCGCCTACAGACAAAGGGTGATTGAAGCTCTTCTTTTCATCAGTGAATTCATCACAAAGATTCCTTCTCAGTACAGTCTTGAAGATGGTTCCTAAGTCGGGCTTGATGAAGTGCAGGATCAATTTCAGAGTGTTGTTCATAGGTGCAATCCAGTTGGTGGGAGGATGAGTCATATTTCGATGATGTCAACAAAGTTCGAGAAAGCGGCCAATGAGGTTGAAGATTTCCTGAGATCTGTTGCAGATGCTGAAGATATTCTAGAAAAGCGGTGTTTTGCTATTGATGGCATAGATGCACCGAACCGGGACACAGTTTCCTGCTTTCTAGCGGATGTGATTGAGCTTTAAAGCAACTTTCTTCTAGAATCTTTCTTTCCCGCTTTCTTTCTATTCTTGGAATAATTCTTATCCATTCTTTGAGAAGAGAAAGAAGATAAATGTAATAGTTGGCGTTTCCCACTTTTTCTGCTTTTTTAGGTGTTAGATGTTATCTTCCTTCTAGATTTAGAAATAAAGCTTGCTTGCTGAGCAAGCCCTAGATTGAGAAAGGGAGGAGATTTTAGGGTTCCCAACTCCTTTGCTTGTCTATAAATAAGAGCCTTTGCTCATTAGTTTTCTTTAACCATGCTAGTGATAACAAAACGCTGAGCCTATTGTGCCTTCTATTTGTTACTCAAGTGTTGTTCAATTGTTTTATGATAGCCAATTGTTGAGTCTCTTTTAGCCAACAAGAATTTATTTTAATTGTTGTTCGTATTGTGTAAGAACAAGATTGCAAGCCTCTTTAGCTGCAATTTCTTGTTCCAGGCATGTTAGAAGTAAGTTTTGTTGCAGAAGTTTGAGTAATAAAATCATGAGCCTCCTTTGCCTTGATATAACATCTCAGATTTCTGTTATTTGTGTTCTACTTTTATGATCTTGATTTCAGCTTACATTGAAGTGTGTAGATGTTTGTTGAGAAAGAGTTTATTGAAGTATTTTGTCAGAGAATCAACCTTGTCCATTTCTAGTTTCTCTTGCTCTGCGTATTACTTGAGAAGTGAGAAACGTCTTTAGTTTAAGTTATGTCGTAGTTGAAGTTCTTAAAACAGAAAAACTCAGCTGCGGTGTTTGTGTTTAATAAACCTTGTGCTCTAAGCTGATAAAAAGGATAGGCAACTTAGTTCTTAGTTTACTTTCTTTCAACACCATCAGCAAGAGGGAGCTTCCCCTCCTAATTTGAAGAGCAGTTTATCTGTGCATAGCTGTCCGTTTCAAATATGCATTCTAGAGGTGCGAATTTGAACGCCAAACACACCCGGAATTCAAGATCAAACAGGAAGGTTTCAACCAGAAGATAGAAGAGCAAATCATGAAAATCACAGAAAATTGTCTAAGTCTGGGAACTTTGGGTGCCTAGACTTTTGGGAGGTCAAACTCAGCAATTAGGGTTTGCAGGTGAGCTCAGTCTCTTCAGGATTCAGTCAGCTTCGCAATGGATATCTTCCTCAAATTGTTAGACTCGTCAATCACTGGAAAATCCAGATCAAACTGAAGGTATAAATGAAGGTTCAAGTTTGAAGATGAAAATGAGATGAAAAATGGCTGTCTAGAGGAGTTGGGTGCCCCTGGAGGAGATAGGCGCCCTAGATTTTGAGGGCCTAAACAGATGATTTTGCCAATGAAGCCTCCAACAAGTCTTCTTTAGATTCGACCAAGATTTCCAACAAGACCATCAGCTCACCAATCTGAGTTGGCAGTCATCAGATGTCGAAGGATGAACTGAGGGAGAAACAAGAGCTAAATATCAAAAGTCAAAAGCAAAGAAGAAAATATTGAAAATATTTTAACTCTAGTGAAGTTGGGCACCCTAGCTAGCCATGGGCTCCCAAGCTTCTGATGCCTTAGATTCAACTTTTAGATGAAATCACTCCCAGAAGACCGCTCTCAGAATCTTCTTAGCTCCGCAACGAGTCCAGCTAGTAGTCTATCAGGGCTCCAGATCATCCGAAATGGCAGGATCATCTAAAAGAGAAGAGATAAGCTTGAAACCTAAAAAACGTAAAAAATGGTTTTAGTCTGGTTGAGATGGGTGCCCTTGGAGAGAATGGGTGCCCATGATTTTGAAGCATCAAACAAAGTTTTTAGCTGAAGGTTCCTCCAGGATAATCTTCTTAGATTCAACCAAGCTTCGTGATGAAATATTCAGCTTGTCTGCCGGATTAACCTGGAAGCCGAAGATCAAGATCAAAGTAGGGTTCAAAATTAAGGAAAAGTTGAAAAACTTAAAAAAAGACCAAGTCTGGGAGAAATTGGCGCCTCTAGCCAAGAAGGGCGCCCAAGTTATCATGCCTTAGCCAATTTTTCAAAAATTTAAAGTTGCAAGATGAAGAATGAATGTCCAAGTTCAATATATAGTGTTATCACAGAATCTAGCAGTGCTCGTTCCACGGATAACCCCCCTACGAAACTTGTCCGTTTCCTAGGTTCGTGAAGTTCAAGCACACAAAACAAGGTGATTTTATAGCCACCTCAAAATGCATTCCAAAGCCTCAAACAGTCAGTTTGAGCATCCCCCTATGATCGCCTCGTGAAGACCTTCAAAACGAGTACCTTCGCGAAGTCTCACTATTAATACTTAGTGAAATTGGGAAAAGTGCAGTTGCATCCAAAAACAACGCTCCTGCCCACATTGAAAAAATTGACTAAGTGTTGAACGTGCAGGGGCGCCAAAAATCAGCGCCCCTGCATAAAAGTGATCTTGAAAAAGTGTAATGGCACTAAATTTTAGCGCCTTTACACATTTTTCCCTGACTTAGCCAATTTTTGGCTTAGGTGAGTTTCTTCACGTCTTTTACATTTTTCACTTTTCGTGCCTTCATTTATGCCACTTTTTATTGAAGTCGACTTAGGTTTTTAAACTCACTTAAGAGTGATTTTAGGTTTCTTGTTTCATTATTTTTGTGGCTTTCTCCTCCTTTCTTGTTGGACGAACTCTCATCAAGTTGCAAAACACATTTTTGGAGAAATCTGAAGTTTTTCTTAGCTAAGTTTCCACGTTCTCTTTTGGTAAGTCATTTTTCTTACCTCCCTCTTTTCCATTCGTTTTTAACTTTACTTTGAGCACATTTTAAATAATCTATAAGTGCGTTTTGTTTTCTTTTGATTTCTTCTTGCGTCTTGATCTTCCTTGTGCATTTTTCTCATTTCTTCATACGTTTTACCTCATACCCACACGTTCTTAGTTTAGGTTGTGGTTTCTTCTCATCTTTGGCTGGGTTTTCTAAACGCGCCTTTGTCTTTTGTTTCCTTTCTTTTCCCAAATCATTTCTCTTGAAAATGCCAACAGGGGTTTCGTTTGTTTCTTGATGTTTCTATAAGGAGCAAAGTGTATTGGTGTGGGAATGTAAGCGATTCTCTCCAAAATGCGTTTCATAAGTGTTGGCATAAGAAAATCCATGCTTTAGATGTCCAAGTGCTATTTTATAACATCTTTACACATCATCTTTTTGTGCTCAAAGTGTAATGGCGTTGAAAATTTCCACCTTTACACTTGAAATTCTTTTCAGATTGAAGTGTCAAGGCGTTGTTTTTCAACGCCCTGACATGTTCATTTTTACCTCTAGTGCAATGGCGCTAAAAAACAACACCCTGACACCTCAAAAAAGAAAGTATCTAACTCCCAAGTGTAGTGGCGTTGTTTTTCAGCGCCTCTGCACCAAAGTCATTTTATCCCCAAGTGCAGAAGTGCTGATTTTCAGTGCCACTGCATTTTTCACTGCTTTTTCTCAGAAGCACTTCAAACTTTCTAGTTTCATTCTGAACCTCATTCCTTCCACTTTGTGCATCGTTTTGCATGCCTTGTCACTCGCTCCATGCTTGCTCATCATCGTTGCTCGCTTCACGCATCCCAATGCTGTTATTCGACTAACATTTGTTTTGACTCCACATCTTGCAGTCTCTTTTCAAATCTCATCAAAAGATCCTCAAAGTTGTTGCTCGTAGATTCAGTTGCTCTTAGATGATTGCTAGAAAACCTCCGTCGTCTTCAAAAGCTAAAGACAAAATGAAGTATAAGTATCAAGGTATCTATCTGCCGACTGTATAAGTATCAAGGTGTATAAGTATCATCAAGACCTAGTTGATTTTGCAGAGAGAACTGAGAAGAAGCCTCTTGATGATTTTATGAGAGCAATCGTACACAGTAACCTACATTTGGTGTCTATGTTCCCTATTGCTGCGCATAATACAAAATTTGTCCTTCAAGTTGCATCCCACTACATTAGGGAAAACAAAATTGTGATTGATTCTTCTAGACACGAGATACTGAGACTCAACCCTGACTTCTTTGATATTGTGTTTAGAGTTCCACAAATGGAGAAGTAAATTGACATCTCGATACAAAAAACACAGGAAGTTTATGATGCTGATCCTAACAAGGCTAAAAACCTGATAAATAGCCAATGGTTGAAAAAGCCCAGGTAGACTATTTCCAGATGGCCGAAGGGACTCCTGCGAAGTGATTTCAAAGAAGATGTCGAAGATACGATCACATTCTTGAGAAGAGTGAAGGGATTGCTTGAATCATCCACTTTTCATGACTGGATGTATGAATACATCAGAATCATAAGAAGAAAAAAGTTCACATTGATTGGGGCAAACAGATCAGCGATGAAATACATGAACAACTGATCAATGTGCCTTCTACATTAAAATTCTATATGACTTCTTATCTGGTGTATGCAGGAGCTGTGATGAGGCAATTTCTGGGTCTATCCACAAAAGGGAATCGAATGTTAGTACCTGTGTATAAATTTTTCTATCAACTGGAATTGAAGGAAAGCTTCCATCATTTCAGGAGGGTTACTGATGCTTTCTTCGCGCCTTTTCTTTTCAATTTTGATTTGACTCTTGAGAGGAAGAGGGTATTTGATGAGGCCTATAAGGCGGTAAGTAATGTTGGATGCATATTTCTACAATTCCCAACTTTTACTTACTTAAGAGTAGGGTGCTACACTGGTTGCCCTTACATGTTGCCACGATACCCCTTGGACAAGTGGGTCCTCATGGAGATGTGCAGACAACTGATTTCAGTGCACAAAGAACAGAGAAATATTCACAAGTGTGGATTCAAGTTCCCACTGACAATCGGTAGGTATACTATCCAGACTATGCAAAAAGCCAAATCAGTCTATGCTGATATGCAAGTCATGACAATGAGGACCTACAGATATATGTTTGATTTTGATTACTGAGATGTCAGAAGGAAATTGCAAAAGGGTCATCATCACAAGTACCGTTTTGAGGACATCTAGGCTGAATGTAGAGATGAAGAGGCCATTCGTAAGATGAATTATTGTAGGTTAACCGTACAACAAATCAGAGATCTTGGTGTTGCTGAACTACCAGAGGATTTGATAGATCCTGGCAATATCATGAATGCTGTCTATGATGAACAAGAAATAGCCAAGAGGCCGTTGCCTGCAATTCAATGGTCTAGAAAAGAAAGTGCTAGCATCAGGGAAAGATTGGCGCCAATCTTCTCTAACATTGCAGAGTAGTTACATAAGCACGACTTTGAGATGAAGACTTTCTAAACTGATTTTGAGGGAGAGGAATCCGAAGTAGAAGTCAAACGACAACAAGAACTCCACATGAAAGACAAATCTGCGGTTCTTCCCACTTCTTCGCGAAGAGGCCCGAGGATCAAGTTCACTGTCGATAAGAAGGATACACTGTTCGTCCCAGAAGGAGAAACTATGGAATTTGAACCATCTCGCTCCAAAGGAAAAGGGGCCGTTTCTGAAGAGATAGATTCCGACGAAGAAGGAGATTCCAGTGATCAATCCGCTGAAGAAGTTTCAGCAGAAGCAAACTCTGATGAAGAAGAAGATTCTAAAGATGAAAAAGATTCTGAAGGTGATTGTGAAGGTGAACCAGAGTCAGAAATACAAGAGGATGATCAACAGGAACCCAGGCATGATGAAGAAAGAACTATGTCTCCATCTGAGAATGTAGTTGAAGAACTTCCCAGAACATCGTCCCCTATGACTTCAAATGTTCCTCATACACCTCCGAATTCGAATACTCCTCCACCACCTGTTCCTACATCACCTGTTCCTACCACCGTGATACCTGTTGTGACCTTTTCACACATCGCCCCATTCAAGATGGGGACCCCTAATTTTTGCTCCATTCTGGTCGTTTTGGCTTTGGTTTTTGTGTCTCTCTCTCTCCGTCTGTCTCTTCTATGGTCTGCTTCCTGGGGACGTTCCCGTCTGCAAGCTTCAACATGAATTTGGCCAAGTCTGAAATTAGGGTTTGAGTCTTTCCAGCCAATTTGAAGTCAAACGAGGTGAATACATTGAAAATTGAGCTTAACATTGTTGTCAGCATGTTTCCAGCAGGCTCTCAGCAAATTTTCATCCGATTCTAAGGTACTTACTATTTTTAGTAAGTGTGAAATTACAGGCGATTCGTCAACATTTTCAAGATTCCAACAGTCACACAGCATTTAGAGCATGTCAAGCTGCTCACAGGCAAAATTTGAGCGAAAAACAGACGACTTACTATTTTTAGCAGTCTGGCTTCCGGCACGAATTTCAGGGTTCAGATGCAGAGTTTTTCTTTGCATGTCTGGATATTCCTTCTGGGTTTTTCGAGACCTTCGCGATGATATAACATGCAAGACGAGATGACCACTTTTAGGATTCAGCCTTCCGAGGCTATTTTTAGGGTTTGCATGTCGAGGTTTCTTTTGCATGTCGGGTGATTCTGATGGGTTTCGAGAGCTTCGCGATGGTGTGACATGCAAGCGAGGATTCTCACTCAGTAAGGAACTTGCTATTTTTAGCAGGTGTGTCCCGGCAGCCACTTCCCAGTAGTTCGGATTCACGAGCCGATCGCAGTGCCACAGAAACAAAGACAAACGGAGATCTTTTGATACACATGCAATGCAAATTAGGGTTTCCAGCTTCGGAGCCTAAAAATAGGCATCAAAAGTCAAAATCTTCGAAAACCGGTGTAAACCACCGCGATCAGCATTCTTCAGGCTATCCTGCTGGTAAAATTTCAAGTCAAACGAGCACTTTACTATTTATAGTAAGTCAATTTGGAAACTGGCTAAAAATAGTAAATCAAGTGCATGCGTCAGTGTCAGCAGACAGGTCACGTGGTGAGGAGCGCCTCATCCAAATTTCATGTCGATCCGAGCATGGGAGCTATCAGAAACATGAGGTTACTATTTATAGCAAACCACCTCCAGAAATGGGCTAAAAATAGCAGGGTGACTAAAATGGCAGTGTTGACAGAGCAACAAGATCATGAGGATGCAGTGTTTAAAATTTCAAATCGTTCTGAGCTTCAGAGGCGCAAAATCAGAAGACTTACTATAAATAGTAAGGCATGGAAGAACTGGCGAAAATGAAGAAAAATGGCTAAGGCATGAAAAGTTCATCCTGCTCTCATGCCAAAATGCGCCCAGCTCAAGGGAGTGGCAGGCAAAATTTTTCTAAGTCTGAGTTCATCCTCTTGCCACCTCAGAATGCGCCCCAATTGGTGGAGTTGAAGCATAAAAAAATTCTAAGGCAAGCATTTCATCCTGCACACATAGCTAAATGCGCCCAAGGAAGAGGGTTGATAGCAAAAAAATTTCTAAGTATAAAACTTTATCCACCTCCAGGGGTAAAATGCGCCCATGTTGAGAGGCATGCAATAAAAAGTCAAGAAAAGTCAAAGTTTTCTATCCTCCACCATGCCCAAAATGCGCCCTCACAAGAGACATGGAATTTTTTTTTCTAAGTTTAAAAACTTTCATCCACCACATAGGCCAAAATGCGCCCAAGACAAAGGAGGTCAAAAGCAGTCAAACAAACTCGTCCTCCACCCTAGGCTAAATGCGCCCAAATCAGGGCATGTAAGGACAAAAGCTAATGCGTTGGAGAAGATTCCATCTTCCAGCAAGCTGAAACGCGCCTAAAAAGAATAAGTCAAAGTGGTCAATGAGTTTCATCCACTAGCAAGGCCAAAATGCGCCCATGCAGCTAAGGAGTCAACAAGTCAACAAAACTCATCCTCCTCTCACCTCAAAATGCGCCCATCCTCTTGCCAAGCTGAAATGCGCCCATGTTGAGGTGTAAAAAGTAAGTGGTGGGGGTAAGTGAGGTGAAAGGTGGTTAAAAAATATTCCAAGGCGTGGTAAAAGGCAAGTGAATACTCCAAGGCGTGGCAATATTCCTCCATCATGTACAAAGTGCGCCTAAAGTTGGTGAGGTTAAGAAAATATTGCTAGGCGTGGTAAAGTGGAATATTCACCCTCAAATTGTGATGTGCGCCATGCAAGGTGAAGGTGGCAATGATAAAATATGAATGGCGTAGGAATAAATGTCCTCCTCAAACACAAAATGCGCCTAAGGTGGTAGGTGTTAGATAATTTCTCTAAGACATGTGTGATGTGTGAAGACAAGATGCTAGGCGTGGTGAAATAAAATACAAGTTATTGACAAAAAAAAAATTGCCTAGGCGTTAATAGTTGCCAGATGGAAATGAAGTGCTAGGGCGTGGTTTTCCTCAAATATGAGATGAGTGATGGAAATTTTTTTTTCTAAGGCATTGGAGCTTCAAAAATATTTTTTTTCAAGTGTGAAGTAAAATGCGAAGTGGTGGCTAGAAAAATAAAATGTGCCAGGCACCTCTATGAAAAAGTTTCTAAGTGAAGTTGATATTTTCACAGGCAAAAGTGGATCGAGCTGGATATAAAATTTTTAAAGGAAAAATTTTCGAAGTGATTCAAAAATTTCTAAGGCACAAAATATTTTTCTCCCTTAGAAAAATGCCTAAGTCTGGAGAGGTGATGGAATTTTTCTTGAAGCACGAGCAGAGTTGCCAGAGATGAAGTCAGTGATTGCCAGCTGCACAGAATTGATACAAATTTTCCAAGTCAGAGCAAAATTCTCAGAAGGGATCGAAGAACGAGGACAAAATTGTTGAAAGAATAATTTTCTAAGGTTCAAAATTCAGAGAAATAAAATGAACCCGTTCGTTGTGCACCCATGGGTTCGATGCGTTTTGGAGAAAATTTTCTTCTGGGTATCAAGATTATCGATGAGGAGTTGATTTTAAGGTCTTCCACAGCTTGTCGAGAATTTTGGGATGAAGATTTTAAGTGGGCACCAGGTTGATGTATTTCCTAAGGGAAATTTGAAAATTTTCTAAGGCAAAAATGAAGAAAATGTGTTTTCAAGGTAAGATCCTCCAGACGATGAATTTGAAAGAAACTGCCTAGGTGAATTTGCTTCAATCCTTCGTGAAGATAGTTTTCTTGAGCCAGAAATGAATAAAATCGAGGTTATCAGAGCTCCAGCAGGTGAAATGAATTTCTTGAAGATGCAGTTGAAGATGACACGCCCTTGAAGAGGATGGATTGAAAAATTGGCTAAGGCATGAAGAATTTGAACACGAAGTTGGCGATGAACGCTTGGAGATCAAGGCATGAAAATCAGGTGAGTAAGTTGAATTTATATTATGAAATGATCTGATACCCTTCTCCTTGCTTGTTTTGCAGGAGGAACGTCGAGGCCAAACGATGATGACTTAGTGTGATGACTTGAAGTGATGAGGCACGATGATATTACAACCTTCGGAGGAAGATAAAGTCGCGAGTTTCAATTTCGAAAGGAAGAAAGTTGCAAGAAAATGGCTAAGTGTTAAGACTTAGTATAATTCGAAGTGACGAAGATGAAGACCCTCAAGTGGAAGAAATCAAAGAACAACGCCAAGAAAGAAGATCGAGAAACAGTGTGAACGCGTCTACAAGTGGAATCTTCTAGAAGGATGATGGTGGACATTATGGCGCATTTATTACCCCACTCTCTTGGCGGTTTTTAGGGCAATATTATTTAGGGTGAGGTGGCACGATTACGGCCACTCTATTGATTGTAACCCTAGCCGTCTTTTGGGACTTGGCTAGCTATATAAAGGGGGAGTCCCCCTCATTTGTAATTCATTAGAATTAGATTAGACATTGGAATAGTAGTAGACATTGAGAGAGTATTAGCATTAGAATTAGATAGTGTAGCATTGTAGAGCATTTTTGCATAATTTGGAGAAGAAAGAAAGTTTTCCCTTTGAAAACTTTTGAGGAGATTGTTGTGTAACACATTTATGATAATAGATCTTTTCATTGATGATGGAATTCGTCTTGTCATGAAATGCTAGCAAGGTTTCTTCTTCCTTTCAGTTATCAAGTAGCTTAAATTCATGCAAGTATTAGCTACTTTTGGTGGTGTTTTCTTGAATAGCTTAAGCTTTATTCCATACCACTAGCGGCTTGTTGATGATAAGTTAAGCCTTGTGTGGTCAACTGGACATTACCTTGAGTTTAACCAGTTGTGATTTATATGCTTATATCGTCGTTGTGATGGTGTATGCATGTTAAGTCATAATTTGAACATCTTTTGCTATTTCCCTGAAGGTGCGATTTTCTTTGAGCTGTCCGGAGGAGGCTGGAACCGGTTGAAGTCTATTGAAATGAAGCTCCACATATCTGCATTTAGAATAGAGGCATAAACTTCTTAGGCCCCACTTACTTTTAAATTGATTCATTTCGGTTGATTAGAAACTTAGCTCCACCGCCAAATCATTTGAATCACCTGAAAAGCCCTTAGTCTACTGTTTGTTGTTAGCCGTCGAACAATTGTGTAAGTCCCCTTGACATACCAGCAATATCACATCGAGCCAAACTGAGCCTATTCGCACTCAAGGAACCTTGGAGTTGAAAGCGTGATCTTACTCGCAATCTTAGCATGCTGAATACTTTGTTCAAGAGAGGATAGAGCGTCCGTTGGGAGACTTTATTCTGTGTTGGTGCGGTCTCAAAAACCACGTCAACAATACCCATAGTGAGTGTTTCACCTACCCCTGTAGCGTCAACCATACTTGATACTCCATCAGTGACAAGTATACACATGGTTGACATTTTATCTAGCCCTCCATCATCTATTCCTAGCTTGTCATCGCCATCATATGATATCACTTCAGAGATTGATTTTAATTGGTTCATGAATGAATCAATGCATGATCAACTCAATGTGCAAACTACAAGAGCGGTTATGACAGACACTGAGCCCATTGTCACAATACCAGTTGCTACTTCAAAAGAGAAGTGACAAGAGAGTTGACAGTTAATCCAGAAGCTCGTACCACCTCTCTTCCCCCTTGGTTGATATCTCAAGTGTCAAAGCGAAAGAAGTAGATGATTTCTCCAGAAGAGCTTGACATTGAAGAGATAGTCCCTCCAAAAGCTAAAGGGAAGAAAAAGGAAAAGGTGTATTCACAGTTGAATGTTGACAAAACTGGTCATAAGTATGCAGAAATTGGCATACCACCTCATGAAGAAGGAGACGTCAACATGGAGGATTACATAGTGACAAGGGTCCAACTTGGCAAAGTTACAAATGAAAGTGCAAAAGTAGATGTGCAAGTGACTTTGGATATTTTGGCTGGAAGACTGGATAAAATGGAGCAAGCTCGAAATATGTACAAACAAAGGGCAGAGCATTATGCCACTGTTGTGAGGAGACTTTCAGGATCTACAAGCAATGCACAACTATTAGCAATGGTAAGTGTTGAGGACCCAGTTGTCAAGAAAGCTGAAAAGTTTTCCTCCAAAGGCAGGGTCTTATATGATTTCATTAAAAAGATCATAGAAAACGGTTCTCAAATTATAATAGTTGCAGATGAAAAAGCTACTTTAATAGCCAAGCTCAAAATAGAGCTCGACAAGGAGGAGAGTTCACTTTCCCAAGAGCGCAAAGAGATGGAAAAATGCCTGTTGTGGTGGTCGCAAATGAAACAGGAAAAGCTCAGTAAATTGGTGGAAGCCGAGGTGATTTCCGACAAAGGAAAATGCATAGAGGTAAGAGAATCTTTGAAGCACCGTATTCATGTGTTTGAGTCTCTTACAGAAGATCTCCACCAAGTACAAGAAGATGTCGAAGGGCATTGTGTGATTCTTGAAAGAGGAATCAAGGAGTTACCAGGGCAGCTTCTTGAGGAGAATCGTATCTTCCTACCGGCCACAGAACTATCCCAGATCTTCAAGGAAGCCATCATGAAGTTGATTGATAGTATAGACTTTTTAGAAGCCTCTCTGGATGTCATTTGTGATACAAGGCTTACATTGGATAACCTTAGAACGCATCTTAATAGGTGCAAGAAGGTTCACTCATCTGCCATGAGATCGATCACGAGGATTCACACCATTGTGGATTACATCGTTGGTTCGGATGAGAACTTCATGTAGGAAACCAGGATGAAGTATGAAGACTTCCACACCCAAGCAAAGAACCATGAAGATTCCTGATTTCCCAGTGTTCAACTTTTTGATGCGTTCCTTATGCATCTTGTAAATAGTTTTTGACATCTTAAATGTCATTTCTTGAAATGTAATTACACCAAATATGAGATGTATTTTTTGAAAACAAATTACACTTTGAATTTGGTCAAAGTTAGGTGAGATTTTCCTTAATTAGCTCACCTAACTTTCCTAATTTTGCTCCTTTGATTTCCTAGATTTTCTCATCCCTCTCCTCTATATATATGAGGGATTTCTATTGTATTAGCTATCCTTTAGTTTTGCAATGAAGTGCTGCTCAATTTGCAACAAATTGTGAAACTTTGTGTTCATGTTTTGTGAATCTAAATCTGAATCAATAAAGGAAGAAGTTGCATACCAGACTTTGCGTTGGATCAATTGTCGCTTGAATTTGATTGAGATTGGTGGTGATTAGTTTATGAAATTTGAAGGACTTCAAGTAATTCATGTAAACTTTGTGTTACATCCTTTATTTGGATTTATGTTTTGTGTTTGGTTAATTATTGTTGAATGATCTACAAGACTTTGTGCTTGTAATTGTTCATGCTATTTGGATGCTTTTGTTGAATGATCTACAAGACTTTGCACTTGTAATCGTTCATGTTGTTCGAGGAATTGATGTATCTAAGAAGACTTTGTGGTTCTAATGCAACAAACGACACATCTTTCATAGATCCACCATTGAAAAAGCTACCGAATAACTTTGTGCCTTCGTGAGCTTTCCCTTTTATTTTACTTGTTTATTGTTAATCACTTCTGGTACCTCTACACTTTGCTTTGACGAGATAGAGGTATTGGCATTACTGCTTGTTGATCATTTAAGGTTATTGTGAATTAAAAACTTTCAACAGTGAAGCATTGTAAACATCTTCTCTGAAAAAAGAGAGAAGGATGAATGTGACACACCCCCCCCACTTCGTAAGTATTGTGTACATTGTGTAATTACTTTATTTGTTTTACTATAGCTTCTGTCAGCAGTAAGAAGGGCGCCACCCCTTTTTGAGAGGAGAGATTTATATCTCACATAGTTGTGGATGAAGTCCTAGTTGTGTAATCTATCTAAAAGTTGATTACATAATTTTCACACAACATACAAGCAGATTTTAGGGTTTGGAGGATAAAAGCAAAAGAAAGTAGGGTTTTCTCAAGCCTAAGGCTTATTTAAGAGGCTTTTGTTATTCAAATTTCATTATTTTTTGCAGGAGGCGTCCAAGGGAGAAGAGGAACAACAACTTTGAAGATTTTATTTCATGACTCAAGACTTCAACTTGCTGATTTTTCAGAAGAATTTTCAGACCAGCAACATAAGACCTTGCTTTTTCATGCTTTTTCCATTCGGAACATCAAATTTTTGAAAAAGGTCAAGGATTTCAATTTTCTATCATCTAGGTCTTTTCATCATCATTTTGAAGAATTTTTGAAGATAATTTTCAAGTTGCAGCAGCTACTTTTTCCTTGCATGTCAAAGAAATCATCAGAGTTTTCACTTTTGATCATTTGGGTCCTCTCAAAACATCCTTTTGAAGAAAACCCATATCACATCTTTTTTCAAGAAAATTTCAGATTCTAGGGTTTTGATGCTTTTTCAGTCAACCCTCAGTATTTTTCAAATCTGATCAACTGGGTTCATTCCAATTTTATTCTGAATAAAACCCAGGTGCCAGCTTTTTTTGTGAAAAATTGAAGAAATTAGAGTTTGTTGCTTTTTTAGTCTACACTCAAAGTTTTCAAAAACGGACGATCTGGGTTGTCTTGCAACAAAATTATGAGCAAAACCTATATCTCAGAATTTTTTTGAAAAATTTGTTCGTTTGAAGAAGACAAACCAACATTCTAAAAATAGAAAGTTGCTCAAAACTTGTTTGAACATAGGCGAGTTTACAGTCATTCTTCAAGGTTTCCAGAATGGAATACACTCCCAAAGATTTCAAGACCAAGTCAACTCTATACCATGACTTCATCAAAACAGGTGAGACTGACTTGCATCACATCAAGCTGGTGTTCGATCTACATGCTTTGGAGAATGCAGGTAACACTGCAATCAGAAACCTAGGGCATTTTGGACTCCTCATAGCAGCATCTATTCCTATTTCAGTGCAGAGTTTGGAGTTTGTAATTGCTTGCATAAAGCATTACAATCTGGCAACATAGGAGATTCAATCAATAGATGGCAGATTGATTTGCAATTTGAAACCTGACATGATTGAGAAATGCTTCTCAATTCCACCTTGGCCTGAGAGCATGACTATTTCTAAAGGAGAATGTGAAAGGATATGGGATATGCATAAAGAGAAATACAACAAGAAGATTGCACAGAAGTGGATGAAAGAAAAACATAAAACTTTGCCAATTTCCATGATGTCAGCAAGGTTTGAGAAAGCGGCCAATGAGGTTGTAGATTTCCTGAGATCAATTGCAGATGGAGAGGATATCTTAGAAAAGCGAAACTTTGGTATTGATAGTATTGATGCACCTGATAGAGACACAGTTTCCAACTTTCTAGCAGATGTGATTGAGATTTAAAGTAGCTTTCTTCTAGAAGCTTTCTTTCCACTTTCTTTCTATTCTTGGAACAATTCTTATCTATCCTTTGAAGAAGAGAAAGAAGATAAAATGTAATAGTTGGCACTTCCTGTTTTTCCTACTTTCTTAGGTGTTAGATGTTATTTTCTTCTAGTTTTAGAAATAAAGCTTGCTTGCTGAGCAAGTCTTAGTTGTAAAAGAAAGGATATTTTAGGGTTCCCTACTCCTTTGCTTATTTATAAATAAGAGCAGCCTTGCTCATTTATTTTCAACCATGTTTGTGATAACAAATGTTGAGCCTATTAGTGCCTTCTATTATTATTCAGTGTTGTTCAATTGTGCTTATGATGGCAAATTGTTGAGCCTCTTTTAGCCAACAAGTTGTTGTAGTTGTTGTTTTCTTTGTGTAAGGACAAGTTTGCAAGTCTCTTTTAGCTGGAAATTCTTGTTATGTGCATGTGTTTAGTGTAATCTTTGTTCCAAAAATTTGAGAAATAAAGTCTTGAGCCTCATTTTCCTTGATATAATGTCTCAAGTTTCCGTTTATTGTGTTATGCTTATATGATCTTTAATTTCAGCTCGCATTGAAAGTAAGTAGATGTATGTTGGAAGGAGAGATTATCTAAGTATTTTTTCAGAGAATCAAACTTTGTTCATTTCTATTTCTCTTGCTTTGCGTTTATTTGAGAAAATAGAAACGTCATTAGCATAGGTTAGTCGTAGTTGAAATTCCTTAATCAGAAAATCTCAACTACAACACTTGAGTTTTATAAACCTTGTGCTCTTAGCCGATCAAAAAGATAGGCAACTTAGTTTTAGTTTACTTTCTTGAACACCATTAGCAAAGAGGGAGCTTCCCCTCCTAATTCGTAGAGCAGTTTTACTGTGCATAGCTGTCTGTTTCTAATTTGCATTCCAAAGGTGCAAATTAAAATGCCAACAATTTTCTAGCGCCCACCGTGGGGCACGAGGCATAAAACTTCAAAGAAAGCTTGTGCTTTATGTCACAGGTATGACTCTCTGGCGTCCTACTGCTCCATTTCAACAACCTGATCTTACACCTCTAGTTATCTAGCCGAATTTCCAGATAATTGAAGGAGAACAAGCAAACATCATCAACATCCTAAGGAGTTTCATCTTTGAGAAGAAGGAGATCCCTGCTCAGTGGAGAAACACTGCTGCTATTCTAGACAAAGAGGAAGAGAAAGCCGATATTGCAGCCAGAAGGCCTATCTTGCCACCACTCGCGTGGGTTTAGACAATCCTTGCTTACATAGTTTATACAAGGAGGAGAACAAGAACAAATCCTCTCTTCCAAGGAGAAGATGATTCAAAAAATCCTTTCTTTCCTCAGACATAACCTACAGAAGTTGGAGAGCCGTCCAACACAGTCCCTGAATTCAACACCGAACCTGAGAACTAACAAGAAGAACCTGTAGTTCAACTAGAAGCGATGGGAGATGACAACAACAACAACAATCGCAATCAGAGAAGAGGACCCCTGCTACCTTGGGGTGATCAAATGGGACCTTTGGCCTTGGCAACGAATCATGAATTGCCTAAGGGGTCGAGAAAGGATTTTCCATGGTTTCAAGGTGATGGAAGTCAACATCTTGATGATCATCTTTCAGCCTTCTCAACTGCTTGCACCATTTTGCATGTAGCTCATGAAGACATTGTTGTACGTCTCTTTGTTGAGACACTCGTGGGAGCCGCTGTTGAATGGTTCAATCATTTGGAGCTGGGTTGTATAACCAACTGGGATACTATGACTGAAAAGTTTTTGGCAAGATTCAAGCCAGCTGAAGATAGCCACCAGTTATTCGCCCAACTCTCAAATTCAAAGGAGGAGGAGGACAAACCAATGAGTGAGTTCGTGGCAAGGTTTAACCGCCTGGTCACTCGTCTCTCGTACACACTCAATCCCTCACCTAAGATCTTGTTGAGTAGGATTTTTAACGCTCTTCCATCTGAGATAGCCTTTTTTGTAGAAACCCTAGTTTCCTCTGTTTCTCAAATCTGACGTTTTTTTGTGTTTTTCTGAAGTTTTGATTTTTTTGGTGTTTTTGTGCAATGAATGAAAGATTGCGATTTTTGCAAGAATTGAAAATAAATTCAATACAAATAAATCTACTTTGAAAATAATGAAATCAATAGCTAATATGGACACCAGTCTTTATATAAATCTTCTGAGACAGTTACATATAAGATCCATTAACATGCAATATAAAGAACAATGATTTTTATTGAAAACCTGATGTTTGTAGCTTGCTGGCAAATAGCTTGAAATGGTACGGCTGTATGAAATTTTCCCTTCTCCTCCTGTCTGGCATTCTCAAATGTCTTCTGGTACCCTAGCGCCCTCAATGATGCAAACTGGAAGTCAAAAGGGAAGGCGTTTCTCTTGATGGAAGAAGTACGGCTCCTTAAGATGGTACGGCCTGCTGTACAAAGGTACGGCTGAAGCAGCAGCAGCATTAAATAAATGTACGGCTCTTCTCTGTGTTCCCTGATCTCAAGATAGATGCGCCTAACTGTTAAAAACTCCCCTGAAAGAATATCTCTCTGAAAACCTCTGAATAAAGAATGATATGTGAAGTTCAATGATTTCCTCTGGATGAAGAAACCTCTGTGCTGGCAATAGATCAGGTGATATTCCACACCCTCTGAACTGCTTTCAATGGAGATGGCTCGTTCCCCAAAGAATTCGAGACTTAAACCCTAAGGTTCTGTGCTCAGACAAAACTTGACCAATTTCAATATCAATAATCACATAATGGCTCGAATTTCAATGCAAAGCATATATCTCTTTGAAAAGTGCGATTTCCACAATAATAGGGAATCATTAAAATTCGACTTCTTCCTTTTCAATTATTTTCAATAGTCTCCAGCCAAATATTTTATTTAAAATTTAATCATCAATTTGACCCCTTCTGATGATGGCGACCCCCTCAAATCAAAATCACTTAAGTTATAATTAATTATTATAACTTTATATTATAATCTCCATATAATTAATATTTAATTAATTCAATTAAATATTAATATCTCTCTCGTTAATCATCCGATGCCTGATCCGTCTGAAGCTGACGAACACTGAAGTGATTCTGAACACTGCCAAATCCATACTGCTAAAAATAGCAGGGGTCCCACGCTGACTGCCAAGAACTGCTAAAAATAGCAACTTCTGCAAGAAGTCTCCGAATGAGCCCAAACGAAAGCCAACTGATCAAGAACTGCCAACTGAAGCTGAGCCAAGCTCCAACATGACCCTCTATCCGGTCTATCAGCCTACGAGGGTCGTATGATAGGCTAATCCTGTGCTCCGAGAGATGTCACTGAGAAGGGGACATGACATTTTTCCTCAAATCGGCTAATGAGACAAAACTGGAGACTGCACAACAAGGTGCTATAGAGATTGAAGACAACATGATCACTTCAAGAAAGATCAAGGGTGATACTATCAAACCTTTGGTCCAAAGTTCTGCAGATCCACTACTTCAAAGAGTTGCTAATGAAGTGACTATTCTCAAGAGACAATTGCCTCTCTAGCCTACACCTCTTGCACAAGTTGCACCACCACCTGCCCTGCCTGCATCGCAACTGTATCAAGCACAACAACCATATCAACCACAATAGCCGTACCAGTCAAGGAGAAATAACTTTCATCCTTACAACAATTATAGGCCACGAGGGCTAGTTCCACCAATGCAACTGATTGACAATACACAAAATGTTGTGTTTTGCTCTTTTCATGATTCCAATGAACATGCTGGTGCTACATGCCTCGAAAATGTCAGAATGAACGAGATTATGGGATACGCCGAAGCTGCACCTGCACCAAGTTGCATACCTACTCCAAGTTTGAATGTTTTCTTGCCACAATCAGACAACTTTGATGGCGACTCCGCAAAGGCCTACTTTGAAAGTGAACCCGATTTTGAAGAACAAGAAGATTTCCGTTAGTACTCTCTTAGAGTAAATCCTGATAATGTCACAACACCTGTGTTCACAAGAGCTCAACATTTGAAGGAACAAAAAGAAGAAGAAGAAGAGAGACTGAAGGTACAAAAGAAAAAGAAAAAGAAAAAGAAAAAGAAAAAGAAAAAGAAAAAGAAAAAGAAAAAGAAAAAGGAAAAGAAAAAGAAAAAGAAAAAGGAAAAGAAGTAGCTTCTACTTCTAATATCAAGCCTTCTCAAGACAACGTGAAAGCAGTTGCTCAAGATTCATCTTTAGCAAATTTTGATATTGTAGATGCCTTGATGAAGAACAAAGTGCATATTTCTCAGCTAGAATATCTCCAAGATCATCCAGAGCAAGTGGACCGACTTCTTAAATTTGTGAGGAAAGGACTTGTCAAGCAACCCACATTGCTCGAATGATCAGTTCCATCAGAAGATAAGCAAAAGCCCTTTTATATTTCTCTATATATAGGGGGTTACAAATTGATCAATTGTATCATTGATTCTGGAGCCTCAGACAATGTTATGCCTCTATAAGTGATGAATGCATTAGGAATTTCATGCACCAAGACTAAAGACAAATGTTATTTGTTGGAGTCCAAGTCAGTGTCATTGGTTAGACAGTTGAAAGATGCTCAAGTGAGGTTGGTGGCCTGACCTGAGAAGAAAATCATGATGACCATCCTGGTAGCTGACATACTAGCTAGCTATGGGATGCTATTAAGCATAAGATTTTGCAAGGACCTCGGTGGAGAGATTCAAATGGATTGGTCTTCTACGAATATTCCACTAAAGAATGGTACTTTCAAGCTAGAACTAGAGCCCAAGTCTCGATTTGCAGTTGTGAAGTCTCAAGATCCTCAAGCTCAATTTTTGTATCAAGAAATGGGTCTTGGTACTTATGCCATGCTATCAGAGATACCTAAAGAAAGTCAAGAGGTTGCTTGTTCTACAGACAAATCGGAAGATGATCCTAAGCTGTGGACTATGCAGTTTGATGGCAGTTGTTCTACTGTTGGTTCGAGTGCTGGGGTTGTGATAATCTCTCTTGAAGGAAGGTTGTATCCATTTGCATACCGCTTGCAATTTGAGTGCACAAACAATACAACGGAATATGAGGCACTTCTACTAGGTCTTAGAAATGCAAAGGATATGGGTATTAAACATCTCATAGTTGAAGGTGATGTGGAACTGGTTGTGAAGCAAGTCGGAGATCAATTCAGAGTAAAAGCATATCATCTTCGACATTACAGAAATAGGGTGTGGAATGCAATACATTGGTTCGAAGCATTTGATATCAAGTACATTCCACGTCTAGATAATAGTAGAGAAAATGCCCTCGTGGTATTAGCTTCACTTTTCATGCCACATTCTGACTTTCGTCAGAATGCATTTGTCATTGAGCTAATATATAGGCCAACTGTACCTGACAACTGTGACAATTGGCAAGTTTTTGATGACAATGACCATATTAAGGAGTTTCTTGTTATGGGAGATAATTTCAAAGAGTTTTTCTTTGAGGGCAGTTCATTTTCTCACAGAGAATCAGTAACAGAAGCCTCCGATGTGCCAAAGGTTGCTGAAGACAAAGAAAGTTCAGAGGAACCAGATACAAGCATTATCCAGTTGAAAGGAAATAAGATTCCCAAGGGCTTGGTTTCCTTGGAGAATATTTTTGATAGACATGACAGATACATACAAGATCAGAGAAACTCAAGAGAAAGAACCTTTGCTGAATATAAACAAGTAAATATTGGCATAGATGACAAGCCTCAACTTGTTAATCTGGGTACATGTTACAATGCAGAGGAAAGTGAGCGGTTTATCTCTTTGTTCAAGCAATACCGTGATGTCTTTGCCTGGTCATATGAAGATTTGAAAGTTTTTACACCAAGAGAATTGTCTCATACAATTCCTCTTAAATTTGAAGTGAAGCCCTTTAGGCAAAAACAAAGGCACTACAATCCGCGGATTCAAGATACCATCTATACGGAGATTCACAAGATGGTGGATGCGAAGATCATCTTTCCAATTCATCACTCCACCTGGGTATCTAATATAGTTCCTGTACGAAAGAAGAATGGAGAAATCAGAATCTGTGTCAATTTTTGGAACTTGAATCAATCCTCTCTCAAGGAGGATCCAAAATTTGATTTCATAGTCCTCTGCTCCTAGATTTGCACTCCTGATTCCTCCAGATCTCACTGTCGGAAAGTTGGAATTAAATTCAGCAAGATTCCATGGCTTGACAACTTTGACAATTTTGCAAAATTGCACTTTTGATCAATCTTCAATCCATCTTCACTTGCAAATCTGCACATACAAAGAGAGGGAAATTTTTTTTTTTTTGGTGAATGGGGGGTTTGCCTTGGTCAAACTCTGTTTTGGTAATTAAACCTTGAAATGAAATGAAACATGAATGGAAGGAATGATGAATGAAAAATGCTATGTTGCAACTCACCAAACCTTTGAATGGTGATCCTTAGAGGATTGAAGTCTAACACATCTCTCCAAGGTCTTGATCTTGCATGAAATGGCTTGATTGGATGTTGATCTTGATGCTTGAGTGTTTGAAACCTACATCACAATGTTAGCTCCAAAAACATGCATGAATGTAAACAACTTTGACCTGATGCTTGATCTTGAATGTTGTTGTAGAGGATTGATAAATCTGCTCTTGAACACTTTTGACAATAATATTTTCTATAGGAATGCTCTCATAAAAATTATAGGATTTGAAATGATAAAAGACCTTGTAATTATAGGTAATTTTCTAATTTACCGATAATTAAACATCAAAGGCTAACAATTGCAATTTGAATTTGAATTATAAAAATGCTGCCAAAAACATATTAAAAATTGAGATCCTCAACTTAAGGAGGACCCATTCACCCTTGGACAAATGGGTCCTAAGACTTAAAATCCAGGACACTATACTTCCAAGGCAATTTAACTAATGTTTGCAATTGTTTAATACAAGTTTCCTTTTCGGAAAACAAGATTAATTAGGGTTTTAAATGCATAATTGGGCGAATTAGAGGCTTAATTAAGTCCAATTAAATTAAGGGACCCAAACATAGAGTGAAAATGTAAAAGTGTACATTTTTCTACATTATGGTCTATCTTGTATCTCCCTCAAGATGTTAGCAACAGTCCTATCATCCCTTGGTGGAATTCCATCTCTCCTATCCCTATCCATGGCAAACTGATTTGTGTCAACATTTTGAGCCCCTTCTTGATAACCTTGATGTCCCGGCCTTTTTTGAAAATAATACCTATTAGAACCAAATGGCTGCATGCAAACTAGCCCTCCAGGCTGGCAAGATCCAAGCTTTGATACCACGAAAATATCCCAACCAATATATATGCAATTTTTCTAATTTTTGTAACATAAAATGATGCCCTAATTTTCTATTTTTTATACTTTTGCTCAGATCCTAGTTTGCTGATGCGAATTTCTGAGTTTATATATGCATTAGCAGCACCATTTATTCATCTCAACAACATCAAAAATTATAACAGATTTGTTTGGTCATGAACAAGCATGAAAACAACACAATAGAGTACCCAAACATCCACCAACATATGCCAATTTTTTTTATATTCAAATGTTCACTCTGCTGCTAAAAATCATAAATAACTAATAGAATGCAATTACATAATGCAATGGGCTCCAAACATTCCCAACAACAAATAGAATTCTGCTGATATGAAGTAACCCCAATTTATGCAATGAAATGGCCTCCTACTCAAACCCTAGTTGGGTAAAATTGCTCCAGCTCACACCAATGCGAACAAAATGCAACTATTTTATGAAAAACAACTCTAAAACTCTACTAAAGGGGTGTGTTGGCCTGCTGGTCTGTTGCTAGGGTTTGCAACCCTTGAAATCTAAAGAATATTCTCCAACTTGCCCAATTCACCCCTCCAAATTAGACACCTAAATGATGATTCAAAAATATGGCTGTGATCCTAGCAACACCATTGAAGCCCATGTGAACCTCTATCATGAAGTCCACCATTGAAGAAGCTAAGGTTTCGTCCAACATCTCCTCAATTCCTAAGGGTTTTCATCCTTAAAAAATTCCTAAAAGTGCAGATCAAAATAGCAGAGATGAATTAGTCGATGATGAAATGCCTCCAAAATGACCTTGTATTTATATCCAACCTCCCTTATGCCTCCCAATTTGGCCAACCTAATTTGGGCCCCAAAATTTGAATTTAATAATTATTTATTTTTTAATTATTTTTTTAATTTTGGTTAATTTTTATTTTTTTAACCTCAAAAAAGGGTCGCCCAACCTCAAAGAAAAATATATAAAATACTTTGGTTCCAAAACTTAAATAATAAAATAATAGTTTTTCTTTGAGAAGGGACATTACATAGTTAACATAGGAACCTTTTCTTCCTTAAGCTCAACTTCCCATCACCTCAACGCACTCAAAATAATCTAATTTAAACATCTTCTTTTGTTTTGTTTTGATTTATATTTGTTCAAACTTGCATATCCAGGTGTGAATTAAAAACAATAGGTGTTATTCAATCCATATCTTTAGACACTTCATGTGGTAAAGTTTTCTCTACTATATAAAGGTGCAAGGCTTTGTGTGATCAAACCCGCATTCAAATACGAAGTGAGAACATGAATAGATGTAAACTATGAATTGGATATGGTTTGGTTTGTGTCAAGGTGAATGTTTATTTCTTGTAGTTATATCAAGCACAACACTTAAGGAAGGCTCCCTAGTTCAACAAAGCCAAAATTCGAAGGAGGTTTTAAAGAATATGGTTGGCAATGTTCTCCACTTTCCAAGAAAAATGATGTCTTGTGTGTCATAAGTGGAACCACTTTGGAGATATGGTACAAATCACCATTTCAAAGTCTCCTTACATTTATATTTGGGGAATAAAATATTGATTGGACTTTCTAGTATCATATATGGAGGGCAAAAATTATGCTTAATCATTAGTTCATAGCCCTACCTTTTGGTAGCAACTTAAAATATTTCCCTTCAAGTCTTGAATGATATCTCTAGTGTATGAAATTCCAAAGTTATTTTAGTTGCTCCATCAAAATTTAATTCATGGAATCCTATTTGGCTGTGTCCTAATACACTAATGTCAAGATTGTGAAAAATCGTAGTCAATATTGAAAAGCAACATTCCATAGGTAGGGAAAATGGCAATCCATTTTTTGAAAGGAAGAAATTCTTGATAGTGTCTTGTGCAGAATTGGAACTGTTCATGATTGACAAAAATATTTGCTTGGTGTTTGGGGTATTCTAAAATGCACAAGTTTCTCTCTCCAATGTATGCCAGATGATGGAGTTGGGAGCTGATTGAGACACAAGATGCAGAAACCTCATATGAGATTGGGGATTTCCCTTCCAATAAACTTTGTGCTTAGTTGGTTTGTCCATCGTTGTAATTGTGTAAATAAGCATAAGAGCAACCTTTTCCTTTAGCTAAATGGTCACTACACACTGAAAGAACAGATGTTCTTTCATATCTTGCCATGAAAGTAGGTACGATAGTGATGGATTCTATTGATGGGTTGATCACATGGACCAATAGGAGAAGAGAAAACAAGCATATTGGCTTCAACACGCCTTGCTAAGGCTGATTCTTTTGGTCCTTGGGTTGTATGCCCTTTGTTTGTTGTGTTCTGCCCTATGGGCTATGGTACTGACTATTTGATGTTTTATTACAACTTTTTTGTTGCTTGTGTAATGTCCCCTTCTAGTTGACATTGACATATCGGAAGGATTAGCCTATTAGTGGCTTTCATAGGCTAATGAGGCATGGTGAGAGAGTCATCTGACAATCATTTGGTGATTATTTGGCTCAATATTTGATTGGAGTAAGGTTTTCCATTAGATATCATTATTATTTCTATTTATAGGAAACTTATATTATAATTTGATGTTGAGATGCACTTTATTAATTATATTATATTTTCGTATTTTATAAAGTGCAAATAATTAAAAATATATTGGAATCTTCTAGAAGTCGAAAATTAATATTATTCTATTTGGGCTGACCTCTAGAGGAAATGCATAAATAGACATTGAGGTTTCATTCTTCACCATCCAGATTTGATGTTGATGATTGGTGATTTCTTCTTGAGCTTTTGTGGGGTTAAGTGGTCTGTAGATAATCAATTAATCTTTGGGAACGATAACTCCCATTGATTGCATAACTGAGGGAGTGAAATATCTCTTGAAGGGTTGCATATTGGAGGTGATACTTCAGTCACTTCATTGGGAAAAATTTGTGGCCAAGGGCTAATTTTGAAGACTATAATTTTGGAGACAATTTGCATTGAAGATTATCATTTTGTAGCATCGATTATTTTGAAGAGAAGGATCAGATTTTTATTAAAGAATATCTAAAGCTAAATCTGAAGCAAACAGGGACGCCATTGGAGACACATTTGAATTCATTGGAGCTCATATATGCATCAATTTCTCTTGGAGATTGGAGCACTCCATTTCTAGGTGCTTGCTGATTGTGTTTGGAGTCATTGGAGGCTTGGAATCATTGTGAATTATTTTATTTCTTCATTCATATCGGAACAGGGGCGACTTCTTCAAAAAATTCGATTTGGTTTCTCAAGGCCTTCAACTCACAAGATATTGATTGCTTCCTCCTTGGGGATTCAAGGCGCCATCAAGCTTCAGGTTCCTTTGTGTTATTTCATGATGTTTCATGTCATTTAGATGCATTTTGGAAGTCAGTGCTGTAGGTGAAAGTTCATATCAGATTCAAGCATTTTGTCATATGTATGTAAGCCAAGAGTCTTGGCATTTTTATTCCCATTGTCATTGTAAGAAGTTTGCATTATTAATAATACATTAAAGTTGGGAGTCCTCTATTGAATCTAGTTCATTTGAATTGTGTAAAAGGATGTATGCCAACCGTTTGACATAATGTCTTAAGCTGTAGCTGCATATTTAGCTCATGAAACTGCATCTATTGCATTGAAAATACAAAAAGAAAATCTGCATTGCATCTAGGACCTTGTCTAACCATCATAGAATTCTTTGCAAGTAGTTTATGCATTGGATATCATTGGAAGAACATTTATATCAGACTGAAACAATCAGACCAGCAAGTTACTAGTGTGCATGTGAATTGTTTGACAAAATTACAAGCTGCAAATAAAGGGCAAATTGTGATTAGTTTGAGCAAGGCTCATTACAGCTTGATCCTTGTTGTTGCCTCGTGTTGTTGGTTGGGATTCATTGTTCTTATCTTCGCATGTATTAGAAAAGGGTAAGGGCCCTTTCAAAAACCCTACCTTTGCCTTTATAAAAGAATTAAGAAATTGGATATAATATTGATTGTTGAGAAGTGGATCAACCTAAGAAACTGTCCTGAATCAATAATGATGGACATCACTCTTATTGTTGGCCCGTCATGCTCTCAATCATCCCAAAGAATAATGTCCAACTGTCAGATTTCATGATCAAGATTGCTTCTGGCTGTAACTATTTGTTTTTTGCATCAAAATTTCTGATCACACACCATGATCCATTATTACAAAGGGGAGAGTAAAATGAAATAGATTGTAGACCTATGCTCAATAAAAGGTAGAAAGAGAAGGTAAGAAATAGATGATGAGTGTTAGAGAGAGAGAGAGAGTTAAAAAATTGAAAGCCTGTAAAGGTGAAATTGAGAAAAAGAATTAAAAAAATATGACTTGAAATATTATTACAATTTTAAAACAAGTTAGATTCCGATTTTGAAACAATGTGATTAACGCTGTCAAAATTCCATGAGCTTATTGTCTAATATGCTATATCCAAGTTTGCCATAAATCTATGGTACTTGAGATTCAAAATTCAGGAATAGAACAAAAACACATTTGGCAATATTTTTGAGCAGACTAGAGAGGATTGAGTTTGTAAAGGGGATGCCAACATGGTCTATACCTGTAGTTATGTGGTGAATTTGAATCATATCGATGTGTATGCATAAATAATTGTTAGCAGTGGAAAAATTCTCAAGAGATAACAAAACAACAACAGTCTATTTTAGGTTAACCTTGACCACCGACAACAACTAGCATGAATCAATTCAAGCCCAGGAAATCCTACTCCAACAAATCCCTAACTTATTTCAAAGGAAAAAAAATAGTTCTTGAAAGAAGAAACTGAGGAAGATCTGAGAACAATTATTCTGAATTCTCTCATTCAACCCTGATAAAGCTTTGGGACCAGATGGATTGTTAGATCCTTTTGACCAAACCCTTTGGCAAATAGTCAATAAGAATTTGATCCAATTGGTGGAAGGATGTGGGCAGAACAAAAAATTACTCATTCAAGTCAATGCTACATGGATCCCCAGTCCCCATAATACAAAATAAATTACACAGGCATAAAAAAATAGAGCAATACAGATCAATGGCTCTTTATGATATGATGCCTAAAAAGCCTCTTCTCCACAGACTCATATCAGAAACACAGTTAGTTGTCCTTTGAAGGAAAATGATAAATTGTAGACAATTCACGGACTAGATGAGAAGCTGCATGTGCACACCACGTCCTACATCATTTTCATTATCATGGGAGAAACATTCCTGGGAATCCTAGTCTTCGACGAGAAGAAAAAGTTGATGTTTGGGTTGGCAATAGTAAATGGAGAGGTGGCTGCTCAGGGTACCAATTTGCAGATGACAGTATCTTGTGCTCCAATCTATGCCTTTAAAAGCAATAATTCAATAGTAATAGAAAATCTTATGAACGGAAAATAAACAAAAACAAAAGTACAAAATTCTAGGATGTTCCAAACTGCAGTGTAAAGAACATACTTACCATCTTGGCTAAAGGGTGGGCATTTGCCAATGAATGATATTTGGATTGCACTACATTGGATTTGGAAGGCAAAAAATGGGCTATGGAAAACCAAAATTAACAAAATAAAAATCAAGATAGAGAATTTTGACCAAAAAATGGCATTCCTTTTGTTGGCTGTCTTCTGCCTTACGAGCAATTGTATTAGCCATTCCTATCTATATCCTCAGCCTCATTAAAAATCCATGCAACATGCAATGCAAGTTCCTACGGAAAGGTATATAGAGACATTCAAACATTCCCTTTGTGTCCCATGAAGACATCTATAATTTCAGCACTGCTTTAGCAATGAGGTTAGAATGGAGACTAAAAGAAATCTGTCCTTTCGTTGGGCCTTAATTTTCCACATGAAGTTTTTAATAAAAGTATATAAGTATATATATCAGAACTTTGTGCAAACTAACATTGCTAAAAGTGATGGTTTGATATTACAAAAATTGCCTTATCAAGCAAGACAAGTAAACAACTAAGGTAAAACAGTATTTATAGTACCAACCGAGTAAACAGTCCAAAAAGCAACAACAGATAATTTAATTTATTGCAATTTAGAAAATACCCTAGAACACATATAGTTCCATTATTCTACGATTTAATCCAATTTTTTAATTAGACTTTTGTGGTATGTTGCAGGCCTAATGATGGCACTAATTGGTTATGTCCTTAGTATGTTGGCGGTAAGTATTTCTCCTATTTGTGTAATAAAATCAGAAATATTATTGCTTTCTGTACATTCCCTTTCTGAGTAATTTATAAAAATCATCATCTAACAGATTTTTGGCTTATTTGTCTGGATTTTTGATAGGTTGTTATCATTCTGTGCCTTTGTTTCCGCAAATTAAGGGGAGCAACACCTCCAAAACTAAGGCAAGAAAAATACTTACTAATCTTTTTAATATCTCAATAGTCAATTTGATTTTTTTAACCATCACAATTTGCATGTATTTTCGATGTGCATTATTATTTTAGCACGAGAGTTGTTGGATCTATCTTGCATGTTTTATATCTTATCTGCTATTGGCAATGTTGTTTATAAAGGGGAAGCTAGCTTTACATAATTCTGGACCTTGAGAAGTATATTCATTCTATCATAGCTTTGTCTTTACTGCAAAGATGCAATCTAATTCGGTCCTGTTGATTATTTATTTAATCATAACTAAAGGAGTACATTAAATTATTGGTAGCTACCTGAGTTAGATATATAATGGGCAGAAATCAGGCTGTGTGAAGATCAAGACAAGTACAACACAGGCGGCTGAGTGTGACTAATGGCTTAATGTCTAGATTTGAACATCCTCAAAATAGTGAAACTTTAGAACTATGTTGTTGTTTCTGGTGCAGCAGCTGAATGCAGGTCAAATCAACAACCAATGAATGGGCACTCAAAGAACACAAATGGAAGCCACAAGTAAGAATATGGAGATTGAACAAGACAGACAATATATTCACATGTAAAAAATGAAAGGATTACAAATGGGCAACCGATATGTGAAAAATGACAACACTATTCTATTCACCCTTGAAAAATATGTTCAGAGACTCTCTACACTATGAATGCTTCACCTTAAACTCTACCCAAAACTGAATTACATGCCAATTTTCACCAAGAGACATTTCACTGAATTCACCAACCTGCTAGTCTAACTAGCCATCTCTCTAACCTGCTTGCCCCTCCAAAATGATCAAGCATCCATAACTAATAAGCACCAACCAGAAAATATGATGCATGTGGGATTTGAGGATTGATGCACGCCATTCAATCATTAATGTGCATTAGGGGAAAATCTAATCATCAAGGGTGCAGTTTGCAAATAGAAGTTTAATAAATTTGAATCTGACACTTATCAGACATTCCAGAACTGAAAAACTATCAAAAAATCTTATTTGTTGTTGTTTGACAGAAGCCACCAACACTGATAAACTAACTGTTCAAATATTTGACACCCGCTAACTTTTCCTAGTCTCTTGGTTTGCACTTTCTGCTTTGTTTCCCTATGTGGCTTCTTCACTAGCCTGCACAACATGCACACACCTCTTTGCAAAATCTTGCTCCCGTGTGATATTTAGACTCTCAAATGCCTAGTGACCTATTTGTCCACACATGAAGCAACTCCCATTGAAGCCCTTGTTGCATCACTTTCCTCTTTTCCTTTGTTGATCTTGGAAGAGGGTTGGTTTTGTGATCTTGAAGGTATGTTCTTGGATTGGCTCTTTTCCTTTGTTGATATGGTTTCTAACCTTAGGGCCTTTTGAATTGCATCTTGAAGAGATGTGGGGTCAAAAGCATTTACTAAACCGTGAATTGACTTCAATAGTCCTTCAATAAATAGGTAAGTTGGTCTTTTCTCCGTAATCCTAGGTACCATGATTGAGACCTTTTGAAATTCGTTTATATAGTCTTCTACGGATCCTTGTTTTAATTGTGTCAATTCTTTAAAGTGTCTTTCAGGGTGTTTTTGGTCAAATTGGTCCACAAGCTTTTGTGTGAATTCATCATAGGTTGTTATGTTTTGGTTCTCTTGAGTAATCGAACCATGGTGCCACTAATCGTGTGTAACCCATTCCAAATGTAAGATGGCAAATTTGATGGCATCTTCTTCCGACATGGGGATGAGAGGTATATATGTGCCCAATTTTTGGACCCATGAATGGGTGGTGACCTTTCTTGACCCATCAAAGTTGGGGAGAGTTATTTTACCCACCTTTTGACATAAATTTTTATTAGGTTGACCCCTTTCTCTTCTAGAGTTACTTCTTGTTCTAGCCTCACAATACTCTCTAAATGGAATATTCCTCTTAATTTTATGGTCAAGTCTTGAGTAAGCTGCTACATACTCATCTAAGTTATTGTTTGGTGTATTGATTTCTTCTTCCTCTCTTGGTTGTCCCTCTCTATGAAATACCCCCTTACTTTTTTTTCCAACTTGAGCACAAGAACTTCACTCGTTAATGTTAGATAAATGAAAGATAATCCAACTGGAATGCAACCCTTCACTTTTTGATCACCCAAATCCCAATGAGGGCAAGGTGAGAGCATACAGTGTAAGGGGATCTTTAAAGGAAATCTAAAAACTGAAATGCAACCCTTCACTTTTTGATCACCTTTATCCCAGTGTGGGGAAGGTGAGAGCATATGGTGAAAAGGGGATCTCGTTAGCTGAAATACTAAAATTGGAATTACAAAGTGTTGACAGCTTAGCTGACCAACTAGGAAATGAAGTGCTTAGGTGGCTAGCTGACCTCTTCCACTTTTCAGCTAGCTAAAATGAAAAGTAAAACACTGAAATGAAAAGCAACTTGACCACTTATTCAGCGGGAGTGGAAATACAAGTACTGAAATGAAATGTCTAGACGTCAGGCCAACCTCTTCCACTTTTCAGTAGGTATAACAAAAAGTAAAGTGTAGAAATATAAAAGGTTGATCAGTACTATTGATTCAACATTATAAAATGAAGCTTCAACTGCACTATAAGAAGATACACATATCCAATAATCACCAAAATACTATTGATTCAACATTATAAAATGAAGCTTCTACTGCACTATAAGAAGATATACATATCCAATAATCACCAAAATGTTAGGGAACAATCTCCAACGCTAGTACAAGATATCCAACATAGAAAATATAATAAAATGGAGGAAAATATCAGGTCTGATATAAAAATGCAGTGAACAGAAAATTAGACCAGCAAGCATAGAATTCACCTAAATGCTCATAACTTGCTCCAAACTCCTCCGATTGATCTGAAACTGAAGGAAAATAGGACCTCTAAGCTGGGCGACCAAGTACCAAGTGATAGACATCTCCAAAACAACTTCATTTTTTAAGCCAATGCACTTCAATGTGTTAGAAATGTTGTCATTGATGTCAAATATGCATGGACAAGATAGTCATCATTGTTGGAATATGTTGTCATTGATGTCAAAGGCACAGAGTAATTAATGAAATCGTTGATGTAATGTTTGCCTGTTATAATAAGAGTGGTCTAATGTAATAAGAGTTTCCCATTATATCCGTTACATGTTGGAGAGTGTATGTTTAAATTAAAGATTTGAACATTGGAGAGAAAAATGTTAGAGGCCGACTCTTTTGAAGGAAAGAAACAAGGACGATATAAAAGACGGTTTGAAGTCATTTCAAATTCACCATGCTTTGATATACACATGCAACGATATGTTTTGTATGGTGTGAATACCTTGTGGATACCAACGATTTTCAAGTGATATATTTTGCAAAGAGGACAATTTGGAGGAGAAGACAAAAGTGAATAAGACAAAGTCACTAGAGGATAATTTGGAGAAGAAGACAAAAGTGAATAAGACAAAATCATTAGAGGACAATTTGGAGAAGACAAAAGTGAATAAGACAAAATCACTAGAGGACAAAATTTGTTAAGGGAAGGGATTCAATTTGTTTGTGAAGGACTTTTAGAAACAAAGAGACATATCCATCCACAAAAGAAATATCTATTGAAAAGGTATAAGAGGTAAATGATAGGAACATTTGAAGTTGTGTGTGTAATGAATATTATATGAATAAGAGCAGATTGAGAAAGGGTTAAAGGGCAGAAATATGAAGTCCATTTGAGATTCATATTGATGAAGATATGCTGCCATATATGAAGGTCAAATGCAAATACATATATGACAAATGTATATGAAAATTGAGAGTTGAATGTTAAGAAAGATAGTGCAGTTTTAAAGTGAATTTATAGATCAGATTTGTGAAGAGAGGATTGTGTGAAGGGATGTGATTGTTTGGAAAGTTGTGTTGTTTTGTTTTGAAAGGTTATGAACATTCACTTAAGTCACCTTGTTTCACAAGTTTAAAAGGAAACTTTGGGTGAACTTTTGAAGTGTGGAGTATGGTGTGAAAGACATAGAAGAATATCATAAACACCAAACAAATGAAAAGAAAAGTTTAAGAAGATTATTTGCAGATTTGTTAGTGAAAAGACATGATTATTTAAATGGTTGTATCCATTTCAAGGGGTTGCATCCATTTATAGAATCACTAAAGACATAAAGGCAAGTGGAGATGTTGTGTAATGAGAATGTGAAATAAAAGAGCAAAGTTAAGGGACTTGTGTGAATCTTAAAGAAGCGTCATATATCACAAAGAAGAATGTTAGTGTGAATGATTGTGAGTATGCAGATTCTATAAGAAGAACATGACAAGATAGGATTGCAATTTTGATGTGCAGAGTCCTTTTGTGAAGATATATTTCAGATTTGTGAAAAAGATCATTATCTATTGCAAAGGTAAGACAAGAAGATAGATTGTACGTGTTGAGAAAATTTGTATGAAAAGAATATAATAGGAAAATTTGTATGAAGAAAATATAACAAGCAAATTTGTATGAAGAGAATATAAGAGGAAAATTTGTATAGTGAATTCATCATATGTTGATTTATGTGAACATCATTCAAGAAAGATAAAATCAAGAGGAAGAGTGGTTGTATTGTCCATCATCCATTGAAGAAGCAACATTGAAGGTGGAACATTGTTCTTGAAGTTATAATTTTTGCTAAGTTGGTGCTTGGCAAGTGGGGGTTGGTGCCTCCAGTAGGTTGGTGCCTACGAACATTAGGGGTTGGTGCTCCTTGTAGGTTGGTGCCTACTAAACTACAAAATTGGTGATTCAAGTAGGTTGGTGCCTACAATCTTTGTAATTTCATATAAAAACATAAAATACAATTTTTGGTGTCAAATTGATCATATTGTGTCTTATTGCATAGTTGATATTGTGTTGAAGTATAAAAGTTGATAAAGTTGAGAGGGTAAAAGTTTGTTGATATACTGATTCCCCCCCACCCCCTCCCTCTCAGTATATCTTTGTGCTCTTCACAATGGAGAAGGGCAGTCTTCCTGGATAGGGAAACTAGGTCTAGTAAATCATCTCCTCAACCAAAAATTATGAAACTTAGAGCAATGAGGCGCCCAAGGTAGGTGAATACACAGATTAATACCCAGAACCAACAAAAATCCTTCAGTGAGATATGATGCAAAATGTGCTTCAGCCAAGCACCAAAACAACAACTCCAAAACTAATAAAAAAAACTCCCAAATTAGAAAACATCAAAGCAAGCTATCTCCAATAAGCTCAATCTACACCTCTAAGTGAAGATCAGTCTTTGAATCATCTAGGTACTATCTTGCAAGTACGAAATTAAAAGGGGCTAGGAGTTATGCGTTTCTTGAAGCAAGGGTTCTGCAACAATTTTGGTAGCACTTTGTTATGATAAACAATGGATAATAAAATGAGAGACAAAGGCCTCTTATTTACAACTTTTTCAACCCTGAATTCAAACTTATTTTCCCTCCAAATGGGGCACCCAAATGAGAATCATCCATTCCTTTCAATTTGCATTTTGACTTCACTTTTTGACCTCCTTGACTTAGGCATATAACTTTTTTTATAAATTGCAAATACTCATAAAGTTAGGCATCCAAAATAACTTAAGTGATAGACTTTATAAAAAAAATTATCTCCCAAAAGTGGAGTCCCAAAATGACTTAGCAAATATTTCACTTAAAACATTATGCTCATCAAATATGAAATCACTTAAGTCAACAAACCTGCCAAAATAGACTCCAAGGATGTTGGAGATCAAACTGCCAATATTGCCCCGCCATAAATAGACATTGCACCGAACTATTGAATTGCTGCTAAGAATAGCACTGCCAAAAATAACACTTACTAAAAAAAGCATATTGCTAAAAATAGTATGTGACTCCAAACTCATTTTAAGCATAAACCAAGCAGTCATCGCAACTTACTAAAAATAGCAAGTCCAAAAAAGTCACCTGATGCACATGCATGTTACACCATTTTGAAGCCCTATGAAAACCCAGAAAGACCCAAAAACCACTCTACAATACTCCTACATGCAAACCCTTGAAAGCTCAAAAAAAACCTCCTAGAAAAATAGGAAACTCTAATTTCCACTTCTAACTAGCCTATGGGCCTCCACGATAGGCTAGCAGTCAACTGATGAGACAACTACTGAGAAGGGGACATTATAGTCTGCCCTCCCCAAGATTGCTTGCCCTCAAACAATCACAAGTCTGGATGGTGCAAAATCTACTCATCTTCCCAAGTGGCATCCTCAATAGGAAAATTCTTCCACTTCACCAAATACTCTTTGATTGACCTCTTCTTCAAAAAGTGCTCTCCAAAATCAATGATCACTTCAAGAACTAAAACCAATTGTCTTTCCTCATCAAATGGAGGAAAATCTGATGAAGCAACAACATTGTGTCCAAGCCCCTTCTTGAGGCATGACACATGGAAGACATTATGCACCTTGCTACTTGTTGGTAGCTCTAACTCGTAAGCCACTTCCCCAACTCTCTCGATGACCTTGAAAGGTCCATAGAAACGTGGCTTGAGTTTTTCTGCTCCACTCTTTTTGAGAGTGGACTATCTATAAGGATGGAGTCTCAAATAGACCATGTCACCAACCTCAAATGTGCACTCAATACGTTGTTAATTTGCATACATCTTTTGTTGCTTTCATGCATGATGAAGATTGTCCTTCAATGATTTCAAATTGTCCTGACTCTGCTGCAACATATCACTCACTTGAGGGGCTCTACTATCACCAAACAACAAATTTACAAAGGTAGGAGCCTCATAACCATACAGAGCCACGAATGGAGACATTTTGATAGACATGTGGTAGGAACAGTTGAAGAAATACTCTCCCAAATGAAGCCATCTCACCCAAGCCTTTTGCTACCCTGAAACATAATTTCTGAGATAGCTCTCCAACCACTTTTTCACAATCTTTGTTTGGCCATCCATCTATGGCTAATAACTAGTGCTTGGAGTGAGCACTGTACCACTATTTTTGAAGATCTTTTCCCAAAAGGTTTGTAGGAACTTGTTGTCCCTATCACTCACAATGTTTTTTGGCAACCCATGCAACCTGAACACCTCTCTGAAGAACAAATTAGCAATCTGAGTTGTTGTAAATGAGCTGGTAATGGAAAAGAAATGAGCAAACTTCATCAATCTGTCCACAATAACATATATGTAATACTTCCCTTGCACATTTGGCAACCTCGTGATGAAATCCATCAAGATACTTTCCCATTTCTGATTGAGAATAGGTAGGGGCTGCAACAAACCAGCTGAAAATGTGTGCTCATTTTTGTTGATTTGGCAATTAGGACACTCCTTGATGTAGCGTAGGACCTCATCCTTAAGCCCTTTGCATGAAAATATTTCATGAATCTTCCTATATGTCTTAAAATATCCTTGATGACCAACAAGTGGAATGTCATGAAATGATTGCAAAATCTTCTTTTTAAGCTTAGATTCAAGTACCAAGAAGATTCTTCCCTTATATTGTATCAAAGCATCAACCAACTGATACCTCTCATCATGCAAAGTACCCTCAACAATGCTAGTTGCAAACTGATTTTAACATAATCAGCAATAATCTACTCTTTCCAATCAACATTAATCTCACATAAAGAGCTCAAATGGGGTCTCCTAGATAGTGCATCAGCCACAATGTTATTTTTCCCTTTGACATACTTGATGTCAAAATCATAAGTTTGGAGCTTACTCACCCACTTTTGTGGGTTCTCCTAGATAGTGCATCAACCACAATGTTATTTTTCCCTTTGACATACTTGATGTCAAAATCATAAGTTTGGAGCTTACTCACCCACTTTTGTTGCCTCTCATTCAAATCTTTCTGATGCATGAAGTGCTTAAGACTATTATGATTAGTCTTAACTACAAATTTTCTCCCAACCAAGTACGATTTGAACTTGGCCAATGCACGCATGATTGCAAGCATTTCCTTGTCATAGATAGAATGTGTCCTTTCAACACCCCTTAATTTTTTGCTCTCAAATACAATGGGATATTTTTCTCACATTAGAACAGCCCCAACTCCTTCTCTTGAAGTGTCACACTACAACTTGAATGGCTTAGAGAAATCAAGTATAGCCAACACTAGGAAAGAACTCATGAGTTGCTTGAACTTGTCAAAAACTTGTGCCTTTTCTAACCATGCAAATGTCCGCTTTTTGGTGAGATCTGTAAGAGGAGCAGCCATCTAAGAATAGCCTTTCACAAACCTCCTGTAGAAACCACATAAACCCAAGAACCCATTCAAATGTGATAGGTTCTCTAGAGGAGGCCAATCCAAGATAGCCTTGATCTTCTCAGGATCAACTCTAAATCCCTTAGAGCTAATTATATGCCCAAGGTAAAGCAGCTCTGTCATTTCAAATTCACATTTGGACTCCTTAGCAAATAAACATTCAAACTCCAAGATACTAAACACTTCCTCCAAATGCTAGAGGTGCTCTTCCCAGGACTTACCGAAGATGAGGATGCCATCAAAGAAAATAAGCACAAACTTCCTTAACTGCTTTTGAAATATCTTGTTCATATAGGACTAGAAGGTAGCTGGTGCATTAGTCAACCCAAAAGGCATGACTAGAAACTCAAAATTCCCAAAATGACACATGAATACAGTTTTCTCAATATCTAATTCCCTCATCCCAATTTGATGGTAACCCAATCTAAGATCAATCTTAGAAAAGAACATAGCTCTATGTAGCTCATTAATGAGCTCATCTATCATGGGAATGAGATATCGATTTTTGATACTTTTTTGATTCAAAGCATGGTAATCTATGCACATGTGCATAGTTCCATCCTTGTTCTTGACTAGAACATTTGCTGAAGCAAATGGACTCTTGCTTGGGCGAATGTGACCCATGTCCAAGAGTTCTTTTATGGATTTCTCAATCTCATATTTTTGCTTTTTTGGATACTAGTATGGAGTGGTAATTACTATTTTAGACCCTTCGAGCTCTATGACATGCTTAGTCCCTCTTTCAGGAGGTCTCCCATGAGGTATGCTACCAAATACCTTACTCTTCTTTGTGATCAATGACTAAATATCAGGATGGTAATGTCTCTTATCTTCCACAGGATCGGATGGCATGATCAAACACTCTACTTCCCACTCAACTTGGTCATGATGAATCAACCTCTCCATCCTTTTAAATGAAACAATGTGAGGGCCTCCATTAGACATCCCTCTTAGCACTACCTCCTTCCCATCTAATTGAAACTTCAACTCCATGGTTTGCAGATTTAAAGTGATCTCTCCAAGAGATTGCAGCCACTATATGCCAAGCACTGCATCAATATCTCCAATGCCAACAACATAGAATTCATCTTTAACTTTGAAATTACCTAATTGCATGGACATGTTGGAGATTTTTCAGTTGCAAGATATAGTAAAGTCAACAACCACCATCACTTTGAACCCTTCGACTTGTTCTATTTTGAGACCTCTCTCTACAACCAAACTTTCATCAATGAAATTATGAGTTTCTCTAATGTCAATTAGAGCAACAATACGCTACCCTCCAAGAACTCCACATGGAAAGATTCATTCTTTTGGAAACTAGAAAGTTGGGAAAATGCACCCCCACTTCCTTTCTCTTTATTGGAATATTTTGGAGCTCTTTCCTCTTCATTCCACAAAATTAGATTGTTCAAAAATATCAAATTCTGATCCATAATTAGAATAGGCCTCCATGTGGTGAGAATACCCTTTCCATATCATCTATGACTTTTATCCCATGGTTCTCTGCATGTGTAACATAAACCATCCTTTCTAAGCTTTTCATGAAGCTCATCATCCAACTTAGAATGAAACTTTTGGATGAAGGGAAAGACTTTTTTTTTTCTTTCTTATGAGCAAAGGGTTTTGACTAAAATTTAGGCCTTTGAATAGAGTTCACCCATTTCCCAATTGTTCACCCATTTTATTACTTTGAATAGACTTGTTACTTGTCTTATTTCCCTTTCCAACGCCCTTTGACCACTTTGGCTTAGTTGCATCCAATATAATTTGTTTCACACGCTGGTAAAAATAATGCTCTGATACTAATTGTAATGTCCCCTATTGGGATATCTATATTTTTCCCTAAAACCACAATTCCAACTGAAATAAGAGATGCAATACATTTTAGAATAATGAAATTACCAATTAAATTGGGACTCTATAAGATAAATCTTGGTTTAGGTCTTGCACACAATATTAGTCACTAAAAATTGGCATTAAATCATAAGCCATGACAATATATATTACTAATCATTAGTAAACATCATGTTATCCATGCACATTAGTCACATCAAAAAATCATTAAGGCAATAGTCATTCCAATGTGGATTCCCATAATAATCTTATTAGGAATTTGTTGAAATAATTGCAAATTGTAGTCTCAAGGTTCGTCACCCTTGTACTACCAGAGCATGGAAGGTGGGTTGCCCTTCCATCCCTCAGTTCACCTTGGAGGTTGGTCGTCCTCCTTGATCAAGCCCAAGGGCATGTAAGGTTGATCTTCCATTCCACCCCTTCGGCGCGCGTACACACACACACAATCACAACTTTTTATATACTCTTATATTTTTATTTCATAATCATTCATTTTTTCCCCTTATTTGTTGTCGAGCTTACTTTATGTTTATTATATTCTTTTTATATCTATTTATCTTATTCATTGTTTATGTACCTCTCTTTTTCTTTATCACTCTTTTAATATTACCTCTCTTTGTTCTCTATTTATCTTTACATTTTTCTCTCTTACTTTTTTCATTCTTTATATGTTGAATTAATTTCTTCTTTTATTTCTCTTTCAAATTCTTTATTTATTTTCTCTTTTTCTCTCTATCTATTTGCCATTTGCTCTTTAGTTTACTCATTTTCTCATATTATATCTTTTTCTATGCTTATCTCTTTCTTTATGTCTTTTTCTCAGTGTTTTTCTATTTGATTATCTCTTTTTCTCTCGTATTTATTCACTCCATCTCCATTTTTATGTTTCTATGTTTCTTCATCAATATTTGTTTTTTATTTCTCGCTTTGCACTTTTCCCTTCTTTTGAAAATCTTTCTCTATGTTAGTCATTCTCTCTCAAACCTTTTTATTTGTGTTATTTTTCTATATTTTTTACTCTTTGTTATTTCTCTATCTCCTTATATGTGTCTATCTCTCTTTCTCTATGTTTCATCGTTTATTTTTTTTCTTTATAGGTATATATTATTTTCACATTATTTGTTTATTTCTTTATTTTTTAATATATATTTCTATTTCTTAGTTTTTTTTTGTATTTTTATCTTTTCTCCTCATTTTCTTTCCTTTTTTAAATTTTCTCTCTATATTTAATTTGTTCTCTCTCCACTTCTCTCTACTATTTATTTTGTTAATTTTCTCTTTAACTTTCTTTTTCTTTCCACTCATGTCATTCTTTCTGTTTTATCTCAATCTCTCCCCCTCTTACCCCTCTTTCTTTCTTTGTATCCAAATCTGGCTCTTTCCTTTCCCTTAGTGTTTTCTATTTTTGTTCTCTTAATAATTTTTATTCTTTCCTTTTGTTTTGACTTTCTCTCTTCTTAATTTCATTATTTCTTTTTTTCCTATTTTTCCTATTTATCAATTTCTTATTTTTATTTTTTTTATATTTATATGAATTTCTTTTATTCTTCCTATATTTTTTCTTTCCTTTTTCTCTCATAGTGTATTTCTTACTTGCATCTACTTTTATACCTCTTTTCTTTCTCTTTTGGCATATCTTTTTTCCTTTTAGTTTTCTTTTATTCTAGTTATCTCTCATTGTCTGAATACCTTTATTTCTTTTTAATGTTTCTCTACATTGCTATTTATATTTCTTTATTTCTTCTTTCTATCTATTTTTTCTCTTTCTATATGGGTTGGACCTTGGACCCTAGAATTTAAATTGTTGACCCATAGACCTTAATCTACACCCTAGCCTCATGGATTGTGGACCCTAGATTGATAAGCATTTATCACATAGCCTAAACACTTAGATTCTAGAGCCTTAAGTTTTGAACCCTAAACCTTAGAGGCTATGTCTTGTACTTGTGGACCCTAGACCAAGAAATATTACTATCTACCCTTTACCTTAAACTTGTGGACTGATGCAGTTGCATCCAAGCTGAAATGACAATCCTATATCACCAAAAATATTGTTATTTTAATTAGTTTATTTTCAATAAGAGCTCAGAGTCTAGGTGAATAAATATTTTGATTTGCATCTTTGTAATTTCCCTTGGGATGAAATTTTAATTGTAATTTTGGTGGGAATTATGTATTTATGAATATTTTCTAAGGAAAATTTAGGAAAATACCCCTCTTAGGCATCCAAACTATTGGTGCGGACTATTTGGGGTAAATGTGCTTGCATGTTCAATAACATGCCTTACATGTAATTGGATGTTTGTGCCACAATCTTTGCATGTTGTTGTCTAAGCGTATTTGGAGTCGTCAGAGCCACTAGGAGTCAAAGAAGGTGTCTTTATTGACCAAGATGATTAGCCAAAAGTTAGGCACCCATGTGAAGGTGGTGAAGGAAATGAATTATTTTATATTTTATTTTCTTATCTCTCCTCAAGTTGGGCATTGGAATTCTTGGTGGTTTCTTCTCACACAATTTCTATATAATGATGCTTGTTGATTTGGATAAGGGGGCTTTTGGAGAGGTTGTGGTTGCATACTTAGATGCTACCAAAATGAAGCTAGAATGTTGAGTTGTAGATTTGTGTATGTGTGAATCCCATGTTGTATGTGAGCGTATGAGCCCATGATTATGTATTTCATTTTCATATTTTGAAGTTAATATATGTTGCAGATTTCTCTTCCATTTCATGTGTTTCAAGTTAATTTTTTGCCTTCTTGCATAGTGTTTTATGTGTGTATGTGATTAGATTTGAGAGGGAGAGTTTCCCTTTCCATCAGTGGTATCAAAGCAAGTTATTTTGAGTCTATAAATAAAACGCCGAAGAGAGGCAGTTTACAATGACCTATGAGTTGTGGGTGAATATTAAAATGACTCCAAGAGTTGCCAACCATGGTAGAGGTAGAGGAAGAGGAGGATAGAGAGATCCTCCAAGAGATGAATTTAGAGCTCTAAGAAGGCAAGTTGAGGTTTTGCAGGAAGAGATTTAGAGAAAAGATGTGTGTAGAGAAGGAGAAGATAGTGAAGATGAATTTAAAGAGGAATTTGAAGAGGAAGAACAAGATCAAATAGACCCAAGAGAAATTAGATTGTTGAGATCTATTGCACGAATTGCAAAGAAGCCTAAGATGGAGGTTTCAAACTTTATTGGAAGATTGAATCTAGAAGAGTTGATAGATTGGATTAATGATATGGAGGAATTCTTTGAGTTTGAAGAGATTGAAGACCCTCACAAGGCAAGGTTTGCAAAAGCAAAACTAAAAGGGCGTGCTAGCATTTGGTGGAAGGAAACTTAGCTTGAAAGAGGAAGAAGAGGGAAAGAAAAAAAAATTATATGGGATAGGATGGTAGAAAAGATGAAAAGACAATTTATTCCACTAGATTATGAGTTGGAATTGTTTAAAAATATGCAAAGTTTGCTCAGGCAAGGAACAAGAACAATGAAATAATATATGGAGGAGTTTCATAGGATCTTGATTAGAACAGGACAACTGAAGCAACTAAGGAGAAGGTTGCAAGATATATTAATGGTTTAAGACCAAGCATACAAGAGGAGATGACTTTGGTGAGAGTTTACACAATGGAAGATGCATATCAAATTGCCTTAAAATTTGAGAAAAATGTGAACAAAAGGTATGAAAGTAAGCAAAGAGGAAGAGGTTGTGATGAGGAGTTTGGAGGAAGAACATATGGAGGAAATAATAATAATAAAAAAGACCAATGCAATAGCAAAAATCAGAGATAGGATGACTCATATGGTCCTAGAGATCAAAATCCAAGAGGTAGAGGAAGATTGAGTAGAGATTTTGGAAGAGAAACCTTCAAAGGAGCTTTTTTTAAGTGTGGAGAAGAGGGTCACATGGCATATGAATGTCCTCATGAAGAGGAAAGATTGAGAAGAAGACCAGAAAATCATAATAGAGCAGAAAATATAATAAGATGTAGGATCACCACATTCTAAAGAAGCAGAAGAGGGTGAAACTGTAATGGCAAGGAGAACCTTCTTGAATGAAGATAATAAATTCATTCAAAGAAAGAGTTTATTTAGAAAAAAATGCAAGTGACAGAACAAGGTATGTAATGTCATCATAGATGGAGGTAGTACAAACTACAAACAATCTCGTTTCCAAAGAGATGGTGAGAAAATTTCAGCTAGAGAGAAGAAGGCGTCCACATTCATATAGGATAGCATGGCTACAAGATGATAGGAAAGTTTTGATTAGCAAAAAAAGTTTGGTAAATACTAATATAGGAGGTTATAGATATGGAATTTTATGTGATATTATTCCTATGAATGCATGTCATATTTTTTTAGGAAGGCCTTGGCAATTTGACAGGAAGGTGATGCACGATGGTTATGCCAACACATACGCATTGATGAAGGATGGAGTGAAACACAAATTGAAACCATTGGAACAAGAAATGGGTAAGATTTGCAGCAATGCAAGGTCTTGTTTGGTTGATGAAATTAGACCTTTAGATGGTATGTGGCATGAATATGTTGGCTTTGTTAACACTAACCATGATGAAGATGAGAAAGATGATTTGTTGACTCAGATTGAAGCAAAGATCTCAAGTGAAATGAAGGTAGTAGTAGAGGGTAAGGTAAAATATGATTTTATTGTTTCCTTTGATGAGATAGAGAGTGAAGGAATAGATAAGTTTGTTACAAAAAAAAATATTTTTGATAAAGTTGAACTGGAAGAGTGGAGTATGAAGTATAATGAAGAATTTTCTAAAGAATCCTTGCTTGAAAATAGTGGAGGTGATTTTTTTTTAATTAATGATCATGATTCCTTATCAAGTAATGTGGAAATTGAGTATTTTGGTGGTAGTAATAATGTTGTTTTGAGTGAAGGAAACCAGGTTGTAGTAGTGTCATGTCTTTCAAAAGACATTGAAACAATGGAATTTCATGAAGGGGGCATAATGAAAAGAAATGGAAAAGCTAGAACAACAAATGAAGCAAATAAATGCATTTATTTTGATGAAGGGGGGGGGGTATAAGTTTTTTTGTTAATTTTGATTTTGATGAAGTATATTGGTTTGAAAACAAATTTGATGCTTTGAATTACATGACGAGTAGTAGATGAAGGATGAAACATGGTAGTGTTGTAAGTTTACAAAAAGTGGTGCATAAAAAGATTTTAGTGGACAAGGCAATGAAGTGGATCCAAGATAAACACAGGGTCTACAAATGTTTCTGAGTGCAACTCATGAAACATTTCTTTCTACCTAAGGTATCTAAAGTAGGAGAATCCAAGGTGAAATGGTAATCCTGTATCACCAAAAATATTGTCATTTTAATTTGTTTATTTTCAATAAGGGCTCAGAGGCTAGGTGAATAAATATTTTGATTTGCAACTTTGCTTAGACGCTAGGTGAATAAATATTTTGATTTGCAACTTTGTAATTTCCCTTGGGATGAAATTGTAATTGTAATTTTGGTGGGAATTATGTATTTATGAATATTTTTTGAGGAAAAAATGGGAAAATACCCCTCTTGGGCGTACAAATTCTTGGTGGGGACCATTTGGGGTGCATGTGCTTCCATGTTCAATTGCATGCCTTGCATGTAATTGCATGCTTGTGTCACAATATTTGCATGTTGTTGTATGATTGTATTTGGAGTCGTTGGGGCCACTAGGAGTCAAAGAAGGTGTCTTGATTGACCAAGATGATTGGCCAAAAATTAGGCACCCATGTGAAGGTGGTGAAGGTAATAAATTATTTTATATTATTTTCTTATCTCTCCTCAAGTTGGATGTTAGAATTATTGGTGGTTTATGGAGTTTTTTTGGGAAACCAATGATGGTTTCTTCTCACACAATTTCTATATAATGATGCTTGTTGATTTGGAGAAGGGGGATTTTGGAGAGGTTGTGGTTGCATACCTAGATGCTACCAAAATGAAGCTAGAATGTTGAGTTACATATTTTTGTATGTGTGAAACCCATGTATGTGAGGATATGAGCTCCATGATTATGTATTTCATTTTCATATTTTTGTTATCCTAAATTTTTAACTCGTTTAAAAATTTGGGTAACCAATCAAAATTTTCTTAAAACTTGAGATTTTTCTTCTCTAAGGCACGCATTACGAGGTGCAAAGGGTGGAAAATCTCTGTTTTAGGTTGATTAACCTTTGGGCTACTCTTTTTCCCCTTTACGTTTCCGTTTTCGTCGATTTCTGAGTTGTTTTTGGTGTCTTTTTCATCAATTTCGGGTTTTCTGAGCAACTCAGCAAATAGGGAAATTTAGACCCCAAAGCAAAATTGCTAAAGTGTTTGAAAAACCCGAAATTGCTTAAGTTATTAAAAAACCCGATTTTTGTTAAAGTCCTTTTATTTTGACAAAAAGCAAAATTGTTAAAGTGCCTTAAAAACCCGATTTTGCTTAAATGATTTGAAAAGTTCGAATTTTTTTCAAATGTTCATTTTTGTTAAAAAGAAAATTGTTTTTTGATCTGGAAAGTGCGAATTTGCTTAAGGAAAAATTGTTATTTTGCTTCAAAAACCCGATTTTGTAAGAAAGAGCATGTAAAGCCTCATGAAAAACCCGATTCATGACTTTGATGTTATTTTTCATTGTGAAAGCCTCTGAAAAATCTGATTCTTCTCATATTCGAGCTGGTTGAATTCTTCTTTGCATTTATTTCCTCATTTTATGGAGATTTGGTCGACCTTAATGCTTCAAATTCGGACTTTTACCAGTAAATAACCGAGTCTCTGTCTTTTTCAACGCGCCTAGGGTTTGCTTTATCATTGTTTTCCAGTCCGAATTCTTCTTCAGGTATGATTCGTTTTTCTTCATCTTCCTTTTCATATTTTACTGTCATCTATGTGCGTTTTATTTTATTATCAATGATATTGTCTTCTGCATACCACGTTTTTACTTTTTATCACTGTTTCAAAACGCGTTTTTATTTTTTACGCGTTTTTCTTTCTATCCTTCGCTTTCATCATGGTTATTTTGGTATATTTGTTGATATTTTTGCTAGTTTTATCAAAACGCGTTTTCTCTTACTGGTTTTCTTTATCTTAAATACATTTATTTATCTCAAAAGCTCGCCTTCATACTAAAACGTGTTTTCCTGATACATTCTCGCCTCTTTCATTTACTTGTCTACTCACCATTTTCTTTCATTTCGTTATTCACTCTCACTGCCATTTATTCCTCCATTTCATTCGCCATCTTCACTCATATATCTCCATATTATCTCCATTCGCCCTTATATAAAAATGCGTTTTTCTCATATTCATTCACACGCCTTCTCCATTTTACTGAAATTTTACCTTCCATCTCATTTCACATACCTCCATATTTCATACATAATGCATTTTCCCTTTAAAAAATGCTTTACATGATTAAAACGCATTTCTTCCATTTCACCGTTCATTTCCAGCAATAAAATTTCACATATCATGCTCATTCCTTTCACTTCATTTCGCCACTTCATATATCCATCATTATTTTTCACAAAATAACTTTTCACTTTGTGTTCATTTCGGGTTTTTAGCCTAAAAATACAATTTCGGGATTTGTAATTAAAATAACAATTTTTAAAATTGCAAAGTTCAAAAATTGTTAAACTTCTGAAAAATCCCGATTGCCTTTGTGAAAATTGTCAAAGCTCATAAAAATCCCGAAATTGCAAAAAGCAAAATTGTCAAAGTGTCAAAAAGTTCCGAAATTGTCAAAGTCATTCAAAAACCCGAATTGCCTTAAAAAGCACAAAAGTTGACCTTTTTGGACGAAATTCCAAATCCAAGCCAAGATCTCTTTTGTCTTGCTGTTTCAAAGAGACATGCTGTTTTTGACTGCCACCATTCCATTCATTTCGTATTCATCTTCATTCGCCTTCCCTCTTTCTTTCAAAATCCATTTCATTGTTCTAGGGTTTGAGTTCCGCCATGTCCACTCACGTTGATGATGATGATGTCCTGACCTTATGGGGTTTTCACCGCAGTCTTGCAGATTCCTGTTCAATGACGGATGAACCAACTTCTCCAGCAGGCAAAAAGATGAAGTATAAGTTCGACAAATATCAGAATGAGATCTCTCCATCTCACATTGTTTCAAACATCGATGAAATCAAAGATACAGAAATTGGGCATATTGATATGTCCGAATTTCTTAAAAGAGCTGAAAAATCCACTTCTTCTGATATGCAAAAGTTGCTGAGAAGTCATATCCATTTGGTGGCTTCTTTTCCTGTTGCTGCCCTTGAACCAGAATTCGTCCTTGCATGTGCAGCACGCTTTGATAGACAATCCAGAACAATCAAGGATGATGATGGCAACGTAGTTATCAGACTTGATGCTGAAACAATCAATAGAGTTTTCAGAGTACCTGATGCAACTACTTATTCAGAGATTTCATTGAAGAGTGCTCACAGACATTTTGAGCAGAAAAAGAGTGATTGTATTAAACACATCAACTCTAAATGGCTTCTTAAATCACGACCTTGTGTGACCCGTATGCCTAAGTTGTACCGGTCTGATTTTATAGAAGAAATTAACGACATGATCACTCTTCTGAGCAGAATTGCAGGGTTGAAAGTTTCTAGTGTGTTTGAAAGCTGGATGTACAAGTTCATGGTTGTCATTAGAAAAGCACATCATCCAATTTTCTGGGGAGAAATAATCAGTGATTGTTTGTGTGAACAGCTTGCACAGGTTCCTACCACTCTAACCTTCTATATGAATTCATATTTGGTTTACATAGCAGCTTCCTTGAGGCATTTTCCAGGCCTATCTCCTGAAGGTGACAGATCGTTGGTGCCTGTATGGAAATATTATGATCAGCTGACTTTCATTCCAAGTCGAGCACATTATAGAAGGGTTCAAGATGCCTTCTTTGGTTATTTTATGTGTTTGTTTGATAAAGAGTTGGTAAATAACAGGGTATCTGAGGCAGCTTGGAATAAGGTAAATCAATATGGCTGCTTGTTTCTTCAATTTCCAACATTCACCTATATGAGAGTTGGCTGTTTTGAAGACCAACCTTATATGCTCCCGAGATATCCAACTGATAAGATCGTTCTGATGGAGCTGGGAAGGCAATTGATGGCAGTTCATTCACGTCAAGCTTCACAACACAAGTCTGGAATTGGTATTTCTTCACATAATCCATTGGTAATTGGCAGGTATTCTTTGACAACCTCTTCAAGAGCCAAAGCAATGGAAACTGAACTTCAGGAGATAACATTGAAGAGATTCCAAGCTAGGGTGGATTTTGATTACAGAAGGATGAAGGATAAAATAAAAAGAGCCTCCTTCACTCATGTTCACCGCATTGAGGACATTTGGGCAGATCTCCGTACAGAAAAGGATGTATATAAAATGGATTATTGCAGGCTGACTTTGGAGCAAATAATTGACCTAAATCTGACTTTAATTCCGGAAGGAGTGATTGATGATAAGCAGATTTTGGATCCTGAGTACGAAGAACAGGGAGTTGCTAATGCTCCCATTCCTACAATTCAATGGTCTCAAAAGGAATCCGTCTCTATCTTTGATAGATTCCAATCAGTCTTGGCGAACACCAACTCTTGGCTCAAAAGCATAGGTGTCAAGACTATCAAAATCAAAGTTAGAGCTGAAGATGACCCAGCTGGTCCTAGAGGATTGAAATCAGAAATTAGGGAACAATCTAAAGAAGGAGCTTCCTCTTCAAGTACCAGAATCAAGCTAAAAGTAAGCAGAGCTCCTGAACAACCATTGGATAGAGAAACATCAAAGGGTAAGGAAGTCAATGAAATGCAGATTCAGATATTAGATCAGCAAGAAGAAGACGAGGTTCTTGAGACCTCTACCATTCTAAGTGAGATAACTCCTCACATTGAGGCCCCAGTACCAGAATCAGCTATATCCCCTATGTCTCTTATCGACAGTGATGTTGATTCCTTTTCTACCGTTTTTGTTCCTTCTATCCCAACACAAGAGACTTGTCATCAGTCTTCATCTGTAACGGATACTCCCATGATGAACTTGCTTACTAACTTCAAGAGTATTTTTGATATCAATCCAATCTTTTCAGCCATGTCAGAAACAACTCTTCCAGAAATTGATACGTCTGTAACAAACTTTGATTCTTTCATGGCCAATCCTAGTTGTAATTTGTCTTCTGCACAAAGCATAGTTGCTGTACAAACTGAGGCACCTCTGAGAATTTCTGTTGTATCACAAACTGAGCCCATTTCTACAGAGACTGCAGTTGCTATTTCAGATGTGACAACTTTGGATCTTCCTCCATGGTTGAATTCAGTTGCTCCCAAAAGAAAGAAACAAGCAGTGTCTCCTGATATTTTTGATTTCCGAAAATTGAAGAAATCAAAACCAGTGATTGCAAAGAAAGCTAAAACGGTCTCACAGGTTTTTGTTGACAGCAACAGAATGAAATATGCTGAAATTGCAGAGCCCTTAGTTGATAAACCGCATGAAGAAATGCAGGTATCTGACTACAGATTCACAAGAGTCGAATTGGGCAAGCAGACTCATGCCAATATGATGCAGGATGCTCAGAGTTCAGTGACAATTCTGACACAAAGCTATAACGAACTCTTAGCTAAAAAGGAAAAACTCAAAGAAGACAATGCTCAGCTGGTTTCAGTCATTCAAAGGATTACAGGATCATCAGAGGCAGTTGATTCTCTATCTACAGCTCCTCCAAATGAATCAGTTAGACAATTAGAAAGAATTGCACAAAAGGCTAAAGCAATTGATTCATGGATAACTCAGCTGATTGAGAAAAGCATTCCAATGATTGAGAAGACGTTGCAAGTTTTCAAGAATGTCAGAATAGCAAAGATAAAGCTGAATCAGACTTTGGAGACCTTCAAGCAGAGTTTGGAATCCCTTGAGAAGGATTTAAAAATCTGGCATGAGATAGATCAAGTTAAGTTACAAATTCTATGTAGCAATTCAATCTTGCCAAACAGAGAGAAGTACATAGAATTTGAAGAACTTATGACAAATAGATCATTGGTCATTCAAGATCTTATCAAAGATATCCAGGCCACTTTAGAGATGAATGATGAAGTTCAGCAGGATATTCTTTCAAGTTTTGAGAAGATCTCATGTACGGTTTTAAATCAAGAAGATGAATTACTTGAAGCTGATTCAGTTACTTCAGAAATGGCAGCCAGTCTTCGTCAACAAATGGAATCAGAGCAGTTTTCTATGGATTCGATTCAAAAGCTTATCAATCATCAAACAATCCTTGAGAAAATGCAAAATACTTATGAAGAGCATAGATTGGCAACTATCAAATACTTTGATGTAATTTTGAAGACAGTTGCAGTGGCCAAGAACACATTGGGTCCAGATCCGAACGAGTTGAAGACCATCATCAACAAATTCTTATCTTTCAAAGATAGGAATGAAACAATTTAAGTTTTAGATTGTTTTATGTAATTTTACTTTCGACAATATATATGTAAAAACAAATTTTGCAATTGCAAGTGTTCTTTCCTTGCAATTTCCGAAAATGTAATTACATGTAAAATCTTACAAGACAAATCACAATTTGGATTGTAATTTTGAATAAGTCAATCGCAATTAGTTATTGGTTGAGAGATTTTCTCAAGTTTGTTGAGATCCTCCCACCTTTTTCTCCAGACCCTCCTCCTATAAATACTTGAGGGGTCTATTGTAATCTTTATCTTTTTAGCAAGCAAGAAAACTCTGCAGAATTTTGTACTCATAAAGTCTTTGAGCTTTATAGTGAAATATTGTGAATTTTCAAGTGATATCAAGAAGCTGGAATTTCAGACTTTGAGCTGAATCCTTGTTTTATTATATTGTGATTACTTGAGAATTGTTGAAGATTGCTGAAAAGAGATTTGATTTAAATATTTGCAGACTTTGTGCTGTAAATGTGAGAATTGAATTCATAGTTAGTGTTAGAAATAGAGAAGAATTATAAGTCTTTGTGCTCATAAGTATTTCTCATTTAGAGTAGTTTAAAGATACATTGTAATTACAGTCTTTGAGCTGTTTTATCTTGTATATTTCCATAAAGTAATCGTTCTGAAAAAGGTTGATAGGATTTCATTCTTCAAGACTTTGTGCTTATCGAATTGTTTTCCCGTCCCGGAGGAAATAACGGAAGTCTTTGTGCTTTCAGGAAACTTTATTTCCTTTCTCTTAATTTCACTGCATAGCTGTTGTAATAAGTTTAGTAACATTTACTGTGTCTTTTCTGTGAAGAGAGAAGAACGTAATCTTTCCTGAAACAAGAGGAACGATTGCTGTCCCATCCATTTAGTTTTATTTAGTTAAAGGGGGAGCCTTCCCTTAATTAGGAGAGTTCAAACTCACGTGCTGTGGTTGAAATCTCAATTTTGTACGCTTTCACGAGAATACAAAATTTCCAACCAACAATTTTAAAGTTAATATATGTTGCAGATTTCTCTTCCATTTTATGTATTTCAAGTTAATTTGTTGCCTTATTGCATAGTGTTTTATGTGTGTATGTAATCAGATTTGAGAGGGAGAGTATCCCTTTCCATCATGGATGAACCCTAGTGCTTAGGCTATGCTACTAGATATTTGACCTTAGATAGTAGAACATGGACATTAGATCCCAAGAACCTAGGCCTTAAACCTTAAACCTTAGAGCTTCAAACTTCAATATTGAACCTTATATCGTTAGATGATTAGAGCTTGGATCCAATACCATGTATACTAGATTATGGGCCCTAGAATTTAAACACTAGATTATAGAAAATAATCATTCCCTAAATCTAAGAAATCAAACATTGTATGTTAGATGTTTACCCTAAAACTTGGAGCGTAGACCTTGGGTCCTATCCTTAGATTTAGATCATGAACCCTTGACCAAGAAACCTATACCATTTATTGTGAACTCTTAGAGTGTGGATTTGGGATCACTAGGACCTTAGCATTATGCATCCTCAACAAGAAACATATACCCTATACCATAAATCCTTGAACCATTGGCATTGAACCCCATCCCTAGAGCCTTAACTTTAAAGACTAGGATGTGGACACTATACCCTTTGGAACTAGGTCATAAGAACTTTTCCCTCAAACCGTAGACTATGTACCCATATATTGTGTCTCTAGATCCTTCACCTTGGAATCTAATACTTCTTGAACATTACACCTTGAGAAATTGATCTTGGGCCATAAAATTTGGAATACAGAATGAAAGCATGGACCCTATAGATCAAATCCTTGAAGCCAAACCTTGTTTCTAGACACATGATCCTAAAGCCTTTTACTTTGGAAGTTAGATACTAAACCCTAGAACCTTAACTTTGGACCCATGAACACTATATGTTGTAGCTTGGAGTCACGAACCATGGAATTTAGATCAAGGAACTATTACTGAATATTTTGATCCCTTAGACTCTAGATTTTAGACAACTGGACCTCATACCTTGGACCAAGAAACCTTTTCCCCGTGCCTTTGACCATGAACATTGGACCATAGGCCCTGGACCTTTGACATAAGACCTCAGATTGTGGTTGGTAGGCCCATGGAACCTAAGCCTCAAATCCAAGAGCTTAGACCTTGGACCTTATGATCTCTTTCTATCCCTAATATGCCTTCCTTTCATTCCCTCATTTTTGTAGTGTATTTATTTGATGCTCTCTCTTTCTACTTCAATCTCTATATTTTTTGGAACCTTTTTTTCTTCCAATCTATATTTTTTCCCTCTTGACCTTTCTTTTTATCTTTATCTCTCTTTATAATATCCTTTTTGTTTATCCCTCCTTTCTTACTATTTATTCCTATCCCTATTATGCATTTCTTTCATTTCTTTTATTTTTGTAGTGTATTATTTGCATATCTTATTCTCTCTTTATCCAATAGTTTAGATCTCTTTAGATCTATTTCCCTTTCTCATTTTTTTCCTTGTTGATGGTTCTTTTATTATTTCTTTATTTCTATTATTTGATAATCTCTATATGTGCTTCTATCTCTCTTTATTTTTATTTTTCTTTCAATCTATATTTTTTTCCTCTTTAACCTTTCTTTTTGTCTTCAATGTCTCTCTCTCTTTATAATTGTCTTTTGTTTATCCCTTCTTTCTTACTACTTATTTTTATTTTCAATTCCATTTTTCATTACAAATGTTCTCTATTTATTTCGTTATCTTTATCTTTTTATCTTTGTTTTTATTCCTTTGTTGGTGTTTCTATTTCTTTTGTTCTTTCTATCTTTCTTGACTTGTTTAATTTTAATTTTTTCTATTTTTTTATCACTTTCCTTCTCTCTTTTTTCTTCCTTTCATTTTTTCTTTTCTCTCTCCTTTTTCCTTTCTTCTTTTCTCATTATTTTTTATTTTTCCCAAATTTTACTTTTCTTCTTTATATTGTTCATCCCTCTTTTTTTTCTTTTATTATTTTATCTTTCTCACTTTATTTCTTTCTTCCTTTTTTTGAATTTTTGTCACTTCCCTTCTCTCTTTTCTCTTCTTCCTTCGTTTTCTTTATCGTTCTTTATTTTTTTTCCTCTTTTTTCTTTCTTCTTTGTTATTTTTATTTCTCTCACATTTTACTTTTACTTTCCTTCTTTGTATTGTTCTTTTGTTTTATTTTTTTTATCATTATTTTCAACTTACCTCTCTTGTGTCTTTCTCTCCCTTTTTTACTTCTCTTGTCTTTTGTTTCTCTCTCTCTCTCTCTCTCTCTCTCTCTCTCTCTCGCTTTGTTGGGTATATTGTCTCTTTTTTGTTCTCTCTCTTTTTTGCTTTGTTTTTTTTTTTGGTGTTTATCCCATTTTTTGTTTTTACTACATTTTTTGTCTCCAACTCTTTTAATATTACCTCTCATTTTTTTGTTTACTTTTTTCATTCATTCATCTTTATATTTATTTTTTCATTTTATTCCCTTGGCTCCACCTATATTTTTCCCCTCTCTCTCTCTCTTTGGTATTTTGTCTCTTTTTTGTTCTTCTCTCTTTCCTAATTTGTTTCTTTCTTGTTGTCATTTAGATCACTCTCATTTTTTCTTTTCTTTTTTATCCTCACTTTTTACCTTTATTTATTATTTCTCCATCTTTATGTCTCTCTTTCTCCATCTATCTATCATTGTACTTTTTGTCTCACTTCTTTCATTTTACTTCTCCCCTCTTTCTTTTCTCTCTCTATTCTTCTATATATTTTTGGTTATTCTATCATTTTTTCTTAACCTTTCTATTTATTTATGTTTTTAATTCTCTTCTTTGTAGCTTCCATTTTATCTTTTTTTTCTTTTCTTATTTTTATTTCTTTTTACTCTTTTTAATTTCTTTATCTATTTAATCTTTCAATGTAATGTATTTTCTTTATTTCTTTATCTATCATTATTTAATCCATGTTTTTGCCACTTCTTTGTTTCTTCTCTCTAACTTTAGTTACTTTTGGTATTGTATCTATTTATTTCATTCTATTACTTTATTTTTCTTTCTTGATTTTTAATATTACTTATTTTCCTTATGTTACCTTTTTCATTCATATATTTTATATCTCATTTGTTTCTCTCTTAATTATTTTCCCTATTTTCTATTTGTCTCTTATTTTGTGTCTCTCTCTTACCTTGCACATCTTACTTTATTTTTTATTACTTTTATTTATGTTTTCTCTCAATCCATATTTTTTTCAATTTATCTATATTTGTCTCTTTCTTTCTCTTTAAAACTGTCTTTCTTTTTACCACTTTTTTATTTGTCTTCAACTCCTTATGTAATTCTTTGTCTTTACATTATTCTCTCACTCTCTCCTTTTTATTCTTTTTTTTTTTTTCTATGATTTATTGGTTCTCTCACTTAATACTTTCATTTATCCTGTTGCTTTTCCCTTTCACTAACTATTCTTTATCTATTGATTTTTATTTGTTCTCTCATTTTCATTTACTTTTTCTTTTCTTTTCTCTCTCATGCTTGCTTTATTCTTTCTAGTCTTTTTGTCTCTATTTTCTATTGTTAATTTTTCTATAAATTTATCTCATTTCTTATCTATATACCATTCTTTGTTTTGCCTACATTTTTAATATTACCCGTCCTTTTCTCTATATTACTTTTTTATTCGTGTATTTTATATTAAATTAATTTCTTATTTTGTAACTATTTTATCCTTGGTTATTTTCTCTATTTTTGCTTTTCCCTTTCACTAACTATTCTTTATCTATTGATTTTTTATTTGTTCTCTCTCATTTTCATTGACTTATTATTTCTTTTTTTCTTCTCTCTCTAGTGTTTGCTTTATTCTTTCTCCGTTTTTTGTCTCTATTTTCTATTTTTAATTTTTCTATAAATTTATCCCATTCTTTATCTATATACCATTCTTTTTTTTGCCTACACTTTTAATATTACCCGTCCTTTTCTCTCGTTACTTTTTTTTATTGGTGTAATTTATATTTAATTAATTTCTTATTTTGTAACTATTTTTTTCTTAAATCCTTGGTTATTTTGTCTTTTTTTGTCTTTGTTTTTTTTCTTTTTAATCTATCATTTATTTAGTAGTTTTTCATTCTCCCACATTAACACTCTCAATATTTATGCTTTGATTTCTATATTACATTTTCTTAGTTTGTATCTCTCTATATATTTGTATTTATTCTTCGCACGTCATTTTTAAATATTCTTTAATTTTTTTAGCAGTATTTTTCTACTTTTGTTTTCATTTTTTATTTGTCACTTATCTGAGCACTTTTTGTAATCTTTATCTCTATGTTTGGAATTCTCTCATTGCCTCTCCACTTTATTTATTTATATCTTTTAAATCTTTCTAAATTTATTTATTATTTATTGAAATTACTTACATGAGTATATCTTTATTGTCTCTCTCTATATATATCTTTTTTCTTTTAGTTATATTTTTTGGTCATTCATTATTTATTTATTCATCTTTATTTTTATTTCTTTTAACTTTAATTATTCCTTTTTGATATTTTTATTTATTTTTATCTACTTTTGTCTTTTTACTTTCTCTCACAATCTTTCCTTTGTTGTCTCACCATATCCCTACCTCTTTCTCTCTATTTATTTCTTTTATTTTCCTTTTTTAACTTTAATTATTCCTTTTTGATATATTTATCATATTTTTATCTACTTTTTGTCTTTTTACTTTCTTTCACAACCTTTCCTTTGTTGTCTCACCATATCCCTACTTCTTTCTCTCTATTTATTTCTTTTATTTTCATTTTTTATTTTTTATCTTTCACTTCTCATTCTATCTATTTTATATCTAGATCTATTTTCTTATTATCTTTCCTTATATTTAATTTATCAACCCCATTTCTTCCCTTCATGCCTTCTCTCTTTCTCTTTCTCCTCCAATTTTCAATACATAACATGTTTTCAATCATTTGACGATGTTAAAGACACAAATAGTAATTGGATTATCTATACTAAAATTGAATTAAAAATTAATCTCCAAACCCTCATTCTCTCTCCAAAGAAAGAATAGAAGTCGGGTTCATCCCAGAGCCCACACAAATAGTGGAGGAGGCTTAAGTCATGGGTATGCTCCCCATAGTCTTGGATTTGACTTCGAGATTTGGATTAAACCAATACATGTGGCTTGTGGGTTGTCGCATACATCTCTAAGAGACTAGTTTCACCCCCAATGTGACACCTTTATTCTAACCCCAACTTGGCAGAATGTAAAACCAAGATAAGATAGGTTGGGCATTGGGTTGAGTTAGAGGGATAGCCTTGAGTCAATAAAAAAGAAGGAAAGAAAAGTTCATACCTTTTTATCGTGTTTGAAAGGGTTTGAATTAGAATATTTTGACTAATTAGAGGTCAATTTACAAAAAAAATTAAAATGTGATTTTAGTGTACTTATTGATTGATACACCAACAATCTATTCACATTAAGGAACATAACATACATCATCAGAGGACTAATCTCACCCCAGTGTGACACCCTTTTCCTGACCCCAACTTGGCAGAATGTAAGACCAAGGTAATGTGGGTTGGGTGTTGGATTAGGTCATAGGGATAACTCTTAGCCAATAAAAAAGAAGAAAAGTGAAGTTCATACCTTTTTTATCATATTTGAAAAGGGTTTGAATTAGAATATTTTGATTAATTGGAAGCTAGTTTATAAAAAAAACATAATATGATTTTAATGTACCTATTGATTGATAAACCAACAATCTATTCGCATTAAAGAACATAGCATACATCCCCAGGGGACTAGTCTTGTCGTTTTAGCGTGACAACCCTTTTCCTACCCCAATTTGGTAGAATGTAAGACCAAGGTAAGGCAGGTTGGGTATTGGGCTAGGTTGTAGTGATACATCTAAGTTAATAAAATAAAGAAGAAAGTGAAGTTCATATCTTTTTATCGTCTTTGAAAGGGGTTTGAATTATAATATTTTGAGTAATTTACAAAAAAACCACAATGTACATGTTGATTAATACACCAACAATGCATTCGCATTAAAGAACATAACATACATCCATAGTGGGCTAGTCTCACCACTTTAGCATGACACCCTTTTTCGACCCCAACTTGAAAAATTGTAAGACCAAGGTAAGGCAGGTTGGGTGTTAGGCTAGACAATTAAAAAAAGAAGAAAAATGAAGTTCATATCTTTTTATCATCCTTAAAAGGGGTTTGGATTAGAATATTTTGACTAATTGGAGGTTAATTTACAAAAAAAATCATAATGTACCTATTGATTAATACACCAACAATCCATTCCAATTAAAGAACATAGCAAACATCCCCAGGGGACTAGTCTCACCACCTTAGCATGACACCCTTTCCCGACCCCAACTTGGCAGAATGTAAGACCAAGGTAAGTTGGGCTGGGTGTTGGGTTGGGTTGTAGGGATACCCTTGAGCCAATTAAAAAAGAAGAAAAATGAAGTTCATATCCTTTTATCTTTAAAAGGGGTTTGGATTAAAATATTTTGATTAATTTGGAGGTCAATTAACAAAAAAATCATAATGTACTTGTTGATTAATACACCAACGATCCATTCACATTAAGGAACATAACATACATCCCTAGAGGACTAATCTCACCACCTTAGCATGACACCTTTTTCTGAACCCCAACTTGGCAAAATGTAAGACCAAGGTAAGGCAGGTTAGGTGTTGTACTAGGTTGTAGGGATACACCTGAGCCAATTAAAAAAGAACAAAAATGAAGTTCATATATTTTAATCGTCTTTAAAAGGGGTTTGGATTAGAATATTTTGATTAATTGCAATATATTTGGATTAGAATATTATGATTTACAAAAAAAATCATAATGTACTTATTGATTAATACACCAACAATCCACTCGCATTAAGGAACATAACATACATCCCCAGGGGACTAGTTTCACCACCTTAGCATGACACCCTTTCTCGACCCCAACTTGGCAGAATGTAAGACCAAGGTAAGGCGGGTTGGGTGTTGTGATGGGTTGTAGGATACCCTGAGCCAATTAAAAAAAGAAGAAAAATGAATTTCATATATTTTTATCATTTTTAAAAAGGGTTTGAATTAGAATATTTTGATTAATTGGAGGTCAATTTACAAAAAAATCATAATGTACCTATTAATTAAAGCACCAACAATCCATTTGCATTAAGGAACATAGCATACATCCCCAAGGGATTAGTCTCACCACCTTAGCATGACACCCTTTCCCGACCCCAACTTGGCAGAATGTAAGACTAAGGTAAGGCGGGTTGAGTGTTGGACTGGGTTGTAGGGATACCCCTGAGCTAATTAAAAAGAGAAGATGAATGAAGTTCATATCTTTTTATCGTTTTTAAAAGGGGTTTGGATTATAATATTTTGATTAATTGAAAGTCAATTTACAAAAAAATCATAATGTACCTGTTGATTAATACACCAACAATCCATTCACATTAACGAACATAGCATACATCCCCAGGGGACTAGTCTCACCACCTAAGCATGACACCCTTTTCCAACCCCTACTTTGCAGAATGTAAGACCAAGGTAAGGTAGGTTGGGTGCTGGGCTGGGTTGTAGGGATACCCCCTAGCCAATTAAAAAAAAAGAAAAATGAATTTCATATTTTTTTATCATCTTTAAAAAAGTTTTGGATTAGAATATTTTGATTAATTGGAAGTTAATTTACAAAAAAATCATAATGCACTTATTGATTAATGCATGACACCCTTTTTTGACCCTAACTTGGTAGAATGTAAGACCAAAGTAATGCGGGTTGGGTGTTGGGTTGGGTTGTAGGGATACCCCCGAGCCAATTAAAAAGAGAAGAAAAATGAAGTTCATATCTTTTTATTTTTAAAAGGGGTTTGGATTAGAATATTTTGATTAATTAGAAATCAATTTACAAAAAAATCATAATATACCTATTGATTAATACACCAACAATGCATTTGAATTAAAAAACATAACATACATCCCCAGGGGACTAGTCTCACGACCTTAGCATGACACCCTTTCCCGACCCCAACTTGGTAGAATATAAGACTAAGGTAAGACGGGTCTAGTGTTGGGATAGGTTGTAGGGATACCCCTGAGCCAATTAGAAAAAGAAAAAAATGAAGTTCATATTTTTTTATCATTTTTAAAAGGGGTTTGGTTTAGAATATTTTGATTAATTGGAGATCAATTTACAAAAAAATCATAATATACATATTGATTAATATGCCAATAATCCATTCGTATTAAAAAATATAACATACATCCCCAGGGGACTAGTCTCACCACCTTAGCATGACACCCTTTCTCGACCCCCACTTGGCATAATGTAAGACCAAGGTAAGGTGGGTTGGGTGTTGGGTTGGGTTGTAGGGATATCTCTGAACCAATTAAAAAAAGAAGAAAAATAAAGTTCATATCTTTTTATCGTCTTTAAAAGGGGTTTGGATTAGAATATTTTGATTAATTGGAGGTCAATTTACTAAAAATTCATAATGTACTTATTGATTAATACACCAACAATCCATTCACAATAAAAAACATTACATTCCCAAGGTATTAGTTTCACCACTTTAACATGACACCCTTTCTCGACCCTAATTTGGCAGAATGTAAGACCAAGGTAAGGTGGGTTGGGTGTTGGGTTGGGTTGTAGGGATACCCCTAAGTCAATTAAAAGAAGAAAAATGAAGTTCATAGATTTTTATCGTCTTTAAAAAGGGTTTGCATTAGAATATTTTGATTAATTGAAGGTCAATTTACCCTAGTGCTTAGGATATGCTACTAGACTATAGACCCTAGAATTAAAACACTAGATTATAGAAAAAATCATTCCCTAAATTTAAGAAATCAAACATTGTATGCTAGATGTTTACCCTAAAAGTTGGAGCCTAGACCTTGGGCCCTATCCCTAGATTTAGATCATGAACCCTTGACCAAGAAACCTATACCATTTATTGTGAAATCTTAGAGTGTGGATTTGGGATCACTAGGACCTTAACATTATGCACCCTCAACAAGAAACATATAACCTATACCATAAATCCTTGAACCATTGACATTGAACCCCATCCTTGAAGCCTTAACTTTAGACACTAGGATGTGGACACTATACCCTTTAGAACTAGGTAATAAGAACTTTCCCCTCAAACTATAGACTATGTGCCCATATATTGTGTCTCTAGATCCTTCATCTTGGAATCTAAGACTTCTTGAACATTGCACCTTGAACACTTGATCTTGGGCCCTAAAATTTGGACTATAGAATGAAAGCATGGACCCTATAGATCAAATCCTTGAAGCCAAACCTTGTTTCTAGACACATGATCCTAAAACCTTTTACCTTGGAAGTTGGATTCTAAACCCTAGAACCTTAACTTTGGACCCATGAACACTATATGTTGTAGCTTGGATTCATGGACCATGGACTTTAGATCAAGGAACTATTACTAAATATTGTGATCCCTTAGACTCTAGATTTTAGACAATTGGACCTCACACCTTAGACCAAGAAACCTTTTCCCTGTGCCTTTGACCATGAACATTAGACCATAGGCCCTAGACCTTTGACACAAGAGCCCTAGACCTTTGACACAAGACCTCAAATTGTGGATGGTAGATGCATGGAACCTAGGTCTCAAATCCAAGAGCTTAGACCTTGGACCTTATGATCTCTTTCTATCCCTATTATGCCTTTCTTTCATTCCCTCATTTTTTGTAGTGTATTTATTTGTCTCTATTATTCTCTCTTTATTTCTATTATTTGATGCTCTCTCTTTTTGCTTCAATCTTTCTATATTTTTTCCCTCTTGACCTTTCTTTTTATCTTTGCCTCTCTTTATAATTGTCTTTTTGTTTATCCCCTCTTTCTTACTATTTATTCCTATTTCTATTATGCATTTCTTTCATTTCCTTTAATTTTGTAGTGTATTCTTTGCATATCTTTTTCTCTTTTTATCTCATAGTTTAGATCTCTTTAGATGTATTTCCCTTTCTCATTTTTTTCCTTGTTGATGGTTCTCGATCTTTCTCTTTTTCTTTTATTATTTCTTTATTTCTATTATTTGATGCTCTCTATAAGTGCTTCTTCCTCTCTTTATTTTTATTTTTCTTTGAATCTATATTTTTCCCTCTTAACCTTTCTTTTTGTCTGTCTCTCTCTTTATAATTGTCTTTTGTTTATCCCTTTTTTCTTACTACTTATTTCTATCTTCAATTTCGTTTTTCATTACAAAAGTTCACTATTTATTGTGTTATCTTTATCTTTTTACCTTTGTTTGTATTCCTTTGTTGGTGTTTCTCTTTCTTTTGTTCTTTCTATCTTTCTTGACTTTTTTTTTTTTTGTCCTTTCCTTCTCTCTTTTTTCTTCCTTTCCTTTCTTTTTTTTTTTTTTCCTTTTTCCTTTCTTCTTTTCTCATTATTTTTATTTTTCCCAAATTTTACTTTTCTTCTTTATATTGTTCATCCCTCTTTTTATTATTTTATCTTTCTGTCACTTTCCTTCTCTCTTTTCTCTTCTTCCTTTCTTTTCTTTATTGTTCTTTCTTTCCTTTTTCCTCTTTTTTTCCTTTCTTCTTTGTTATTTTTATTTCTCACATTTTACTTTCCTTCTTTATATTGTTCTTTTTGTTTTATTTTTTTATCATTATTTTCAACTTACCTATCTTTTGTCTTTCTCTCCCTGTTTTATCTTCTCTTGTCTTCTTTTATTATTGTGTTTTGTTTCTTTCTCTCTCTCTCTCTCTCTTTTGCTTTGTTGGTGTTTTGTCTTTTTTTTGTTCTCTTTCCTCTTTTTTGCTTTGTTTGTTTATTGGTGTTTATCCCATTTTTTGTTTTTACTACATTTTATCTATCTCCAACTCTTTTAATATTACCTCTCATTTTTCCTTTTTTCATTCATTCATCTTTATATATATATATTTTATTTTATTCCCTTGGCTCTCTCTCTCTCTCTCTCTCTCTCGTTTTTGTTGGTATTTTGTCTCTTTTTTGTTCTTTCTCTATTTCTTGATTTGTTTCTTTCTTGTTGGCGTTTAGATCACTCTCATATTTTTTCTTTCTTTCTTTTATCTTTCTTCCCCTTTTTATCTTTTTTTTTTATCCTCACTTTTTACCTTCTATTTATTATTTCTCCATCTTTATGTCTCTCTTTCTCCATCTATCTATCCTTGTGCTTTTTGTCTCACTTTCATTTTACCTCTCCCCTCTTTCTTTTCTCTCTCTATTCTTCTATATATTTTTGGTTATTCTATCATTTTTTCTTGACCTTTTTATTTATTTCTATTTTTAATTCTCTTCTTTGTAGCTTCCATATTATCTTTTTTTCCTTATTTTTTTTATTTCTTTTTACTCTTTTTAATTGCTTTATCTATTTAATCTTTCAATGTAATGTATGTTCTTTATTTCTTTGTTTATCATTATTTAATCCATGTTTTTGCCACTTCTTTGTTTCTTCTTTCTGAGTTTCAATTACTTTTGGTATTGTATCTATTTATTTCATTCTAATACTTTATTTTTCTGTCTTGATTTTTAATATTACTTCTTTTCCCTATGTTACTTTTTTCATTCATATATTTTATATCTCATTTGTTCCTCTCTTAATTATTTTCCCTATTTTCTATTTGTCTCTTACTTTGTCTCTATTTTGTCTCTCACTTGCCCTACACATCTTACTTTATTTCTTATTACTTTTATTTATGTTTTCTTTCAATCCATATTTTTTTTCAATTTATCTATATTTTTGTCTCTTTCTTTATCTTTAAAGTTGTTTTTATTTTTACCACCTTTTTAATTCTTTTCAACTCCTTTTTAATTACCTTCACCATGTAGTTCTTTGTCTTTACATTATTCTCTCTCTTTCTCTCTCTCTCTCTCTCTCTCTCACTCATTTAACATTCAATATTTCTTTTTTTTTTAATTTTTTAATTTTCTTTCTATTTTCTCTCTTTATGATTGTTCCTATTTCTACCCCACTTTTGTTTTTTATTTATTTCTATCTTCTATTCTTTTTTAGTTACTTTCATTATTTATTTTTACATCACGCTCTCTCCTTTTCATTCTTCTTTTTTTCTATGATTTATTGGTTCTCTAATTTAATACTTTCATTCATCCTATTATTTTTCCCTTTCACTAACTATTCTTTATCTATTGATTTTTATTTGTTCTCTTATTTTAATTTATTATTTATTTTTTTCTTCTCTTTTTGGTGTTTGCTTTATTCTTTTCCTTCTTTTTGTCTCTATTTTCTATTGTTAATTTTTCTATAAATTTATCTCATTTCTTATCTATATACTATTCTTTGTTTTGCCTACCATTTTTAATATTACCCGTCCTTTTATGTATGTTACTTTTTTTATTTGTGTATTTTATATTAAATTAATTTCTTATTTTGTAACTATTTTTTTTCTTAAATCCTTGGGTATTTTCTCTTTTTTTTGTCTTTGTTTTTTCTTTTTAATCTATCATTTATTTAGTAGTTTTTCATTCTCTCATATTAACACTCTCAATATCTATTGCTTTGATTTCTATATTACATTTCCTTAGTTTGTATCTCTCTCTCTCTCTCTCTCTCTCTATTTGTATTTATTCTTTGCATATCATTTTTAAATATTATTTATTTTTTAGCAATATTTTTCTATTTTTGTTTTCATTTTTTATTTGTCGTTTCTCTAAGCACTTTTTGTAATCTTTATCTCTATGTTTGGAATTCTCTCACTCCCTCTCCACTTTATTTATTTATATATTTTAAATCTTTCTAAATTTATTTATTATTTATTGAAATTGCCTACATGAGTATATTTTTATTGTCTCTCTCTATATATATCTTTTTTCTTTTAGTTATAATTTTTGGTCATTCATTATTTATTTATTCATCTCTATGTTATTCTTTATTTATTTTTATTTCTTTTAACTTTAATTATTCCTTTTTGATATATTTATCATATTTTTATCTACTTTTTGTCTTTTTACTTTCTTTCACAACCTTTCCTTTGTTGTCTCACCATATCCCTACTTCTTTCTCTCTATTTATTTCTTTTATTTTCATTTTTTATTTTTTATCTTTCACTTCTCATTCTATCTATTTTATATCTTGATCTATTTTCTTATTATCTTTCCTTATATTTAATTTATCAACCCCATTTCTTCCCTTGATGCTTTCTCTCTTTCTCTTTCTCCTCCAATTTTAAATACATAACATGGTTTTAATCATTTGACAATGTTAGAAACATAAATAGTAATTGGATTATCTATACTAAAATTGAATTAAAATCAATCTCCATACCCTCATTCTCTCTCCTAGGAAGGAATAGAAGTTAGGTTCATCCCCAGATCCCACACGAATAGTGGAGGAGGCTTATGTTGTGGGTATGCTCCCATGGTCTTGGGTTTGATTTTGAGGTCTGGATTAACCCAATACACATGGTTTGCGGGTTGTCGCATACATCTCTAAGAGACTAGTTTCACTTCAATGTGACACCTTTTTTTCGACCCCAACTTGGCAGAATGTAAAACCAAGATAAGATAGGTTGGGCGTTGGGTTGGGTCAGAGGGATACCCTCGAGTCAATAAAAAAGAAGAAAAGAGAAGTTCATACCTTTTTATTGTGTTTGAAAGGGGTTTGAATTAGAATATTTTGATTAATTGGAGATCAATTTACAAAAAAAAATCAAAATGTGATTTTAGTGTATTTATTGATTGATACACCAACAATCCATTCACATTAAAGAACATAACATACATCATCAAAGGAATCTCGCCCCAACATGACACTCTTTTTCCTGACCCCACTTGACAGAATGTAAGACCAAGGTAAGGTGGGTTGGGTGTTGGACTGGGTCGTAGGGTTACCTCTTAGTCAATAAAAAAAAAACAAAGTGAACTTCATACATTTTTATCATCTTTGAAAGGGGTTTGGATTAGAATATTTTGATTAATTGGAAGTCAATTTATAAAAAAATATAATATGATTTTAATGTACCAATTGATTGATACACTAACAATCTTTTCATATTAAGGAACATAGCATACACCCCCCATCCCCAAGGGATTGGTCTCGTCATCCCAGCGTGACACCCTATTTTCTACCCCAATTTGACAAAATGTAAGACCAAGGTAAGGCGGGTTGGGTATTGGGCTAGGTTGTAGTGATACATTTGAGTTAATAAAATAAATAAGAAAGTGAAGTTCATATCTTTTTATCGTCTTTGAAAGGGGTTTGAATTGAAATATTTTGATTAATTAGAGATCAATTTATAAAAAAATCACAATGTACATGTTGATTAATACACCAACAATCCATTCGCATTTAAAAACATAACATACATCCCAGGGGCTAGTCTCACCACTTTAGCATGACACACTTTCCCGACCCCAACTTGGCAAAATATAAGACCAATGTAAGGCAGGTTGGGTGTTGGGCTGAGTTGTAAGGATACCCCTGAGCCAATTTTAAAAAGAAGAAAAATGAGGTTCATATCTTTTTATCGTCTTTAAAAGGGGTTTGGATTATAATATTTGATTAATTGGAGGTTAATTTACAAAAAAAATCATATTGTACCTATTAATTAATACACCAACAATCTATTCCAATTAATAACATATCAAACATTATCAAGGGACTAGTCTCACCACCTTAGAATGACACCCTTTCTCGACCCCAATTTGACAGAATGTAAGACCAAGGTAAGGCAAGTTGGGTGTTGGGTTGAGTTGTAGGGATACCTCTGAGCCAATTAAAAAAAGAAGAAAAATGAAGTTCATATCCTTTTATCTTTAAAATGGGTTTGGATTAGAATGTTTTGATTAAATAGAGGTCAATTTACAAAAAAATCATAATGCACTTATTCATTCGTATTAAAAAATCATAGCATACATTCCTAGGAGACTAGTCTTATCACTTTAGAATGACACCCTTTTTTGACCCCAACTTGGCAGAATGTAAGACCAAGGCAAGTTGGGTTTTGGGTTAGGTTGTAGGGATACCCCTGAGTCAATTAAAAAAAATAAAAATGAAGTTCATATCTTTTTATCATCTTTAAAAAAGGTTTGGATTAAAATATTTTGATTAATTTGGAAGTCAATTTATAAAAAAATCATAATGTACATGATTAATACACCAACAATCTATTCACATTAAAAAACATAACATACATCCCAAGGGGACTAGTCTCACCACCTTAACATGACACTCTTTCTTGACCCCAACTTGGCAGAATGTAAGACCAAGGTAAGGCGGGTTGGGTGTTGAGCTAGGTTGTAGAAATACCCCTAAGCCAATTAAAAAAGAAAGAAAAATGAAATTCATATATTTTTATTATCTTTAAAAGGGGTTTCGATTATAATATTTTGATTAATTGGAAGTCAATTTACAAAAAAAAAATATAATATACCCATTGATTAATACACCAACAATCCATTCAAAGTAAAAAAAAATAGCATGCATCCATAGGGGACTAGTCTCACCACCTTAGCATGACACCCTTTCCCAACCCCAACTTGACAAAATGTAAGACCAAGGTAAGGTGGGTTGGGTGTTGGGCTAGGTTGTAGGGATACCCTTGAACCAATTGAAAAAGAAGAAAAATAAAGTTCATATCCTTTTATCATCTTACAATCCATTAACATTAAAGAAACATAACATACATCCCTAGGGGACTAATCTCACTACCTTAGCATGACACCATTTGTCGACCCCAACTTGGCAGAATGTAAGACCAAGGTAAGGCGGGTTGGGTGTTGGGATGGGTTGTAGAGATACCTCTAAGCCAATTAAAAATTGAAGTTCATATATTTTTATTGTCTTTAAAAGGGTTTGGATTAGAATATTTTGATTAATTGGAGGTCAATTTACAAAAAAATCATAATGTACCTATTAATTAATCACCAACAAGTCATTCACATTAAGGAGCATAACATACAACACAGGGGACTAGTCTCACCACCTTAGCATGACACCCTTTTTCTCGACCCCAACTTGGCAGAATGTAAGACCAAGGTAAGGTGGGTTGGGTGTTGGGTTAAGTTGTAGGGATACCCCCGAGCCAATTAAAAAAGAAAAAGAAAAAGAAAAATGAAGTTCATCACTTTTTATTGTTTCTAAAAGGGGCTTGAATTAGAATATTTTGATTAATTGGAGGTCAATTGACAAGAAAAAATCATAATGTACTTGTTAATTAATACACCAACAATCTATTCGCATTAAAGAACATAACATACATTCCCAAGGAACTAGTCTCACTACCTTAGCATGACACTCTTTGTCGACCCCAATTTGGCATAATGTAAGACCAAGGTAAGGTGGGTCTAGTGTTGAGCTGAGTTGTAGACATACCCCTAAGCCAATTAAAAAAAAAAAAAAATTCATATTTTTTTATCATCTTTAAAAGGGTTTGGATTAGAATATTTTGATTAATTGAAGATCAATTTACAAAAAAATCATAATGTACCTATTGATTAATACACCAACAATCCATTTGTATTAAACAACATAGCTACATCCCCATGGGACTAGTCTCACCACCTTAGCATGACACTTTTCGCTGACCCCAACTTGGCAGAATGTAAGACCAAGGTAAGGCGAGTTGGGTGTTGGGTTGGGTTGCAAAAATACCCTTGAACCAATTAAAAAAATAGAAAAATGAAGTTCATATCGTAAAAATGGTTTGTATTAGAATATTTTGATTAATTGGAAGTCAATTTACAAAAAAATTATAATGTACCTGTTGATTAATACACCAACAATCCATTTGCATTAAGGAACATAACATACATCCCTAGGGGACTAGTCTCACCACCTTAGCATGACATTCTTTTCCGACCCCAACTTGGCAGAATATAAACCCAAGGTAAGGTGAATCTAGTGTTGAGTTGGGTTGTAGGGATACCTCCAAGCCAATTAAAAAAGAAAAATAAAAAAATAAATTCACATCTTTTTATCATCTTTAAAAGGCGTTTGGATTATAATATGTTGATTAATTGAAGGTCAATTGACAAAAAAAAATCATAATCTACATGTTGATTAATACACCAACAATTTATTCGCATTAACGAACATATCATACATCCCCAGGGAACTAGTCTCACCACCTTAGCATGACACTCTTTTCTGACCCCAACTTGGCAGAATGTAAGACGAAGGTAAGGTGGGTTTAGTGTTGAGTTGGGTTATAGGGATACCCATACGACAATTAAAAAATAAATAAAATAAAATTCATATATTTTTATCGTCTTTCAAAGAGGTTTGGATTAAAATATTTTGATTAATTGGATATCAATTTACAAAAAAATCATAACGTACCTATTGATTAATACACCGACAATCCATTTACATTAAGGGAATATAACATACATCCCCAAGGGACTAGTCTCAACACCTTAGCATGACACCCTTTTCCGACCCCAACTTGGCAGAATGTAAGACTAAGATAAGGCGGGTTGGGTATTGGACTAGGTTGCAAAGATACTTTTGAGCCAATTAAAAAAAGTAGAAAAATGAAGTTCATATCCTGAAAGGGGTTTGTATTAGAATATTTTGATTAATTGGAAGTCAATTTATAAAAAAAATCATAATGTACTTGTTGATTAATACACCAACAATCCATTCGCATTAAAAAACATAGCATACATCCCCAGGGGACTAGTCTTACTACCTTAGCATGACACTTTTTCCCGACCCCAACTTTGTAGAATGTAAGCCCAAGGTAAGGCAGATTAAGTGTTGGTTGGGTTGTAGGGATACCCTTAAGCCAATTAAAAAAGAAGAAATATGAAATTCATATCTTTTTATTGTCTTTAAAAGGGGTTTCGATTAGAATATTTTTATTAATTGAAAGTCAATTTACAAAAAAATCATAATATACCTGTTAATTAATACACTAATAATTCATTCGCATTAAAAAAATATGGCATATATCCCCAAGAGACTAGTCTCACCACTCTAGCATGACACCCTTTTCCGACTTCAACTTGACAGAATGTAAGACCAAGGTAAGGCAGGTTGGGTGTTGGGCTGGGTTGTAGGGATACATTTGAACCAATTAAAAAAGAAGAAAAATGAAATTCATATATTTTTATTGTCTTTAAAAGGGGTTTCGATTAGAATATTTTTATTAATTGAAAGTCAATTTACAAAAAAATCATAATATACCTGCTAATTAATACACCAACAATTCATTCGCATTAAAAAAATATGGCATATATCCCCAAGAGACTAGTCTCACCACTCTAGCATTACACCCTTTTCCGACTCCAACTTGACAGAATGTAAGACCAAGGTAAGGCGGGTTGGGTGTTGGGCTGGGTTCAAGGCTCAAATTTGACGGTCGACCTTGCCTATCAACAATTTTTTTAATGACGGTTATCTATTCAAAGGTTCCCTTAAAACATTATGATATACCTTAGTGTAAGTAAAATTATATATAAATCAAATATATCATTATAATTCTATATAAATTTTGACAGTCTATCCAAAATCTCTCCTTTCATCTAATACAATCTCCTTAAAATTTTGATTGTATTTTACGGCAAAAATCTCTACATACGGTCATACGGCCATCAAATTTAAGCCCTCACTGGGTTGTAGGGATACATTTGAACCAATTAAAAAAAGAATAAAAATGAAATTCATATCTTTTTATCGTCTTTAAAAGGGGTTTGGATTAGAATATTTTGATTAATTGGATATCAATTTACAAAAAAACCATAATGAACCTATTGATTAATACACCAACAATACATTAACATTAAGGAATATAATATACATTCCCAGGGGACTAGTCTCACCACCTTAGCATGACACCATTTTCTCGACCTCAACTTGGCAGAATGTAAGACCAAGGTAAGGTGGGTTGAGTGTTGGGTTAGGTTGTAGGGATACCCCTGAGCCAATTAAAAAATAAAGTTCATATATTTTTATCGTATTCAAAAGGGGTTTGGATTAGAATATTTTGATTAATTGAAGGTCAATTTATAAAAGAATCATAATTTACTTGTTGATTAATACATCCCCAAGGGACTAGTCTCACCATTTCCCGACCTCAACTTGGCAGAATGTAAGACCAACGTAAGGTGGGTTGGGTGTTGGGCTGGGTTACGAAGATACCTCTAAACCAATTAACAAAAGTAGAAAAATGAGGTTCATATCGTTTTATTGTCTTTAAAAGGGGTTTGTATTAGAATATTCTGATTAATTGGAAGTCAATTTACAAAAAAATTATAATGTACCTGTTGATTTACACCAACAATCCATTCGCATTAAGAAACATAACATACTTTCCTAGGAGACTAGTGTCACCACCTTAGCATGACACTTTTTCGCAACTCCAATTTTGAAGAATGTAAACCCAAAGTAAGGTGGGTTAGGTGTTGGCTGGGTTGTAGGGATACCTTTGAGCCAATTAAAAAGAAGAAAAATGAAATTCATATATTTTTATTATCTTTAAAAGGGGTTAAGATTAGAGTATTTTGATTAATTGGAGGTCAATTTACAAAAAAATCATAATGTACTTGTTGATTAATACACCAACAATCCATTCGCATTAAAAAAATATGGCATACATCCCTGGGGGACTAGTCTCACCACACTAGTATGACACCCTTTCCCAACCCCAACTTGGCAGAATGTCAGACCAAGGTAAGACAGGTTAGGTGTTGGGTTAGGTTGTAGGGATACTTTTGAACCAATTAAAAAAAAAAATGAAGTTCATGTCTTTTTATCGTATTTAAAAGAGGTTTGGATTAGAATATTTTGATTAATTGGATGTCAATTTACAAAAACATCATAATGTACCTATTGATTAATACACCAACAATCCATTCACATTAAAGAACGTAACATACATCCCTAAGAGACTAGTTTCACCACCTTAGCATGACACCTTTTTCCGACCCCAACTTGGAAGAATGTAAGACGGGTTGGGTTGTAGGGATACCCCTAAGCCAATTAAAAAATGAAGTTCATATCTTTTTATTGTCTTTAAAAGGGGTTTGGATTAAAATATTTTGAATAATTAGAGATCAATTTACAAAAAATCATAATGTACCTGTTGATTAATACACCAACAATCCATTCACATTAAAGAACATAGCATACATCCGAAGGGACTACTCTCACCACCTTAGCATGACACCCTTTTCCTGACCCCAATTTGACAGAATGTAAAACCAAGGTAAGGTGGGTTGGGTATTGGGTTGAGTTGTGGAGATACCCCTGAGCCAATAAAAAAGGAAGAAAAATGAAGTTCATATCTTTTTATAATTTTTAAAAGGGGTTTGGATTAGAATATTTTGATTAATTGGAAGTCAATTGACAAAAAAATCATAATGTATCTATTGATTAATACACCAACAATCTATTTGTATTAAGGAACATAGCATACATCCTAGGGGACTAGTCTCACCACCTTAACATGACACTCTTTGTCGACTCAAACTTGGCAGAATGTAAGACCAAGATAAGGTAGGTCTAGTGTTGGGTTGGGTTGTAGAGATACCCTGAGCCAATTAGAAAAAAATGAACTTCATATATTTTAATTGACTTTAAAAGGGGTTTGGATTAGAATATTTTGATTAATTGGAGATCAATTTACAAACAAATATAATGTACCTATTGATTAATACACCAACAATCCATTCACATTAGGGAACATAGCATACATTCGAAGGGGACTAGTCTCACCACCTTAGCATGACACCTTTTTTCGACCCCAATTTGGCAGAATTTAAAATCAAGGTAAGACGGGTTGGGTGTTAGGTTGGGTTGTAGGGATACCCCTAATCCAATTAAAAAAATAAGAAAAATGAAGTTTATATCTTTTTATTATCTTTAAAAGGGGTTTGGATTAGAATATTTTGATTAATTGAAGATCAATTTACAAAAAAATATAATGTACATGTTGATTAATGCACCAACAATCTATCCACATTAAGGAACATAGCATACATCCTAGGGGACTAGTCTCACCACCTTAGCATGACACTGTTTTCTTGACTCCAACTTGATAGAATGTAAGACCAAGGTAAGGTGGGTTGAGTTGTAGGGATACCCTTGACCCAATTAGAAAATAATAAATAAAAAATGAATTTCATATATTTTTATTATTTTTAAAAAGGGTTTGGATTAGAATATTTTGATTAATTGGAGGTCAATTAACAAAACAAATCATAATGTATCTGTTGATTACTACACCAACAATCTATTCGCATTAAGGAACATATCATAGATCCTCAGGGGGCTAGTCTCACCACTTGGCAGAATGTAAGACCAAGGTAAGGTGGGTTTGGTATTGGGTTGGATTGTAAGGATACCCCTAAGCTAATTAAAAAAGAAAGAAAAATGAAGTTCATATATTTTTATTGTCTTTAAAAGGGATTTGGATTAGAATATTTTGATTAACTGGAGATCAATTTACAAAAAAATCATAATGTACCTATTGATTAATACACCAACAATCCATTTATATTAAGAAACATAGAATACATCCCCAAGAGACTAGTCTCACCACCTTAGTATGACACCCTTTTTCGACCCCAACTTAGTAGAATATAAGATTAAGGTAAGGCGAGTTGGGTGTTGGGCTGGGTTGTAAGGATATTGCTGAACCAATTAAAAAAAGAAGAAAAATGAATGTGATTTTAGTGTATTTGTTGATTGATACACCAACAATTCATTCGCATTAAGGAACATAACATACATCGTCAGAGGACTAGTCTTGTTTAGAGTGACACCCATTTTCTGATCCCAACTTGGTAAAATGTAAGACCAAAGTAAGGTGGGATGGGTGTTGGGCTGGGACATAGGAGTACGACTAAGTGAATAAAAAAGAAAAGAAAGTGAAATCCATACATTTTTTATCGCATTTGAAAGGGATTTGGATTAGAATATTTTGATTAATTGGAGGACAATTTACAAAAAAATCATAATGTGATTTTAGTGTACCTGTTGATTGATACACCAACAATCTATTCGCATTAAGGAGCATAACATACATCTCCAGGGGACTAGTTTTGCTCAGCATGAAACCCTTTTCTCGACCTCAACTTGGCAGAATGTAAGACCAAAGTAAGGTGGGTTGGGTGTTGGGCTGAGTCGTAGGCATACCCCTGAGCTAATAAAAAAGAAGAAAAGTGAAGTTCATACTTTTTTATCGTCTTTGAAAGGGGTTTGGATGAGAATATTTTGATTAGTTGGAGGTCAATTTACAAAAAAATATTATAATGTGACTTTAGTCTATCTGTTGATTGATACACCAACAATCCATTCGCATTAACAAACATAACATACAACCCCAAGGGACTAGTCTTGCCCCAGCATAACACCCATTTCCAGACCTCAATTTGGCAGAATGTAAGACCAAGGTAAGGTGGGTTGGGTATTGAGTTGGGACATAGGGATACCCCTGAGTGAATAAAAAAGAAAAGAAAGTGAAGTTCATACATTTTTATCGTCTTTGAAAGGGGTTTGGATTATAATATTTTGATTAATTGAAGGCCAATTTATAAAAAAAATTATAATGTGATTTTAATGCACCTGTTGATTGATATACCAACAATCCATTCACATTAAGAAACATAACATACATCCTTAGGGTACTAGTCTCGCTGCCCCTACATGACACCCTTTCCCAAACCCAACTTGGTAGAATGTAAGACCAATGTAAGGTGGGTTGGGTGTTGGGTTGGGATGTAGAGATACCCTGGGTCAATAAAAAGAAAAAGAAAGTGAAGTTCATACCTTTTTATCGTCTTTGAAAGTAGTTTGGATTAGAATATTTTGATTAATTGGAGGCCAATTTACAAAAAAAATTATAATGTTATTTTAATATACATGTTGATTGATACACCAACAATCCATTCACATTAAGAAACATAGCATACATCATTAGGGGACTAGTCTCGCTGCCCCAACATAACACCTTTTTCCGACCTCAACTTGGCAGAATGTAAGACCAAGGTAAGGTGAGTTGGGTGTAGGGTTGGGTCGTAAGGATACCCCTGAGCTAATAAAAAAAGAAGAAAAGTGAAGTGCATACCTTTTTATCATTTTTGAAAGGGATTTTAATTAGAATATTTTAGTTAATTGGAGGCCAATTTACAAAAGAATTATAATATGATTTTAATACACCAACAATCCATTCACATTAAGTAACATAACATACATCCCTAAGGGACTAGTCTTTCCTCAGCATAACACCCCTTTTCCTGACCCCAACTTGACAGAATGTAAGACCAAGGTAAGATGGACTGGGTGTTGGGCTGAGACGTAGGGATATCCCTGAGTGAATAAAAAGAAAGAAAGTGAAGTGCATACCTTTTTATCATCTTTGAAAGGGATTTGTATTAGAATATTTTGATTAATTGGAAGTCAATTTTAAAAAAATCATAATGTGATCTTAGTGTACCTGTTCATTGATACACCAACAATCCATTCACATTAAGGAACATAGCATACATCCCCATGAGACTAGTTTTTCAGCCTCAACATGGCACCCTTTCCCAACCCCAACTTCACAGAATGTAAGACCAAGGCAAGACAAGTTGGACATTGGGTCGGGTCACGGGGATACCCTTGAGCCAACAAAAAAAAAGAGAAGTCCATACCTTTTTATTGTCTTTGAAAAGGGTTTGGATTGAGATATTTTGATTAATTGGAGGTGATTTACAAAAACATATAATATGATTTTATTGTACCTATTGATTGATACACCAACAATTTATTCGTATTAAGTAATATAGCATCCTTCTCTTTTTCCCTTTGGATCAAAGATGCCTTAACAAAATTTCTATCCTCCATGATATTTGCATAACACTATTACAAAGGGGAAGATAAGTGTATTTTAAAATCAACCTAAAACTAAAGAGGGATGGAAAAAAATGAACCAAAATAGGTAAAACCAAAGAATTCTTTGTCATAGGATTGAAATCTAGAAACCATGGCTTCACTAATCAAAATTATTTCTTTATTTTTTCTCTCCATATGTCTTTCTATCTTTTTTTTTTTCATCCTCTCAATTATCTCTCATTGTCTATCTATCTTCCTTTCCCATTTCTATATTTTCACATTTTTTATATTTTTTCTCAATTTATTTCTCTTTTTTCTTTTTTTCTTGCTTGCTCACTCACTCTCTATTTGTTTTATTATCTCCATCTATCTTTTATCTTTCTATTGATTCATTTCTTTGTCATTTTTTTTTTTTTAAATCTTTGTATGTAGATTTGTCATTTTCTCCCTCTCTCTATTTATCGTATTTTTTCTCTTTTTGTTACTCTCTTTTCTCTGTAACCTTTTGCTTGTTGGCTAAGGTTGATTGAGCATCTTTTGTTGGTCACATAATTTTCATTTACTTGTTCACACGGGGTGCAATTAGAGAGATTGATGTTTTGGACATATTCATGGAGACTAGGTTTTTGTAGTGTAATTTTTATTCATGAGATAATATATTGTGTGGATAGTTTTGGAGGCTTGGTTTTTCACTTGTGTGGATTTTTCGACAATATATCTTGTTTCATCTTATTTGTATGTTTGTCTATTCTTTTGCATATTTTTCACTCATGAAGTTTTTTGGAAATAGTTTAAATTGATGCAAAGTTTTCTTCCTTTGGTATCAAAGCCTAGTTGTTAGGTTGTGGGCAAAGATCACCTTAATATTGTTAACACTTGGAAGGAGTAGATTTTTGTGAATAACTAATTACATGGATTTGTAAGAAAATAATAAAGGCATTTTGAAAATAATTATGTATGGTTGCAAATTTTAATGTATAAGATTATATTTAGTGATAAAAAAATTTCAACTATACATATTCTAGTTGAAGGCTTTTGGGGACCCCTTGGCCTGATGACCAAACGAACAAGCAATCACAACCAACATGTGGAGACTAATGCATTATTCATTGAGGTGGGTGAATGAAAACTATTCATAAGGCCACTAGACAAGTTATCAAGGGCCAATGAGAACGAAACACATGGTTTATCAGGATTTTATTAGTAGGAAACATGAAAAATAAAAAATTTGTTGAGACTTCCCTTGTGGGCTTGAATAAGTTAAATTCTACATACTTAAATCTAAATAAAGCTAGAGGTAAGCACACAATACATAATCTAGGGAGTTAGAGTAGAAAAGGGACAAATTTGCATGGGGTCAAATGATCAGAATGAGCTCAAAAAAAAGGGAGGTTAGGTTGATTTCTAAGGGAAAATAATGACATACTGCATGAACTTCTTTATAACCTAAACACAAGAAATTAGACATTGTTCCCAAGACATTTAACCCTCTAGATGTTGAAACCTTCACAAAGAAACCTTTAGCATTTACCTTGAAGTTTAGACCAAACCAAATATTTATAATCTAAAGGATTGCTTTTCTATAGGTCTTATTAGCAGTTTAATTTGTCCATTTTATGACAACTCAAACTAAATTGTATATATGGTGGAATTGTTATTGAAATTATAAGTGGAAACTCCCTAAGATCTAAAACTCATAACTATAAACATAATTTACATGTATACATAATGTATAAGATTGTATGTATGATGGAATTGTCATTGAAATTATATTGAGAAGCTCTCTAAGACTGAAAATGCAAAACTATAAACATAATTTACATGTATACATAATGTATAAGATTTAAATGGAGTTTTCCATGATATATAAATATCTAATTGAATATGTATTTGCCTTGGTTGTTAGTATTAGACTATCAATAGTCAAAACTTGCAATAATATTTTCACTTTTAAATAAGGGTAATTTAGTGGACACTATTGATAATCTTAGCTTCCTACAAACTAAAGTAGAGATGTATATTTGACTTCAAAAAAAGATCTAAATTAAAATTAGATATAGCTTAGTAATGGTTAAAGTAGGGACTTTGACTTATAGATTATGGACTCTAGATGAAGGAACATTTATGTTGTACCTAAAATACTTGGAGCCAACTATTGTGCTGGAATATTACATCTTAGTATATTATATATTAATATATTAATAATTAAGTGAGGGTTATTTTTATGATAAAAAGTTGAATAGAAAATTTTTAGGTCGTTAAAAAGGAAGAAGCTTATTAAAAATAGTATAAGAAAATTTTAAATCCTATTAGATTCATTATAATATAAAAATTGTATATTTTTTTGTGCATATCATGGTGTAATCTCAATTTTATGCTCTACCATTTTTCAAGTTGTCATTAGAGACACAACATTTGGAAGAGAAAGATGGATAGAAGAAATGTAGATGGTTGTGTAGGTGAAGTTAGCGTGAGAGACCTCATCCCTAGCATGAGCACACTACATTAACACAAGTAGTTCAAACTTGTGAGCTTAGTAGCACAACAAGGGAAAAAACCCACAAGCACACTAGCTTAACAAGGATTTGGAGCATGAAGTCACCAACATGAATGCCAATAGCTTCAACACAAATGTTTAAACCTATAAGCACAACCAATTAGTGTGAGTACAATTCCTACAATCACAATGGTCAGGTGGAAGCTTGAACCTTGATGTCTACAACAATAATGCCATGATTTAACCGTCACATTATGCCATGAATGACTAGTATCTATTAATATTTTATTATTATATTTTCTAATAATTAAATGTTTTAAGACCTCCTAACCATTGTGCACAAATGGGAACCCAATTCTAAACATAAATGGGTTCAATATAATATATGTGTCAATATCCTTTTTTAAATTTGTGAGTAAGAGGATGCCTAGTAGAGATGTAGGGCTCATGAACAATCTATACTATCAAAAATTTAGACTTAAATGGCTACCTAAACAATCAATATTTTCAACCATTATAATATACTCTTAACAACAATATTAATATAATTTAAATTGTTTTTTTTCTAAATACCAAAATTTAATTATCTTCTTATAATGAGGTTCTCTAGCTTTGCAGGATAAAGTTTGTAGAGGGAAAATAATATATTTGATTAAATTCCAAAGGAGCCTTGTCAGAAGACAAAAAAACAAGATATACAAAATATAAAACTATAGCCATTATAAAGCAAAACCCATGAAGGAGTGAAAAAAACAAAAAATAGGTTGATAAATAGAAAAAATTAATCACACCACAATAGCCAAAGCATACAAACCAAACCATTTCCTATTGCTTGTAAGTCATCCCCTAACCACCAACTCCAACTCTAGAACCTGAAGTAGAAGCAGCACCACCCAAGTCTTCTCCAACAAATGCACATCTTCCAAAACCAAGCCATCTCTATCCCTAATCCCAATGACCACATTTAGGTTCAACCATGGAGACATTATCATGATTTGCTAGGGCCAAGAATTGTACCCAATGAATTCTTATGTGTGTTGCACTGAATGAGACAACTTTAGCCCATCCAAATATCACAAAGGATCAAGGACCCTATTAAGATAAGTCACTAGAGTTGTTTGACCACCTTCCCCAAATCCAAGCAAAATGCCTACAAGCTATCCACACTTCAATGCAATGCTAAAATTTTCTAAGAATGAAATATATACACCATATCTTGAGATTATGAATCCAAAAGATCTCCCTTCTTGATTAAAAGAGGACACATGGAGGATGATACAACCAAGGTTGCAAGATACCTTAATGGATTGAAGTATAGCTTGCAAGATGAGTTGAGCCTTACAAACCCCAAGACACTTGAAGAGTGTTACCAGTTGGCCTTAAAGGCTAAGGAGAAGTTGAATATTGTTGTACCCCAAATTAAAATTTTTGCTACACTTAGGCATTTTGAAGAAATGAGTACAAGTTTTGTCAAATTTGTCAAAAAAGGGTCAAAATTGGGGTTTGAGGGGTAAAAACTTGAAATTTTCAAAATTTGATGATCTGGGTCTGCTCAAAGTGACCAATTCCACAAAACCCAGATCTCAGTTTTTCATCCCTACTTTTTAGGAAACTTGCTATTTTTAGAAACTTTCTAAAAATAGTAACTTTTTCTGGGTTTCTTTCAAAATGGATGCTGACAAAATTTTCTAAAGATAGAAAATTTCTAAAAATAGAAAGTGTGGCTTCTAGGGTTCAAACTGATTTTGATTGGCTCAAAATACTTCTTCATTAGGCTAGTGCTGTCAGAATCACAAAAAGATCAGTTTTGCTCTAGTGGGTCTATTTTGCTTTTTCAAAAGCATTTTAGGAGCTCCGAGGCCATTAATGGAGGTCAGTCAGCTACCAAGTGTCAAATTCAAACATTCAAGTACTGAACAAAAGATGAAATATGATGAATGTGCATGTAGAATGAGGAATGAAGAAAAGAAGTTGTGAAAGTTGAAAAGTGCAAAATTTTGACAAAGTCTGGAGACTTCAACTGCCCCAGCTCAGTCCAGGTGCCCAAACACTCATGCCTTAGAAAAATTTTCATCTCTGGTGAGCAAGGCTAAGGCAAACATGTCGAACGAAGAATGAAGGCCAAAATTGCAAAATAAAAACTGTCAGCCATGGGCGCGCCAGGAGGAGATAGGATCCCAACTTTTCAAGGCATCAAATGGCAGAATTAGGGCTCGTGCTCCTAGGCAATGTTGATCAAATTCCTTCCAGCTCCGCAGTGATTGCATCAGCTTAGCCGTTAGATCAACTAGTCATCCGAGAATCAAGGTCAAACAGAGGGTTGAAACCAAGAATGTAATGTCCCCATTTTAGCTATTTTCCCTTTAGTGACTGATAGCCTATTTCTAGAAGCCCGTAGGCTCGTCAAAGGTTAAATTAGGGTTTCATATTTTATAGGGGGCTCTGAAGCATTTTTGATGGCTTGCATGTTTGAGTTTCTGATGCATGTCTAGTGGAGTTTTTTGGGTTTTCAGAGAGCTTCGCAGTGGTATGTTTTGCAAAGGCATCGGGCAACTTTTCATAATTTACTATTTTTAGTAAGTTCTATTTTTGGTAGCGCCATCTTGGGCAGTAGCATAGTAGTCAACTCAGTTTCCATTTTAGGCAGTGCAGTTTGGAGCATATTTGGCTTTCAGTATTTTGAGGCTTATTTCGGGTAAATTGATTTATTCTAAGTCATTAATGTTTTAATTTCTTATTGGCCCCCCTGGCCTAGTATTAATGACTTTAAGCTATTTTAAAAGGTGGTCTTTGAGGGTGGACGCCATTTCAACATATTTGGGCATCCCTTTTCGAGGGAAAAATGGAAGCTAAAAAGCCAACAGTCACCTCAAAAGTTATAAAAGAAAGCCTTGCTCCAGCTTTTGATCATCTTTGGAAAATTATAATAAAATGCTGCTAGAATGAATTTAGAACCCGGCTAAGGGGAAGCTTAGCAATTTGACTCCATTCTTGGGGCCTGAAACTATGGTTCCCTAGATGGTGGATTGAGAGTGTGCTTCATTCAGAAGTGCACATTGAGCTTCATTGTTGGAGATTTGATGTTATTTTCAGAATTGTGTTTGTTGGTCATATCATGGCTGAAGGATATTTTCATTTACAGCTCTAAGTACAATTTTAATGTGCTTCTAGGTATTGAAGAAATTGATTCCTAGTATAAGGGCGACCCTTCTTGCAAATTATTGGATTTTATTTTGCAGATTTGGAATTTCTAGAGGAGGCCGTACTTCTCCTTGGTTGTACCATTCTCTTGATGTTGCCTTAGACTTCGAAATTGGCCAAAGGTGGCTTATTTGCATTGCTATATCATTATATGTTGTACGTCTTGCCCTTTGGGAGCTGTGATCGAAGTTTTGAAGAGCTTGTTGAAGATTTGGTGAGTGAAATAAGCATTTGAATGATTGTTTGCTTGTTGGTCTGTGTTTTGGTTCATTGGAAATTCTAGAACAGACTTTGCTCTTCCAAGTTATGCTTAATTGTTGGGTGGTTTAAGCTTCTAGTTCATGTGTATGCAATTTGAAAGAGATAGAAGCATTTTGGAAGAAGTTTTGAATAATTTAGTGGTAAGTTTAGTTGTTGGTCTGGTTATTTCAGTTTGCTGGTTTGGAAATCAGACCTGATTATTTCTCTTATCATGTTTAATTTCTTGGTCTTCAACTCACATTTGCAATCTGAGATACAGTATAACCTTTGCAGAAGTTTGGAGCAAATTTCTATTCAAAAATTCATTGTAAGAGGCTCATTGTAAATTGGTTACAGTAGTACTGTATCAACCCTTCTATCATTAGCTTATTTTCAATTGTAACATTTTGTAAATTGCAGATAATTTGCATTGTAAGGCTGTGAATTAGTAGTACTAATCCAGTCAATAATATTGTTGCATTTACTTTGTGATTTTTATGCAAAACACTATAACCCCTGGATGGTTTACCGCTAGTGTGGAGAATAAACAAATTGTATCTCTCTTTCTCACCCACTGAAAAGTGGTGAATCCCCACTCCCAAGTGGATGCCCACCACAACGGATGAATTAGTTTGCTTTGTAATTTCTTCCCCCCACTGTATTAGTGGAAGTGTGGAAAACTTTCATGGTTGGTTCACCGCCTAGCTCCATTCAATTGTAATTTCATTTCAGTTATTGCTTAGATTTCTCTGCCATATGACAACACCTCTCCTTCCTTGGGATTGAGTGTGCATTCTTGGCGTTGAGATCTTTTAAATTTGGATTTCAATTTTGGAGCTAACGCTAATTCATTTGGCGTAGTGTTGATTGTTTGTGAATTCTTGGAAAAAAATTTGAAGGGGCATATTTCAGTGGTATCAGAGCAAAAGACCCTGCCATCCTGTGGATCAGTTCTTCATGTTTAGGCAGATGGGTGACAAAGATCTCCAGTATCACTCCCAAAGTTAGAATAGATTCTAGTTCAGCTCCTTATGGTATCCAGAAGTTGGCAATTAGGCATGGCTAATGAAGAAGAGATCAAGTTGGCAAAGACTCTCTTTATTGCTGGAAAGAGACTTGGAAAAGAATTTCAGTCAAGAGAAAATGGAGAGAACATTATTCATTTGTTAGAACGATGTCTAAGACAAGTGAAGCCATCATCTTCCAAGGAAATGCAGCTGACTTTAGCACCTGCAGTGAATTTTTTGAATCAGCCCTATTGGTTGGGGCATCCTGATGAAGAAACCAAGCTTCTGATTTCTTCTTGTTTCATGGAGATAATAAGAATTGTAATTCCCCAGTTGCCCTATGATGACAAAACTATGAAGATCATATTAAATATGATAGTGGAAAGTTTTCAAAATTTGGATGAAACTGGTAGTAGCTTGTTTTCAAGAAGAACAACTATTTTAAAGACATTTTCTAAAGTTAGTGCTTGCATCTTATTGATAGAATTGGAGATGGAGAATCAGATTTATCACTTGTTTAATTATCTCTTCACCTTGACCTGGAGTGAGCAAGAAGAGAGTATGCTTGCAGCTGTCATGAATGTTCTAATCTCTACAATTAAAGAAGTTGATAGTCTTCCTGAAAGTGTCCAAACTCTTCTCTTGGATGCTTATAAACGTGAAGAGAAGATTTCTCCCATTGCTGATTTGTTAGTTAAAGAAATTTTCAGTCAATGTGAAGATAAGTTGAAACCATTCACGGAGAAGAATGTTGAAAACAAAGAGGAGATTTCTAAGACTGAAGAGGAGGATGAAAGTTGGAATCCCTTTGAATTCATGGGAAAAGTTCAAGGGGTATCTACGGATTTGCACTTATCCAAGCATTTTGTAGAAGAATGTAATGTGACAGTAGAAGCTTTGAAGACTAGTGAGGCACTCTTGTTTTCTACAGAGAAGAATAGTGAATTGATTTGTGTTAAGAATCCTCAAGTTGAAGATTCAAAGAAAGAACATTTGGAAACAAGAGTTGACATGGAATTGCATGAAGAGGCTATAAGTACAGTTACTAATGAAGGAGAATGCTGGTTTGAAAGTCAAGTTAAGGAGGAAAAGAAGAAAGAGGAAGCTGAAGTCTCTTCCCACTTCAAAGTTGATTTGACCAATTCTGTTGAATCATGTGTAGAAGACAACATGGAAGGTGAAGTTTCTAGTAGTTATAAGGCAGATTTCTCTTCACCCGAAGCCAAACTAAGGCACAAGGCTAAGGAATTAGATTGCACTATGGATGGAATGATGAATAATGTTCATCACATGCGAGGCAAATTGAGGAGTACAGCTCAAACGATCTTTGAGATCTTTATCCATCAAGGCTGTTCTACACCATCTCAGGCCGCATATAATGATTGTAGCTCAAGTTCACACATTGCTGATAATGGTATTCAAGTTTTGACAAAACTTGATAGAATTCATAGGCAAATAGAACATTTGATTCATGATGTGCCTAGGGGAGAAGTTGTATATTGCATTTCTATTGATGACATGAATTCCATTAAATTTTCCTTGGAGGAGATTAAATCTAGTCTTTTGCACATCATTCGTGACAAAGACATAGTGGCCAATATTGCTAACAAGACATTGGAGTGGAATGAGCTTACCAAAGCGAGGTTGCAAGAAGTGCATGAGACTCTAATTGAAGAAGAAAATCGGATTGTTGTTCAATATTCATGGGAGCAAGAAAACAAAAGAAGAGTAGAGGAGCTTCAAAAAATTGTTGATGAGTTGGATCTCATACAAGAAACATATGATTTGGAATGCTGCCTGTTGCCTATATTTCACCTACAGTTAAATCAGGCAAGATAATCAGATGTTAGATCTTCAGAGGCCAATGGAACATTCACACGAGGGAAAAGACTCTACATCTGTTGCTAGGTCATGGGGCACTCAGTGGGAGAAACTGCCCTAGGGAGATTCGGCATGAAAATCATCTAAGGGGAAAGTCGACAGGACATTTCAGAGGTCTCGCCGACTGGCAGGGTTTCCATTAAGTCCGAGTGCTTCAAACCAAGGATCCTATCGGCATGAGATCTCTTTCGGCATATAGTCTCAGCGACTAATGGTATCTCGCCGACAATGGTGAACCTTCGGTGTAGCTTTCAAGACGGGGTAAGGTCTCCCCGACTCGTAATGTCTCGCCGACGTAAGTGGAGCCTCCAAAAAGGAAAAAGAGTTCGCCAAAGGGAAGGGATTTTCACGTGATGTTTTGGCGAACTGAGATTGTCTTGCCGACATGGATTAACTTCGGTATAGCATTGTGTTTTCGTCTTGAGGTTTCCCCGAAATGAAGATGTCTCCCCGACCGACGGAGAAGTAAATGCATCGCCGGGCCGGATAGAGGATGTCGTTGGGAGGTCTGGCCAAGGGAGTGGAGTTGCACCGAGAAGGAATGCTCTTGACATAGGTTGAAGCCTTCGCTAGGTTGTCACGCCGATCTGTAGATGTCTCCCCGATAGGGAAAGGAGCCCGCTGAAGGACAAAGCGCTTGGGTATGGTCTCAGCGACCCGTTAAAGTCTCACCGATATGAAGACCTTCGATATAGCATTCAAAGTCGGAGAAAGGTCTCCCCGACTCTGTGATCTCTTGGCGAAAGGAAAGCGGGGCTCGGTAAGGTAAAATGCATTCGGGGAGACACTAATGGTCTCTTGCTGATAGATGACATGGGGCCTCGCCAAGCTAAAATGCCTTTGGCATAACCTTTTACTGACCAGTGGGTGTCTCCCAGACCAGGGCGTCTTCATGGCTGAAGCAAACAAGTGGGGGTCCCACCAACAAAACATCCGGTATCGCTAAGAGTTGGGGCTTTTTCCATGGGGTCTTGGCGACTGTCCAAAGTCTCGCCGAAGGTGACAATACTTTGACATAGTCTTGTGAATTCGATAGGATGTCTCCCTGACTCGGTGATGTCTCGCTGACAGTAAAGTGAACAGCTTGGCAGAAAGTGAGGACCTTGGTGTAAGGTTTGGGCGATAAAGGAAAGTCATGCCGAAAGGAAAGACCCTTGCCAAAGCAAAGTGCCTTCGGTATGATATCTTCCCGACCGGCGGGAGTCTCAGCGAAATGAGGAGAGCTCGGGAAGACAGGGGGAGTTCGTCATGATGTCTCAACGACTGTGTCATGTCTCACCGACTAGAAAGTAAAGACCTCGCCGAAAGAACTTGACATCGGCACAAGGTCTTGTCAATATAAGAATGTTTGGCCGACAGAAGGAAGGGAGCTCAGCAGTATAACTTCTGGAGACGTCGGCAAAGGTCTCCCCGAAACAGATGGTCTCGCTAGGAGATAGGATTTTCGTCATGACGTCTCAGCGATAGTTTGAGTCATGCCAATAAGTTGCAGAGGACATGATCACATCGGTGAGACACTTTCAGTGTCTCGCCGAGATGCGATTCTTTTCAAAAGAAGTTTCTACCGCCTACAGAGCCTGTGTGGAATACGCTTGACCAACCAGGAGGAGCTGAAGGGAGCCATGGTGGTCTGATCAGAATGAAGAATGTCAACAGGATGAATGTAGCACGTATCTGTTGTGAGCTCAGGGCATTTAAGGCGTTCAGCCGAGGTGGTTCAAACAAGACACGATGCTAGGATCAGAATGAATGCGGTAGCTGTGAAATATCTGAAGAAGGCTTCCCCGGGGATGACTCTTCACAGTAGGGACATGCAGGGTTCTGCATTAAACTCAGTCGAAAAGATCTAAGGAGAAGATAGATTTTTCTGGGGCGGATATTTTTGTAAGCCCTAAGGGGCCGACACATTTTGATATTTAAGGCTTTCTTGCCTTTTTGTAGATAGTTCGAGTAATGCATCCAGAAGAGTTAGTGATTTTTAGCTATCCTTCCTCAACTGATGTATATTTTGTAACTCAATCGGAATCTGGAATGCAACACAGAGTTTACCTTGGAAGCTAGTGTTCATGTTTGTACTGTTCTCATTTCTGTATCTTTCTTTTGATTATGCAAGTCTTTAACTGTGTTTTATAAATTCTGCACTTATATCTTAGAGCTGTGAAATTAATTTTTCCTTCTTGAGATGTGTATGTAGATCTAACCTGTTAAGATTGATGCATAAGTCTAGAAGAAGTTGTGTTGAGCACATAAAACATTTACAGTTAGGTTTCCCAGTGTATGTTCATCCTGTTTTCTTTAAATAATTCCTCATCATTTCGGTGTATCACCTTAGATTTTAATCTTTATTTTATGTATTCTTCTTCCTTTTTCCCCACAAGAATCAGTAGTTAGGTGACGCCAAAGGAAGCCGGCCTTCTTTGGAGGTTTATTTCAACTATAGGTGACCCACAACCTTGAAATGATCCCATGTTACTCTAGAAAGCTCAGTTTCAATCTTTGTGCATAGGGTGCATTTCTAGGTGACAACACTGCCCTGAGAGATCAAAGCATTCAAATTCTCATCAACAAGTTTTTCAGGCTTTTGACAATTTGTTGTATGAAGAAGGTGCTAATAAGGTTTATGTAAATCCTCTTTTTGATATTGATGAAGGAATTGCTTTAGAGATTACTGAAGGAGGAAATTTGAGTTTGTCTTCCAACATTGGAGAGTTGATATGAGAGTTGCATGAAGTTGAATGTACTGCTGCTCCTAGTGCACCTACTCAGCAAGAATTGGTAACTCTTGGAACACAAAGAAATGAAGACATTCTTATTGTTTATCAACAAAGAGTTGATGGGCATGTTGAAGAAGGTTTTATTTATTTTTTGATGAGGATGCTTGTGAGGCTCTTGTCAGATTTTAGTACATCTCCATCTCCTCTTAGAGTGATTGATTTTAGAATTGCCTTTGATGAAGGATTCATGGAATCTTTCCAGCAAATCATGTCACAAGATTCTGGATTCAATCTCTTCAACGAATATAGGTTGATTTAATACTTCTGGGAGTTTCAAGAAGCAACAATTTAGATGGAACAAGCAAATCAGAGGATTTGTGTGAGAGCAGTTCTCCATTTGAGAAGTGGTTCTTCATAGCTGTTAGTTTGGGATCCTGGCATTACTTGGCAAGAAGGTAATACTGTAAATTTTATGGGGGATAAACTAGCATATAATATTCAGAATGTAGTTGTGACCATTTTCTTATGTGTTGGGAAATGTCTTCAATTGAAAATCAGTATTTGGGATATCAAGTATATTTTTATGAAGAATAGTATGCATAGAAAGAAGATTGAATGGAGAGATAAGTGTCAAATTTTCAATTTTATGATTGCTGCCTCCTTTTTCTATCATTGGTTCTTTATTTATGATCATAAATTGGTGTTCTGGGAAGGAAATATGATCAGAAGTTGGTTTGTAGTGGCATGGGAACCTTTGCTGAAGGTGCCACCAGCTTGGTTCATAAGCAGTTATGATCATTTTGTTGAGAAATTCTTAAGTTGCAGCTGCTGCTCACTTTCTTTGATGCTAGTTTTCCAAAAATCAGATCCTAGAATGTTTATTTCAAATCTATTAGGAAGCTAGATTATTCATTTTCAGGTCTCTCAATCTCTTATTTGGATTGAATTTTTGCCTCAAATAAGCAAGGGATTGATTCAGTATGGTCAAAATTTAGGTATGGGTAGCTCAATGATGATAGACAGTGAAATTCTTAGTATCATCTCATACATTATTGTTTGGGGCAGTGAGCTAATTATTGATTTGATTCATCAATTAGAAACTCATGCTGTGAGATGTGTGAAGATTATTTGGAGTTCTTTCGGTGAAAGCAGTTTGCTTCAAAAGAAGCATTGTACAGTGATGGTGTGTGGAGTGTTGTTCCTTGATTGGCATTGGTTTGGTAACATGTTTGAAAACATTTATGTTGCTGATCAAAATTATGACAGTGAAGTTTGCAGGTTCTACAGACTGATATGGGACCCAAGCACTAACATGTTTGGTGTATTGTTTTTTGTGGACCATGATATGTTGCTCCACTTTGAGTATTCAGTTGTTTTAATCAGAGTAGCACAGTGGATTAGAGGATCAGTGTTCCTGCAAAATATTTGGAATCCAGGAATCACTTGGGTTTGTAATCCAGCAGTTGAAGATTATGAAGCCAATATTGGTCTTTTGGAATTTTCGTCCATGATGTTTCAATTTAGTTTTAATCAGGTCTCTTGCATTAGCATCCAGTAGTCCAGTGCTTACATCAGTTGGTGCTATCCTTCTCCTAGGTTGATTTGGGACCCAGGGATCATATTCAGTTTCAATTTGGTTTAGCATGGTGCTTTTGGGTTGGCATTAGAATTGCTTGAGGACAAGCAATTTTGGGAAGGACGAACTGTAATGTCCCCATTTTAGCTATTTTCCCTATTTCTAGAAGCCCGTAGGCTCGTCAGAGGTTAAATTAGGGTTTCCTATTTTATAGGGGGCTCTGAAGCATTTTTTATGGCTTGCATGTTTGAGTTTTTGATGCATGTCTGGTGGAGTTTTTTTGGTTTTAAGAGAGCTTTGCAGTGGTATGTTTTTCAAAGGCATTGGGAAACTTTTCAGAATTTACTATTTATAGTAAGTTCTATTTCTGGTAGTGCCATCTTGGGCAGTAGCATTAGTAGTCAGCTCAGTTTTCATTTTGGGCAGTGCAGTTTGGAGCATATTTGGCTTTCAGCATTTTGAGGCTCATTTTGGGTAAATTGATTTATTCTAAGTCATTAATGTTCTAATTTCTTATTGGCCCCCTTGGCCTAGTATTAATGACTTTAAGCTATTTTAAAAGGTGGTCTTTGAGGGTGGATGCCTCATGTGAGATAATTCAATATTTTATAATGTTTATTAAATGTTTATGAGCCTTGGATGCCTAAAAAAGGGAGAATTTATTATATTTTAAAAAAAAAACATTTCAACATATTTGGGCATCCCTTTTCGAGGGAAAAATGGAAGCTGAAAAGCCAATAGTCACCTCAAAAGTTATAAAAGCAAGCCTTGCTCTAGCTTTTGATAATCTTTGGAAAATTATAATAAAATGTTGTTGGATTGAATTCAGAACCCGGCTAAGGGGGAGCTTAGCAATTTGACTCCATCCTTTGGGCCTGAAACTATGGTTCCCTAGATGGTGGATTGAGAGTGTGCTTCACTCAAAAGTGCACATTGAGCTTCATTGTTGGAGATTTGATGTTATTTTCAGAATTGTGTTTGCTGGTCATATCATGGCTGAAGGAGATTTTCATTTACAACTCTTAGTACAATTTTAATGTGCTTCTGGGTACTGAAGAAATTGATTCCTAGTATAAGGGCGACCCTTTTTGCAAATTATTGGATTTTATTTTGCAGATTTTGGAATTTCTAGAGGAGGCCATATTTCTCCTTGGCCGTACCATTCTCTTGATGTTGCCTTAGACTTCAAACTTGGCCAAAGGTGGCTTATTTGCATTGCTACATCATTATATGTTGTACGTCTTTCCCTTTGGGAGTTGTGATCAAAGTTTTGAAGAGCTTGTTGAAGATTTGGTGAGTGAAATAAGCATTTGAATGATTGTTTGCTTGTTGGTCTGCATTTTGGTTCATTGTAAATTCTAGAACAGACTTTGCTCTTCCAAGTTATGCTTAATTGTTAGGTGGTTTAAGCTTCTAGTTCATGTGTATGCAATTTGAAAGAGATAGAAGCATTTTGGAAGAGTTTTGAATAACTTAGTGGAAAGTTTAGTTGCTGGTCTTGTTATTTCAGTTTGTTGGTTTGGAAATCAGACCTGATTATTTCTCTTATCATGTTTAATTTCTTGGTCTTCAACTCACATTTGCAATCTGAGATATAGTATAACCTTTACAGAAGTTTGGAGTAGATTTCTATTCAAAAATTCATTGTAAGAGGCTCATTGTAAATTGGTTACAGTAGTACTGTATCAACCCTTCTATCATTAGCTTATTTTCAATTGTAACACTTTGTAAATTGCAGATAATTTTCATTGTAAGGCTGTGAATTATTAGTACTAATCCATTCAATAATATTGTTGCATTTACTTTGTGATTTTTATGCAAAACACTATAACACCTGGATGGTTTACCACTAGTGTGGAGAATAAACAAATTGTATCTCTCTTTCTCACCCACTGAAAAGTGGTGAATCCCCACTCCCAAGTGGATGCCCGCCATAGCAGATGAATTAGTTTGCTTTGTAATTTCTTCCCCCCATTGTATTAGTGGAAGTGTGGAAAAATTTCATGGTTGGTTCACTGCCTAGCTCCATTCAATTGTAATTTCATTTCAGTTATTGCTTAGTTTTCTCCGCCATATGACAACACCTCTCCTTCCTTGGGATTGAGTGTGCATTCTTGGCATTGAGATCTTTTAAATTTGGATTTCAATTTTGGAGCTAACGCTAATTCATTTGGTGTAGTGTTGATTGTTTGTGAATTCTTGGAAAAAAAATTGAAGGGACATATTTCAAAGAAGCTGAACGCAAATCAAGAAAACATCAGAAAATTTTCCTCGTTTGGAGGACTTGGGCGCCCCTGGTCAAGAAGGGCGCCCAGCCTTTTGGAAGCCTAAATCTAGCTAGTAGGGTTTGCAGCTATGTTCAATCTTTTCAGAATCTCGTCAGCTTCATAGTGGATACCTATGTCAGATCAACAGACTTGGCAATCACCAGAAAATCCAGATTGAATAGAAGACACAGAATGAAGGATCAACTTTGAAGGTTGAAAATCAAGTGAAAATGGCTAAGTCTGGAGGAGTTGGGCGCCCCAGAAGGAGATAGGTGCCCAAAATTTTGAGGGCCTAAATGGATGAATTTGCAGTCAACATCTCCAGCATGTTCTCTTCAGACTTGATCAAGCTCTCCAACGCAATCATTAGCATGTCAATCAGAGTTGGTAGTCATCAGATATCGAAGATGGAACAGAGGGAAAAACATGAGCAAATCACAGAAGTCAAAAGCAAAGGCAATAGAAAATATTCTCTGGGAGAGTTGGCGCCCCAGCTAGCCAGGGGCTCCCAAGCTTTTGACCCCTGAGATTCAACTTTCAAAAGACATCACTCCCAAGAGACACCCTCTAGAATCAGTCAGGCTATCTAGTGAATCTGACAGCCAGGCGATCAGATCAATCTAGCTCCCAGAATTGAGAATTCATCAGAAAATCAAGGGAAACAAGCAAGAACTTGAAGAATGGAAAAATGGCTAACACTGAGAAAGTTGGGCACCCCAGAAGGAGATGGGTGTCCATGATTTTCAAGGTCAAAATGAAGATTTTAGTCAAAGTTGCCTCTAGAACAACCTCGCCAAATTTGATCAAGCTCCGCTATGAATCATTCAACTCGCTTGTCGGATCAATCTGGAAGTCGGAAATCAAATCCAAACTGGGGTTCAAAATCAAGGAAAAGTTGAAAACTCGGAGAAAATGACTACAGGCACCTCCAGCCAAGAAGGGCGCCCAAAATGCCATGCCTTAGCCAATTTTCCACAATTTTCAAAATTTCAAGATGATAAAGCGTCCATTTTCAATGCACAAGCTCAAGCTAGGGTTTGAAGGGTTTAAAGAAAAAGAAAGCAATTTTTTTCAATCCTCAAACTTATTTAAGGAGTCCTCTTTCATTTTTCATATTTGCTTGCAAGTGGCGTCCAAGTTGGAGAGGGGCAGCAAACAAAAGATTTTCTTTTCAGGATTCAAGAGCCATAGCTTGCTGATTTTTCGAAGTTCATCAATTTTCAGACCAACAAACAAAGGAGCCCGCTTTTTCATGCTTTTTCATCCAGAACATCAAATCTTTGAAGTAGGAGGCCAAGGTTTTCAATTTTCAATGATCTAGGTCATCTCAACTCATCATTTTGAACAATTTTTTGAAGAAATTTTTCAAGTTGCAGCAATTGCTTTTTTCATGCATGTCCAAGAAATCATCAAAGTTTTCAAGATTTGATCATCTGGGTCCTTCTAAAACTTTCTTCTAAACAAAACCCAAGTGCCAGCTTTTTTTCATAAAAATTTGAAGAAATTAGGGTTTGCTGCTTTTTCAATCTACACTCAAAATTTTCAAAAATGAGAGATCTAGGTCTTCTTGTAACGAAATTCTAAGCAAAACCCATATCTCAAATTTTTTTTGAAAAATTTGTCGGTTTGAAGAAGAAAAACCAGCAAGCTAAATTTAGAAAATGTGCAAAACTTGTCTGAATATAGTCGAGTTTACTGTCAAAATTCAAGTTTCTCAGCATGCAGTACTCTCCCAAGGGATTCAGAACCAAGCCACTATTCTATCTCGCAACTGCAGACCGGACGATGTTGAGAAGTGCTTTTCAAATGCCACCATGGACAGAAAACTTCATCTCAGCTGAAGAGCGTGAAAAGGTGTGATATGAGGAAAAAGGGAAGGTATCGAAAAAGAGGTGTACAATACTCTTCCATTGGAAAATCAAGAGAAGTGTTAGAAGCATAAAGTTGTAGAGCCGCCAAGTTATCAATTAGTGAGTTATCTTTTGGGGCAGCGATGTTTTTCAGAATCATGAACTCATAAAGCAACTGAAGAGGTCAAAGATTTTCTAAGTTTGATCGCAGAAGGCAAGGAGATCCTGGAGAATCGAAATATTGCCTTAGATAGTATCAACGCACTTGATAAAGCAGCAATTTCCAGCTTTTGGTGAATTCGGTTTCCCAAAATACCCGTGGATGAGTTGTCTTATCAGGACAACAAAGATCTCCAAAGATAGAATTAAAGCAACAATCATCTAGAAGATTTTTTTCAACTTTCTTTCTATTCTTGTCTCAATTCTTATCCACTCTTTGAAGAAGAGAAAGAAAACAAGTTGTAATAGTTGGCATTTTCTTATTTTCATGCTTTCTTAGGTGTTAGATGTTATCTTCTTTAGTTTTAGAAATAAAGCTTGTTTGCTGAGTAAGTCTTAGTTGTAAAAGCAAGGAGATTTTAGGGTTCCCTCCTCCTCTGCTTGTCTATAAATAAGAGAGTTTGCTCATTGTTTTTCTTAACGGTTATTGTGATAGCAAATTGCGAGCCTATAATGCAGCAAGTTGTTATTCAATATCAGTTCACTTTGTGTAAGAGCAAGTTTGCAAGCCTCTTTAGCTGCAAGTTCTTGTTTAGTGCATGTGTCTTGTGTTAATGTATTATGGTTTGATGGCTAAACTGTAAACCTATTTTGCTACAATCCTGCTGTCCCAAAAGTGTAATCTTTTGTTCCTGAAGTTTGAGAAAATAAAGTCTTGTGCCTGTTTTGCTGCCCTGATATAAAGTCTCAAATTTATGTTTATTGTGTTATGCTTATATGATCTCCATTTCAGCTTGCGTTGAAAGTAATTAGATGTATTGTAATGTCCCCATTTTTAACATTGCACCTTTCAGTGACTGTTGGCCTATTCCGGAGACCCGTAGGCTACTCGGAAGGTAAAATTAGGGTTTCTTGTTTTGAAGGATGTTCTTGCTTGAGGTTGGTTGATTCAATGGCGGATTCTTTCTGGGTTTTCAGAGAGCTTCGCAGTGATATGTTTCTCTTGGCATTCTGAGCAATTTCTGGAATTTACTATTTTTAGTAAATTCTATTTCTGGCAGTGGTCATATTGGTCTCGGCACAGTTGACCTTCCTCTTCAGTCGACTCAGCTGGCTTACTCAATTTTGGGCTTTGGGGCATAACTGGAGAGATAAGTTGGATTATTTTTAATTAAGTCATGTTTAATGTTATATTTTAACATTGACCCCCTTGGCCTAGCAACTTCACTTTAAGTTGTTTTAAAAGATGTTCTTTATGGTGGGCGCCTCATTTAAAGAATTAATTATATCTTTATTTAAAGATTTATTCCAAGCATAAGTTGGACGCCAACTTCAAGGAAGGAATAAAATTATAATTAAAAGTCAAAATTACAACTTTGAAGAAAGGGACGCCATCTTTTGAAGAATTAGGGTTTGACTCTGAAAAGAAGATTAGGGTTTCGAGAAGGTCAACGGCAAATTATAAAAGGAAGCCTTTGGTTCTCATTTCAGCATCTTTTATCTACAGGAATGTTATGCTGCCGGATTGGCTTTGGGATTGCTTCGAGGAATGAAGGCCTCCTAGCTTGGGCATTGCTTCTCGCTTGAAAGATAGCGACTAGTGGTGAGATAGTGTAGTTTGAATGTTCTATTGTGAGATTTCTGCATTTTTAGTCTTTGTGAGGATATGTAAATCAGTTTTATGCATATTAGTGGTTTTCTGGAGTTGCACATTCATTGTAGCAGATTGATGTTTTTAATCATAAGTCATAAAATACACAAAGAGTCGTTCTGGGTATTGTCTCATTGGTTTTCTCTGTTGGAAGCGACCCTTCATGAATATTTGCAGATTTTAATACGAAGCTTATGATTTTATAATGCAAATCCGTCATTCCTTGAAGGCCGTACTTTCTGGAGTGCGTTGGGATTCGTGTCAGTAATTAATAACCATTTTTAGATGCCATTTCTTATTACTAAGTTAGGCGCCATCTTTTTGAGGGTCTATTGCATCAGATTTGAGATCATTTGGGTGAGAAATGAGAGAGATATGAGCATATGAGTGAATTCCTAGGTTGCTGGTTTTTAATTTAAAAGTGCAGATTTGTGGAAAAACAGAATTATTATTTGATCATTGGGAGATTTATTGAACCAGCATCTCTAATCAAGCCACGGAGAGTTCTTCTATGATGTAATGCTAATCTTTCAAATTCCTATGCTCTTGACAGGCGAAGGATCTTCATTTTGTAAACTGACAGTAGTACTGGCAGTAATTCTCAAGCTTGTTCAATTCTGATTTGTAATGCTCATCTTACTTTCAGCAATTGTTATTGTATTTAATTCACCTCCGCCCTATGGTAGCTACTTTCCCACTCTGGGTTAGCAAGCACATTCTGGGTGTTGAGAATTTCCAGTTTTCAGCATTTCCTTTCAAGCATTGAATTTTGTAATCACTCCACCATATGGTCGCCCCTCACTCCATTCTGGATTGGGTAGCACATACTTGGTGTCGAGTTCCCTTTCAGTATTTAGAGTAGAAGATCCTCTGACCATATGCTCACCATCATCGGCGCCATTCTTGGTTAGAGTTACAGCATAAGCATTTTGTTTAGATCCTCTGACCAATGCTCACACCTTGCCCACATCGGGATCCTGGTGTACATTCTGGTTAGAGTTGCTTTTGCATGTTTTGGTTTATCCTCTAACCTTAACGGGTGCATTGATTGTAATTTGCAATTCGTAAAAATCGAAAAAATTGGCTCGGAATATTTCATGTATGTTGGAAGAAGAGTTTATCTAAGTATTTTGTCAGAGAATCAAACTTTGTCCATTTCTAACTCTCTTGCTTTGCTTTTACTTGAGAAGTTAGAAACGTCATTAGAGTAGGCTTAGTCATAGTTGAACTTTTTAAACAGAAAATCTCAGCTACGGCGCTTGAGTTTTATAAACTTGTGCTCTTAGCTGAACAAAAAGATAGGTAAATTAGTTTTAGTTTACTTTTTTTTTAACATCAACAAAGAGGGAGCTTCCCCTCCTAATTTGAAGAGCAGGTTACTGCACATAGTTGTTTGTTTCCAAGTCACATACCAAAGGTGCGATTTGAAATGCTAACAAATATGAAGCAAGAAAAGCAGAATAGAGGTAGAGGAAGGACTTACAGAGGTAGAGGTCCATATATAGGTAGAGGACACTCACAAGAAAGTCAAGGTGAGTTAACCACCTCTCAAGAACAAGCGCTAAGTTCAAGAAGAAGGTTTTAAAGGAAGAAGGCCCAACTTTAGGGGAAGATTTGGACAAAGAGGAGGATTCAATAGCTTCACAGGAAAATGCTACAAGTGCAACAAGTTTTTAGGTCATCAAGCTTGGGAGTGTCCAGGAGAGCAATCAAATACTACCTTTAGGAATTAAATAAGGACTCAAGTTGCTCAAGGAGGAGATGAAGAAAGTGTTAACTCCTAACCACAACCAAGAGAACCAGAGAATGGAGAATCCTCACTGATGAGAAGGACATTGATCAAGGTTCCAATGGAGAAGGAGCCACCTCAAAGGAAGTCATTATTCTGGACCGTTTGCAAGTGCCAAGGTAAGTGTTGTCAAGTTGTTATAGATTTAGACAGCACTGATAATTTAATTGTTGTTGAGATGGTAGAGAAATTGAATTTGAAAAGGTTACCTCATCGTACACCCTATAAAGTCTTATGGTTGAATAAGGGGCAGCAAGTACTAGTCAATGAACAATGTTGGGTAGACTTTCAAATATGAAAGTACAAGGACAAGGTGTTATATGATATCATCCCTATGGATGTGTGCCATGTGTTATTTGGTAGGCCTTGGCAATATGATAGAAAAACAATGCATGATGGTAGGAAGAATGTCTATGTTTAGAGAAGGATGGAGTTACCTATACCTTAGCACCTTTGAAAGAGGAAGATAAGGACCAAAAGGTGGGATCGAGTGTGATGTTAGTGGGTGAAAAAGAGGTTTTAAAGACAATGGAAGAGGAAGAGATAGGTTGTGCAGTGATGATTAGACCTAGGACTGTCATAACAACAAGAAGAATTGATGAGTTGCCATGGGAGATTCAAGATATGTTGAAGGGTTATGCAGATATAATTGTTGATGAACTTCGTAACTCCTTACATCCAATGAGAGATATTAGTCACCATATAGACTTTGTACGAGGGGCTAATCTACCAAACAAAGTAGCCTATAAGATGACACCCAAACAAAATGAAGAATGTAAGATATATTTCTAAAGAAAAGGATGATGCCAACAAAAGTGATATTGAACAAACTTGTTTGGAAGGTTAAAAATGATAGGAATTTGGATGCTAAAAGCAACAGGATTGATATGAAGGAAATTGCAGAGCTGAATGAGCAATGCTTGATGAAGAAAGGAAATTCAGAGTAGCAGCATTTTCAAACTTAGCTGAAGATAGAAGATGGAAAATTAAAACAACTGAAACTACCAATGGAGCAGCAGATGAAAGTTGCAAATGGCAGTGATTTTGATACTAAAAGTAATAAGGTTGGTATGAAAGAAACTGATGAGAATGAGTTAGAGAAAATGAACAAAAGTAGAGTGTCATCCAAGAGGAGTAAAATGTTGTCAAATACAAGGCACATTAAGTGGGTTGAGTGGTCTACAAAGCTACACTTTCACAATCACACACAAGAAGGGGCAGAGTAATAAGGTGGATGATGTTTTAAGAAGAAGAGCATTAATAGTGCAATAAATTCAGTTTAAAAGTGTTGATATTGAAGCACTCAAGGAGGTGTATAAGGATGGTGAGGATTTCAAAGAAGTTTATGAGGTTTGCAAGAAGCCTATTAGCACTAACAGGGAGAAGCGACTAGATTGTCTTATACAAGATGGTCTAATATTTAAGGGAGCACAACTTTATGTGCCAAAATATTCTATGAAAAGTGCAGAGGGTGAACAATTTGCAATTGTCATGCAAGAGATTCATCAACAAGTGAAAGAGAAGCTCCAAACAAGTGTGGAAAAGTACAAGCAAAAGGCAGATTTGAAAAGAAGAGAGGTTAGTTTCAAGGTTGGAGATCTTGTCTTAGCACATCTCAAGAAGAAAAGGTTTCCCAAAGGGGATTCTATTACTGATGAAGGAACTAATATACAAAAGATATTAGATGTTGATTAGATAAAGGACCTACCACCCCCCAAATCACTAGAGTTAGAGTGCATTCTTGACACCAAAGAGAACAAGAAGACAGGAGGCAGACAATGCTTTAAGTATTTGGTCAAATGGAAACACCTTCCATATGAGGATGCCACATGGATGACACAATTAGACATCATCATGCATGGGAGAACAATTGCATACCTCCTCTTAGGTGGACCCTAAGTTCTTTTTTCCTTGGGAGTATGACATAGGAGCATCACTTTGGTGATGTTTTATTGACTCATTTTGATGCTAAGAGTCTTATTTGAGTTGATAAAGGTCTTAGGAGGTCCACTGAGATCATGTCAATTAGTTTAGGTAGTTTAAATAAGCCTAGAAATTCAGATTCTGATTTTCCCACCAAAATGTAAATTTGAATGAATCTAGGTGTTTTTGGCTTGTTGTAGGTTTTGGGTTTATTGCTCATCCTAAGTTTTGGCTTGTGGAGTCCAATAAGGTCTTGAAAGACCATGAAAGACCATGTAGGATCTTTTTACATGTTTTGGTTTTTAATCCTAAGGTGAAAAGGGGCATATTTTTCAATTTTGATGCAAAAAGACTTTAAGTTGTGAAGGAAAAGACATATATGCTTGATTTGTAACTATTTTGGACATTCAATCATGTGAAAGAATGAGAAAGGAGGCTCCAAGAAGCTGTTGAAGGATTTTTTGTGAAATTACCCTATTTTTCTTCAATATTATGACAATTTTCTATAGTTTGTCTGAAAACAGTTTTGTACAGAATTGTACAGAGCTATCCCAAGTCTGTGAATGGTTACGTTGATAGAGTTTGGTTTTCAGGTTCGAATGCATTTTGTTTCATTTGATTTCATGATGTTTTAAGCAAGATATAGAAAAAACAATGCAAAAAAAATAGTGATTTTTTTGCAAAAATAGTGAGAAATCAATCTTGTACGGCCTGGTACAGATCAATGGAAGATCTGTGAGTGGATGGGAAGTTAGATTATTGTTTTAAGAATCAAATTCAATTGGTTTGGAATGATTTCATGTTGTTTTCATCAAGATTTGGCAAAAATATTACTAACAGCCCTGTTGCTGAATTAGGGTTTCTAGCAAGAGAAAAAAATTCATATCTTTTGTTTAAACAGTTGAAAATTCATGAAACTTGGAGGGGGTCTTCATTAGGTTTCTGCCCATATTTCCACGAAAGGATAGGTCTTGATTCAATCATATGTGAGAGTTTTTCAGGTCTGTGTGTGTGTTTACTGTCAAAAAGATTGTTAAAATCCTAGAAGTCATTAAGGGTTTAGTGAAAATTTGTCTTACTGAGTTTTCCACGGGAAAGTTAGGGTTTGGTAAGACCCTATAGTGTATGTTGAAGGTTTGAGAAGCCTAAGAAGGTGTCATGAAAGAGTTTTATCATTGAAGGTAGCCTAATAGGTCTTTTGAGGGTTGAAGCCTAGAAAGTGAAAGGCTTGTTGAAATCTTGCAAAGTTGGATTTGAAACATCTTCAGTAGAGTCAATAGGAATCTGAAATCAATTTCCTTGCATCTTGTTTATCCTCTGTATCATTATTCAATAATGTTCAATAGTAATTGTATGTTCTTCTTTTCAATAGTTGTTGGAACTTCTAATCTTGAGTCAAAGCATCAAATTTCTAACATGTACCTTATACCTAACAAAGATCTCTTGGATATTGCAACCTTCATTCCCAAACAAAAATTAATTTTGGGGCCTCTATTTGTAATATCCATATTTGGGAAATGTGAACAATTTAATTTTTGGATAAAATTTATTGTTAGTAGATGAATTTGAAAAAATATGAGAAAAACAAAAGGAAAATAATAAGAGAATAGTTAATAGAGAAGTTGTTGAACGAAATTGTAGTAGTAGCATAGATAAGGAGGAAGAACATAATAGAGAAAAGGAAGTGGTGTAATAGTAGTATCTATAGGCTCGCAAATAGCAACTCCATAGGACATCATCTATAGTGAGAACAATCTTTGTAATCAATTTGTAACTCTCTCTTTTTGTAAAGATTATTTTTTGGATAAATAGAAAATATGTTTTCTCTATTATTATGTGGTATTATTTCTCCTTTGGTCCCCATTCTTATTTTAGTTTGGATTTATTCCAACAAATTGGTATAAAAGCCTAGGTTTTAGAGTGTGGTGGGTATTAGATTTATGGATTTAGAGAGTTGTTTTAGTTTCAAGTATGGTTGGAGGTGACAACAAGAGCTAGCAACAACCACTATCTTTTGATAGATAGAACTATGATGTGTAGAAAAAGAAGATGAAGGCCATAATGGTTGCAAATGATTTGTGGAATCGTATGCTCAACAATTTCATGGATATGATTGACCTAGCATGTATGCAGTCCTCACAAATGCCCAAAATACCTAGTTGAAGTAGACCAAAAGAAGAGATACAAAGGTTCTAAGTTTGATAGAGGTAGTCTTGATATAAATAATATTCCTTGGAACAACAATAGCTTACTATGCAAAGGAATCTTGGAAAATAATTCAAACTAGTTTCAAGGAGATTGATAAGGTGAGACTAGTTAAATTCCAAATGCTTAGGAGACATTTTATAACTTCTCAAATAATGATGGAGAGTCCATTTCAAACTTCCATGCAAGAGTTCTAATTCAACAAATCAGTTGAGGATAAATGGTGAAACTATGGAAGAGAAAAGGATTCTTGAAAAAATCCTTAGGATTTTGCCTTCAAAATTTGATCCAATAGTCATTTCTATGGAAGAATCCAAAGTACTCTCAAAGATGACAATCAATGAGTTGATGAGTTCTTTACAAATCCATAAGCAATGCCTGAATAGATTTGCACCTTCTTCCCTAGAGAAAGCATTCAAAGGTCAAGACAATGTAAGAGGCAAGGGGAGAGGAAGAAGCAACTCTAGAAGGAACTCTAAAGGCACAAGTAGAAGCAGCTCTGGAAGGTGCATTTCTAGAGTAGATAGTTATGGAAGAACAACCAATCAAGAGGGAAAAAGACACACCCAATTTCAAACCCAAGAAAATAGCAGTAGCTCAAAGAAAATGTATGAAAAGTGTTTTTATTGCCACAAGTATGGTCATTATGCATGTGAATGCAAGAAAAAATATTATGACCAATCAAAACAAAGTGCAAATGTGGCTAATTAGAAAGAGGCTAAATTTGATCAATCAAAAGCATTCATCGTGTGTAATATTCTTGAGGAGGAAAATATTGAAGTACGATACTAAGACTAAATTACAACAAACACATGTGTGAAAAATAAATTTTGTTTGCATTTATTGACAAGAATGCCAAGTCTAAGATAATAATGTGGAACAATGAAACAATTATAGTAATGGGAAAATAGTCTATTATAATTTGCACCAAGCATGGTGACAAAAATGAGATAGAAAATATTTATTATAACCCAAGGATAAAGCATTACCGCTTGAGTCTTGGATAGTTGGTCCAAAGAGACTACAAAATGTGATGGAAAAAGAAGATCCCAGACATGATAATGTTTAAAAGTTTAATTTTCCCATTTTTGGGTCTCTATGTACATGATGTTGAGACATTTTAACCATATCTAGTGAAGTGGGACAAGCTAATGATCATTGTGAGTTGCGTTATCAGTGTAGTTCTTGGCACATATTCCTCAATAGTTAATATGTTAGAAAATTATTCTCCACATTGAATGTGCGAATGGTATTAACAGACTACAAATTATGCCGGATCTTGTTTTCCAACAAGATTGTCCGTCTAAGCAGATTCAACGTGGTTAGTGGCATTGTGAGGCTTGAGCTCACATGAATGGGGGTATTGCCTTTTAAATTTGTGACTTAAAGGCATTATTATCGAGGTAAATTTTCAGTCTCTTCTAAAAGGTAAATTTTTAAACTTAAAAGAAGCATATTGCCACCAACTTATTATTGTCTGGTTCATACAATCAAGGCTATATGCTGTGGAGTAACTACTAGATCTCAATAATATTACCTCAGATTCAACGTGGTTAGTGGCATTGTGAGGCTTGAGCTCACATGAATGGGGGTATTGCCTTTTAAATTTGTGACTTAAAGGCATTATTATTGAGGTAAATTTTCAATCTCTTCTAAAAGGTAAATTTTTAAACTTAAAAGAAGCATATTGCCACCAACTTATTATTGTCTGGTTCATACAATCAAGGCTATATGCTGTGGAGTAGCTACTAGATCTCAATAATATTAATGCCATATAAAAATAGGTATGTGCTGTAGATTAACTATTATGTGTACATTATAGAAGCCTGAAAACCAGTTTAGTTCTTGATGCAATTTGTGTTTGAATATATTTTGGGTTAAGTCATATTTTGCTTTCTGAACAATTAAACAAATTTAGTCAGTCTTGAACATATCATAAATGGGTAATAGTAACATTGCTATGCATGTGTTTGTATACTGTGCCTCCTATACAATCATGCACTTTAGACTGCCTTATGACTGGGCTGTGCATTGTAAGACTATTTTTCTAGCAGTAGACTCATCATATATATTGCCTCCAAACTTTGGTTCTACACAGTTTTCTTATTATATCTTTGAGATATCTCTGCCCCTCAAGGCTTTGCAACCTTCTCTTTGTCTTGTAACCTATCATTTCCCTATCAAAACTGTCCTCATATGCATGTGCAACTTATAGGCTGCTGCTCTTTGTCTTGTGGCCATTGCAGAGTCTAGTAATGACTGTCCTTGATTTGATATTGTCATGGTTATAGTGTTCTATCCTTTAAAAGATATCACTGCCCCTCTCACCAACTCACTGTTCACTGCCCTTTTGACTGTCCTTTGCAACTTTGTCTTCTATCACTGCATTCTTGTGTCTTGGATTGCACCATCTATGTCCATTTCTCTTTGATGCTCTGCTCATTACAATGTTCAGTCCTCTAAACCTCCCAAATTCTAACCTGTCTTCTGCAAATGTGAATGGCCTTTATGACAAGTCAATGACAGCACTATCCTCCATGCTTATATTGTGTTATTTGACTGTACTTATGGAGGCTTTTCTTTGTATGATTCCGAAGAAAGATCTCTATCCTTTCTTCTCTGTCTCTTTTCCAAATCACTATAACTTTGTCCATGATGTATGCAGCTAGCCTCCAGACTGTCTTGTGGTTTTGTCAACTTTCATAGTCATTTAATTTTAACTGTCAAACTTTGCTCTTTTAATTGTCACCGTCTTTCTCTCTCCTATGACTTGGCATAAGGTCTTCACTTTCAAACTCCGTCCTATCTTCTGTAGACTGTTAGCTTGACTGATTGTGATGCAGAAAGCTTGAGAGATATATCTTGTAAATCCTTGAATGAATCAGCCTCTGATTCTGATTATGCACTTCCAGCTGGATCATTCTGCCACTGTAGGTGTCTCATCCTGTATTGTGAACTCTTAACAAATATATTCTGCCATTTTCCATTTTGTCTGCATTCAAACCAGAGATTCTTATCTGCTACAAGTCTGCATAAAGCAGATGAAATAACCTTGTCAATATGAGATCAATCAATAAGCAAACATTCCATAGCTAAGGAAAATGACAATCCATTTTTTGCAAGGACAAAATTCTTGATAGTGTCTTGTGGAGAATTGGAACTGTTCACAATTGACAAAAATATTTGCTTTGTGTTTGGGGTATTCTAAAATGCACGAGTTTCTCTCTCCAATGTATGCTAGATGATGAAGTTGGGAGCTGATTGAGACACAAAATGCAGAAACCTCATCTGAGATTGGCGATTTCCCTTCCAATAAACTTTGTGCTTAGTTAGTTTGTCCACAGCTGTAATTGTGTAAATAAGCATAAGAGCAACCTTTTCCCTTAGCTAAGTGGTCACTACATACTGAAAGAACAAATGTTCTTTCATATCTTATAATGAAAGTAGGTATGATAGTGATGAAGTCTACTAATGGATTCATCTTATGGACCAATAGGAGAAGAGGAAACAAGCATATTGGCTTCAACCCGCCTTGATAAGGCTAATCCTTTTGGTCCTTGGGCTGTATGCCCTTTGTTTGTTGTGTTCTTCCCTGTGGGCTATGGTACTGAATGTTTGCTGTTTTATTGCAGCTTTTCTGCTGCTTGCTCCTTGTTGTTGCCTCATGTTGCTGGTTGGGCTTCATTGTTCTTATCTTCACATGTTGCAAAAAAGGGTTAGGGCCCTTTCAAAAACCTTACCTTCACCTTCATAAAAAAAATAAGAAAATGGATATAATATTGATTGTTGAGAAGTGGATCAACCCAAGAAACTGTCCTGAATCAATAGTGATGGATACCACTGTTATCGCTGGCCTGTCATTCTCTCAATCATCCCAAAGAAGAATGTCCAACTGTCAGATTCCATGATCAAGATTGCTTCTGGCTGTAGCTGTGTTATTTTTTTTGCATCAACATTTCTGATCACACTCCATGATCCATTATTAAAAAGAGGAGAGTCAAATGAAATAGATTGTAGACCTATGCTCAATAAAAGGTAGAAAGAGGGGGTAAGGAATAGATGATGAGTGTTAGAGAGAAAAAGAGAGAGAGAGATAAAAAACTGAAAGCTTGTAAGGTGAAAGTGAGAAAAAGAATTAAGAAAATATGACCTGAAATATTATTACAATTTTGAAACAAGTCAATTCTGATTTTGAAACAATGTTATTAACCCAGTCAAAATTCTATGAGCTTATTGTCTAACATGCTATACACAAGTTTATAGAATGTTTGTCAAAAATCTATGGCACTTGAGATTCGAAATTCAGGAATAGCTAAGTTACCGGTTCGGTTTTGGGTTCGGGTTCGGGTTCGAGAACCCGGTTTGCCGGTTCGGGAATTTTTTTTTTTTGGGTTGGGTTCGTTTTGGGTTAGGTAATACAAAAACATATAAAAATCAGAAATATATACATATTTGCAGCAATAATTAAGTTCAGAATACACCACCATATTAATAGTCAAATAACATAGCAAAAATACACCACCACTTTCATAGTCAAATATTAAAATATTAGTGATACTAGAATGTCATGATATAAAATTATAAATTAAAGTTCAAACATAAAATGTCAAGTGTTTACAATCAGCCATTATTGATCATTGATCAATCTGAAAAGTGTGAACATTTTTCTGTGTGGAAGGAAAACAAGAAAACAGTGTTACATAATTATTTACATTGTGAAAGAGCCAAAACCTTTTTCTTGTAGATCGTAGATGAATCTGAGAGATTTTTTGGGTGTCCTTGCCTTGGAAGTTTGGAACATAATCCTTAAGTTCTTGTTGATGCAGTATTAGATGCGAAGTTTCAAAGTAGGCATGGTTATATAAATTCTCATCTCAGAACTATCATTGCATCAATTTAAGAATTTTCAATCCTTTATAGTCTAGACAAGAGAAGTATGGAGTAGTGTTCCAATGCTAAAGTCTTATTGTGAATCTCTTTGCTATTAGTGGTTCAAAAATGAGGAATTTGTCTTCTGCACCAAATGAGAAATATTCACAATATGTGCTAGGAAGGAATAAGTCCATAAGATCGAGTATGCAAGAACTGAGAATTGCAAAATTGGCTTACATATGACTTCCACAGAGAAATTTTCACACTTTTCGAACCCACAGTAAAGGTTTTGAACCCTAATCAAACCCACAGTCAAGGTTTCAAACCCTGTCGAACCCACAGTCAAAAAACCGAACCTAAGGCGTATTTGACCCGAACCGGACCCGAATTTCCAACCCGGACCGAACCCAAATCCTACCCGGGCTTCCCAAGGGCGAACCCGGTAACATAGAGGAATAGAAAAAAAACATGTTTGGCAATATTTTTTAGCAGACTAGAGAGGATTGGGTCTGTAAAGGGGATGCCAATATGGTCTAAATTTGTATATCTGTGTTGAATTGGAATCATATCAACATTCATGAATAAATAGTTGTTAGCAGTGGACAAATCCTCAAGAGCATAGTTCGTAAACTCAAACTCAGAGAGTACTCGACAAGCCAAAAAAATTGACTCAGAAAGTACTCAGCAAAACTCGGCACCTTAAAAACACTTAAATTTTTGAAAAAAACAGATTTTTTTGAAAAAGTATAAATTTTATGCAAAATATAGCTACAAAATGAATCAAATGAGTTTGGTGGGGGTTTGGGGGAAACACTCTTAGCAACGTGTGGGGGTTTGGGGGTAGCATCCCTCATGGGGGTCTGGAGGTAATGCTCCTAGTGGGATCGAGGAGCAATGCTCCTTGTGGGGGGGTCTGGGGGCAACACCTCCAATGGGATCTAGGGGCAATGCCCCAAATTAAGGCCTTTAAGGCCTTTGAAATCACACAAAACTTCATCATGCACACCATTTTCACAATTTTCTCAATTAGGGAAGAAATTAGGTATTTGACACATTTTTGTTGAAATTATTTTCTCTCCAACTGCTGAGGAAGTGTGAGGGGTGTTCATGTATTTATAGGGCAAAATCATGATTTTTTTGAAAAAAATTTCCACTTTTTTTATTCTTCTTTTTTTTTGTATTTTGCATTTTTTATGCATCTGTTGAGTATTTTTGTCAAACTCGCTGATTTTTTGGCGAGTACTTGCCAAAAAATCGGTGAGTTTGATTGGTGAGTTAACTCGCGAGTTACTCGACCAAGTTCAAATGTGGTGAGTGCTCGTCGACTAGGAAAGTATTCGCCGAGTTTTCCAACAATGCTCAAGAGATAACAAACCAGTAACAGACCATTTCAGGTCAACCTTGACCACTGACAACAACTAGCATGAATCAATTCAAGTCCAGGAAATCCTACTCCAACAAATCCCTAATCTCATTTCAAAGGAAGAAAATAGTTCTCCTCGAAAGAAGAAACTGAGGAAGATCTGAGAACAATTATTCTGAATTCTCTAAATCAACCTTGATAAAGCTCTGGGACAAGCAAAAAATTGCTCATTCAAGTCAATGCTACATGGCTCCCCAGTTCCCATAATACAAAATAAATTGCACAGGCATAAAAAAATGGAGCAATACAAATCAATGGCTCTTTATGATATTATGCATAAAGCCTCTTCTCCAGAGACTCATATCAGAAACACAATTAGTTGCCCTTAGAAGGAAAATGATAAACTGCATACAATTCACGGATAAGATGAGAAGCTGCATGTGCACACCCCCTCCTACATCACCATAAATGGTAAAAAAGGCAAGTGGTTCAAATGTTCCTGAGGCCCAAGGCAGGAAAATCTCATCCCCTACATCTTCATTATCATGGGAGAAATATTCCTGGGAATCCTAGTCTTCAACGAGAAGAAAAAGATGATATTTGGGCTGACAATAGTAAATGGAGAGGTGGCTGCTCAGGGTACCAATTTGCAGACGACAGTACCTTGTCCTCCAATCCATGCCTTTAAAAGCAATAATTCAGTAGTAATAGAAAGCTTATGAGCAGAAAATAAATGACAACAAAAGTACAAAATTCTAGGATGTTCCAAACTGCAGGGTAAAGAAAATACCTACCATCTTGGCTACAAGGGCGTGCATTTGCCAATGAACTGTATTTGGATTGCAATACATTGGATTTGGAAGGCAAAAAGTGGGCTGTGGAAAACCACAATTAACAAAATAAACATCAAGATAGAGAATTTTAACCAAAAAATGGCATTCCTTTGTTGGCTGTCTTCTGCGAGCAATTATATTAGCCATTCCTATCTATATCCTCAGCCTCATCAAAATCCGATGCAGCATGCGATGCAAATTCCTATGGCAAGGAATATAGAGACATTCAAACATTCCCTTTGTGTCCCATGAAGACATCTATAACAGCAAAAGTAAAGGGCGGTTGAATAGAACAAGTGTAAAGAATTTCAGCACTGCTTTAGCAATGAGGTTAGCATGGAGACTAAAATAAATCTGTCCTTTCCTTGGGCTATGAAGTTTTCAAGAAAAATCTACACTTGAAAAAAGATGAAATTTTACAAAATACCAGAACTTTGTGCAAACCAACATTGCTAAAAGTGGTGATCTGATATTACAAAAATTGCTTTGTCAAGCAAGACTAGTAACCAACTAAGGTGAAACAGTAAATATAGTACCAACCGAGTAAGCTAAGCTGTCCAAAAAGTGACAGCAGATAATTTAAGTTATTACAACTTAGAAAATACCCTAAAACGCATATAGTTCCATTATTCTCAAGGTGTGTTTTCGATCTCTTCTGAAAGGTAATTTCTTAAACTTAAAAGAAGCATGTTGTCACCAACTTATTCTTGTCTGGTTCATATAAGGCTATGTGCTGTGGAGAAACTACTAGATTTCAATACTATTTTTGTCATATAAAAATGGGTATGTGCTGTAGATTAACCCCATGTCTCCATGCCGCTGCTTAACTCCATTTTCTGTTTAAATTTACACAGTGGAGTGTTCCCATGCATAAATTTTATTGTTGGCAAAAGATAATTTGGAACCTTTTCATATTTTAATGAAGCAGCTACTAGCTACTGTTTAGCAACTGAAAAAAAGCTATGGAAAAAAGTAGGGGGCTAGAAATAAGCACCAACCGCATATTGCTAAAAATTCACATGGCTCCAGAAATTTCTTTACCTTTTTTAATATTTATTTCCATTTTTCTTTGTCTAATTTTTTATTGTACAATACAAATTTAATCAGGCTGCTTAAAACTAAGCAGAAAAATTCAACATTCAAGTCCACAAATAACTCCTAAATAAGTTGAGTAGTGGCTGCTAGCCAAAATAAGCTAAGCAGCCACATGGGGACCTTTATTACATCTATATTATAGAAGCCTGATTCTTGATGCAATTTGTGTTTGAATATATTTTGGGTTAAATCATATTTTGTTTTCTGAACAAGTAGACAAATTTATTGAGTCTTGAACATGTCATAAGAGATTAATCTAGAAATATTTAAATAATTGATTGTCTATTTAGTTATCTTGTTGAAATGGAGTTCTTATGTGAATTGTGGATAAAATGAAATTCAGATAAATGAAAATGAAGTTACAATCTACATGAACTAAGTTTTGTTAATTAAAGTATTAAAAATATAATTTATATATTCTTTTAATATTAAAAAAATAATTTACAAACATGGTTCATAGACCAATAGTAATATCAAGGATACAAAAGTTATATTGTAACAACCTTCAAGTTGCATTCAATTTTGTTTTAAGGAATTTAAAATCTTTCTTTTTAGTAATTTTGAAAACTTAAAAAAAAGAAAAGAAAAAATAATTAATTTTTGAAATAATGAATTATGAGATTAAAATTAATTTTTAAAAATTTACATTATCTAAATTATTCAAAATAAATAAATAAAATATAATAGAATAGAATTTAAAGAAAATTAAAAATAAAATAAAAACAAGCTAAAAACAAGTGGGAGTACTTGCTTATCTACTATTATAAAATTATATTTGTTGGGTAGTTGATAAATTATTTATGGAATGCCAATTTAAGGGCAAGTCAAATAATAGTTTAAAATAATAGATTCTTGCAAGTCATGTATTGTAACCACACAGTGGCAAGTACCTATTTTTGAAGGAATATAATATAAGTATTTGTTGTGTATCTGGTCTTTTGGATTGTAATATAAGTATTTGTTGTGTAGTTGATGGACAATTCATAACAACAATTTAAAAATAGGTCACATAATAGTTTGAGATCAATAAATTATTGCAAGTTGATTGTATCATGATTTTATTAGATTTATGAATATTATAGTTGTTAGGGTTATGCAACTACGACTCACAATTGAAGTTGAGTTTGTTTATTAAAATAAATATTTGTTAAATGTTTATAAGCAAATGATTGTTTTTCAAAAACTTTTGTAATTTTGATTGGTTGATTTTGAGTTTAATGGAAAATAAAATAAAATAATTCTTCACTAGTTTTAAAATAAAATAAAATACTTTAAAGAAAATGAAATTGTTTTAAAGTGGTTATAAGAAAAAAAAGCTCTTCAATAAATTAAACAAATGTCACATAATGAATACTTGCATATTTAGTATTGTATTGTAGCAATTGTATTTGTTGGTTAGTCAATAAATAATTTGTGAAATATCAATTTAGGAACAATTCACATAATAGTTTGAAATAATAGATTGTTGCAAGTCATATCTATTGTAGCCACATAGTCGCAAGTACCTATTTTTGTATGAATGTAATACAAGTATTTCTTGTGTAATTTTTTATTATAGGAAAAACAAGTTTTGAAGGGACCCCAAAACCCCTTATAGAAAAGACTGTTGCATTTAAAGATGATCAAGATAAACAAAGAAGCCACTTATAAGCAAAAAAACAATGAACAATTAGCAAAAAAGGACAAAACTAGCAAACAGTTACAAAATTTTCAAAATATTAGCAGCTTCCAGATCATTGCCTATAATCTTCTCATGCATCTCCATGACCTCTTCAACCTCCTTCGCAGGAACCCCCAAGTTCTTCTTGGTTTTATTGCATGTACAAGTGCAAGGGCCCTTCTCACTATCACCTCCTTTTAGAGCTTTAGGGGGATCCACCAGATCAGCAGAAGCATCTTTCACACCAAAGGAATCTCCTTTCCATAACCTAGCTTTCTCATTGAGAAATTGAAGACACTTAAATTCATTATGGAGAACAAATTTACTAACGTTAACCACCTTTTCTAGGTTCTCATAAGCTCTAGCCATTTTATCCTCTAAGACCGAGATTCTAAACTCAAAATCTCTTTTCAACTTCAACATTTAATCTGTCACAGTCATTAGAACGTCAAACAATTGATTCACCTAATCCTGAACAAAAGGTCCTTGGGGATTACGAGTAACCCAAACAATGTGAACCAAAGAATGAACCTTCACATTGGTTAAGTTTAGTTCATTAAACATCCACTTGAAAAATGTAAAAAAATTAAGAGAGCCATCTCTCGCCATCCCTAAAACATTAGGCAATTCCTCGTTGTTACAATTAAAGGTTTCCCTGTCATCAACTAGATCCCCAGGATCAACTTGATCAACCTGCACATCTTGCAACATGTCCTTACCTTTATTATCACCATCAAGAACCTTGATTTTGCACAAAGTCCTCTCCACCTCTGCAACCTCACAAGTGCCCAACTCCTTAACCTTCTTAAGACCATCATTAATAGACCGATGGGTGTCAATATTGGGAGTATCATCAAGTTCAACACTAATAGTTTCCTCCTGAGGTAGACATTGCCTACTGCCAACATGCACCTTTCCCTTCACCTTCTTCAGATTACTTTCTTTCGATAAACTCATCTTCCTCTTCTAGTCTGAGACAGGGGACTCCACCTCATTCAAATCAACATCCTCTGCCACCTTCTTCTTACCAAAGGTATCGCCCTTCACCTTAAGCTTTTTCATAGCAGGGGTCGAGAATTTACTTAATTTGACCATCAGGGTTTTAGTGAAACCTTCAAGAACCTGCGCTTCCTCTGCCTCCTCACTACCAGTCATATATTCTGACTTAAAGTGCTTAGAAGATTTGGTCTTCTTTTTATTGTTAGCAACAAACTCCTTAGGAGGGTTCAAGAGGACCTCCATAGAGGCTTCTGACCCAGCTTCATACTCCTCAAAATTAGAGTCATTATCAAAACCAGTATCATACCCAAAATTAGACTGCTTAGGGCGAACTTTAAAAATTTTCTTGGGTTCCTCAGGAATTGAGTAGGACTTGGCATAATCCATAATGAGGAGAATTAAGCCCTCATGGAGAATAGGGTTCTTAGGATTTCTTTTGAAGTCTTTAATACTATTCTCAAGGGAAGCTAACATGTAGTAGGGAAAATAAACCCTCTTCTTGTGCCTAAAATGATTAAGAAATACAAAATGATAACCAACAAGAATAGAGAGGCAGCCATCCAAAGTAATATACCTCATAATTTCAAATGCCACATCACCCCAAATAGTTTTGTTAGAGGAACGAGCAAAACTTCCACACTTCGCCTTCTCTAGTTGACCCTTTTGTTACCCTTAAAAAAGATAGAAATGACAACATTAGACTCTTTTTTGTCTTTGTAAACCTTTCTACTGTTTGTCGCCATACTAGTAATTTGACCAATGAATTCTTCAGTAATATTAAATTCCATGTCGAACACCCTCAAGACTCTATTTTTCCATCCTTTGACAAAATCTTACGAAACCACCAGGTCAAATCCATGAATTCTCTCAATGTAGTTGGTGATACCCCTCACCTCCAACAACCCCCAAATCTTCATGTTACTTTTATAAGAATCATAGGAAATTGGCTCAACACGATTCCTCTCACCACCCATGACGATTGTAGAGCAAAGCCACAATAACTTCAAGTATTTGTAGAGAATGCAAAATAGAAGAAGTCTCGAGAAGGAATAGGCATTGCAAATTCCCACAATTTGTGTGAAAGTCTTGAAATGACTAGAGGTAATTATATTCCTTAAATGCTCAACTTTACGAAACTCTACCAAATCATTAAATTGCAAGTGATTGTCCCCTAAGAAATCACACTTGGACTTGAATATCCACGTGAGAATCGACATGTGATTTAAAATAATCATGAAGGGAACCCCTTCTCTAGACAACTTGCAAATCATGATTAACTATAGATTGAATGTCGATGGGGAGAGGGTCAATCCTATCCCAAACTTTATACTCATGAACCCCAAAATTGGCAAACTTATCTACAAGGCAATTACCCTCATGATAAATGTGAGATATGAAGCATTGTTCAAAGGAATTCAAAATGTCCAAGGCATCAAGAATAATAGGTTCTATAGACCAAGAAGAAGGGGTAGTCTTTTTAAGGTAATTTATCATTTAAGGAATCACCCTCAATCCACACCTTGCTAAAGCCTTTAGATTGAGCCAACATCAGACCATGGTAGGCAGTTGATGCTTCTGCAAAGTGGTTTGTCTAGGTTCCCAAAGAGAGTGCCACCATGAAAACAAACCTACCATCAGAATCACACAACACTCCCCCACAACTAGCAGGTCTCAGATTACCTTTCGAAGCTCCATCAAAATTAACTTCACCCAACCAACAAGAGGAGCTCTGCAAACAACATCCTTTCTAGAAGCCTTGCCTTTCCTCAAAGGAAGAGAAATATCATAGGGGAGGTTCCAATTCTGGGAGACAAGAGAGTCACAAGGCGCCACAACAATTTTAAGCCCATTTTGATAGGACATCTCAAAAAGAAAGTTTTCTTTGATAGAAACACAAATCTTATAAGAAATCCTAATTGGGGGAAGGGAAGCATCCCTAAAAAAAATGTTTTTTATTTCCAACCAAATTCCCCACGCCACATGAGGGAGAGTAAGAGACCAAAGGAAGTCTAGAGCAGGATTGGAGGACAGGCTTGACTATTGAGACCACATAACCCCAATAGAAGATGGGAAGACCCAACACAAGTTCTAGAGAGAGAGAGAAAATGGGCCCAAACATCCCTCACATACCTGCAACCAACCAAAAGATGGAAAATATCCTTCGCAGTCTCTTCGCAAAGAAAACATATGTTAGGCATCATAAAACCCCTTTGCAAAAGGTTATCAATAGTAGTGACTTTGTTTTGGAAAAATAATCAAACAAAAATATTCACTTTAGGAATAAACTTGGGGAACCAAAGAGACACCCAAAAAGGGATAGGGCCAATAAAAAGTAGATTGGTTAGAGAAAGTCGATGAAACAAAAAATTTGCCACTTGAAGAAAACTGCCACACTACCTTATCCACCAGGGAAACAAAAGGAATATGAATAGAAGATAAAGCTTTGTAGAGAGACTCCAACCCAGGATTAATCACATGAAGCCTTTCCAAGAACCATCAACAATGTAATTAGCAACAAATTTGCGAAAATAATGTATACAAAAGTCCTTAAAGGGATGAGCCCATGGCTCATCTTTGAGAGGGCCATTACCAATCCACCAATCCTCCCAAAAGAGAATCCTGCTACCATTTCCCAATTGCCACTACAACCCCTTCAAGATAATACTTGTGGATTTAATCATGAAATTCCATAGGGTAGAACCAAAAGGGGGGGTATAACCACTAGTGAGAAGATCCTTGATACAATCCACCCCCTGGAGGTATTTACAAGAGACAATATGATCCCATTCACTGTTGCTAGAGATAAGGTTCCAAAGCTTCTTAGCTAATAAGGTGAGGTTAAATTCTCTAATTTTACGGATACCCAAACCACCAACCTTCTTAGGCCTGCAAACATCATCCCAAGAAACTAAATGCATCTTTTTCTTCTCTTCAACTCTTGATTGAAGGAATTTTTTTTTAAGACTTTCAATCTTCTCAACAAACTTTTAAGGCATTTGAAAGAGACTCAAAGCATAAACCAGGAGATTTTGGAAGGTAGACTTAATCAATTGAAATTTCCCAGCTTGGCTTAACAAAGCACCTCTCCACCCAACCAACTTAGAATTAAAATTATCAACCAAACCACACTAGAAAGAGTCAAGAACAACATTAGAGTGCAATGGAAGGCCCAAGTAAGAAGACAAAAAATTCCCCAATCTAGCACTACAAAATCCTCACAATTCTACGCTACTTGTGCTTAGGAGTGTTGAGAAAAAACATAGTACTCTTGGGAAGACTAATTTTCTCCCCCAAAGCCACTTCATATTTCTACAGAATAAGTTTGATAGTTTTTGCCTCTTTGATGGAAGACTCACCAAGGATGAGGGTGTCATCCACAAATTGTTGGTGGGAGTAGACATGATTTCTTGAAGAAGGAGAAAGACCAACCCATAAACTAGCATTATTCGACCTCTGAATTAATCTCCCAAGAGATTCCACCATAATGATAAAGAGGAAGGGAGAAATAGGATATCCCTATCTCAAACCCGTCAAGCAAGAAAATAAAGGAGAGGGGGAGCCATTGACCAAAACAAAAAAAAATTGAAGTAGAAATTAATTGCCTAACCAACAACACCAACTTATCCCTAAAGCCAAAAGCTTTCATAATCTTTAGGAGGAATCCCCAATCAACTCTATCATAGGCTTTGAAAAGATCCAACTTCAAAAGAAAACTCGCCTGTTTATTAACCGTTAGAAGGAGTGAATATTCTCATGGATAGTGAGGATCAAATCAAGGATTTGTCTACCAGGCACAAAACCATTTTGTTGAACCGAAATAATTTGAGGGAAAACCTTATGTAATCTTACCACCAACACTTTAGAGAAAATATTATAGATAGAATTACACAGGCTTATGAGACGAAACTCTCCAAAAGAAGAGGCATTAGGGGAAATTTACATAAAAATGGGTCTCTTAAAAAGAGGCATTTTGTCTACCAGGTACAAAACCATTTTGTTGAACTAAAATAATTTGAGGGAAAACCTTCTATAATCTTACCACCAACACTTTAGAGAAAATATTATAGAGAGAATTACACAGGCTTATGGGATGAAATTCTCCAAAAGAAGAGGCATTAGGGGAAATTTACATAAAAAATGGGTCCCCTAAGGAACTCTAATTTTTTTTTTTTATCTCAAATAATACAAATTATTTAAATATAAAAAATATAAATTACTTAACTACATGAGTTAAGTGGGAACACATGTTTCTATTATAATTCCTTAAATCCATTATTTTTTTAAAAGTGGTAACATATATTTTTATTGACAAACTCAAGTTCACTTTTCATTTTAGATTTTTTTTTTCTTGATTTTTTATTTTTTATATAAAATATCTTAAACTCAAGTTCATTTAAAAAAAAAAAGTGGTAACATATATTTCTATTATAATTTATTAAAAAAATCAAGTTCACTTTCTTTTCTTGATTATTTGTTTTTATTTAAAAAATGATAAAGTAAAAGTAACTTTAGATATTTTATTTTATACTTAATATTTTATTTTATATAAAATTTATATACCAGTATATTTATATTTAAAAATATATATCTAAATTAGTCAAGGGATATCTCTTTTCCATAGTTTATTTGATTTTCTCTTTTTTTTTCTTCCATCATTTTAATTTTTTTTGTTTGATATTTTTGGTGATTTTCTCCAACTTTTTCTCCTTCCAATTATTTCGAATGAAATTGCAGAAAACATATTTTTTAGTTTTTGTGCTAGAAAAACAAAAAACTGATCACCTCACTTTATATGCTCCCTTTAAGCCAATTTTTATGATGCTTGAACCTACAAAAACAAATGAAAAATGAAAAATGGACTAATTTGTTTCAAAAAAATAATTTTATAAAATAAGAAGCACAGATGAATTTTATTACAAATTAATTTTATTCCAAATTTTTAAAATATTTTTAAGAAAATTTTTGTTAAAATATTTTTGAAATGCTTTTTATATATATTTTTGTTTTAAGAATGAAAATATTTTTTAAAAAACATAATAATTTCTATAATAGAACTTAAGAATATAAATATAAAAAACAAAAAGAATATTTTATATTTAGAAAGATGAATGAGATAGAATAAGATATGTAGAGTTAAATTAACCATCATGAGTTAATTCATAGGATTTTAGAAAGTTTTATTTTATAAAATAAATAATTGTATTTTTATTTTGGATGATGGGTTGATGTCATCTTTTAATTGATTTTTGATAACTCAAAAAATTGATGATGTCATCCTTAGGAGGCCCATTTTTATGTAAATTTCCCCTAATGCCCTGAATTCTTCGAAACAAGAACAATAAAAGAGGAATTTAATTCTTTCAAAATATTATTGTTGCCAAAGAACTCTTTTGTAGCATTCGAAACATCCTTAGCCACAATATCCCAAAAAGACTAGAAGAACATAGGGAAGCCATCGAGCCCAGGTGTCTTATTACCTTCAAAGGAGAAAACCACACTTTTAATCTCATCATCTTAAGGTATGTGAACCAACTACCTATTGAGGTCATTACAGATGATGTGAGGCATGTCCATTAAAAGGTCATATTGAGCAATCAAATCCAAAATATCATCAATAGACAACATGTCAGAGAAAAAGGAGGTAGCAACCTTCATAATATCCTCATCATTATCCAACACCTGATTGTTGAACTTGATAGAATTAATACGATTCGAGGCCCTATGATTCAACGTAGAAAGATGGAAAAATCTGGTATTCCTATCCCCACTTTTCAACCACAGGATCCTCGACCTTTTTTTTCCAGAATTCCTCCTCCTTGGCTATAATGTTATGCAACCTAGACAAGAGAAAATTCTCATGTTGAATAAGAACAGGGTCATAACCAAACACTTGAATAGAAAGTTGAACCGTTTGAAGCCCATCCTTAATAGCAGCTTTTTCATCAAATATATTTGACCAAAAGATAACCTATTCCACTTCCGAACATTGAATTTGACATTATCCAACTTCTTAGCCACCCTATACATAGCAGAACCAACAACACGAATATTCCACCACGACTAAATTTTGTCCATGATCTCAAGATGGCAGGTCCACATTTTCTCGAACCTGAAAGGGAAGTGTTTCCTTCTACCTAATAGTTCCCCCGAAAGGGAGAGAGGAAAGTGATCATAACCCAACCTAGTCAGGGCTGAGAGATAGAAAGAATAAGAAAGAAACTGGTCATGCAAGAGAAGAGCTAGATCAAGCTTAACCTAAATTAGAGCCTCATCAACTCTTCAATTCATCCAAGTATAAGAAGCTCCTTGGAGATCCAAATCCAACAAGGCATTATCATTGATAAGATTCATAAGATCAATTATGCTATCATCTACAACCTGGGACCCCCCTTCTTTTTAGAATTATTTAAGGGGTATTGAAATCCCCCATAACCAACCAATTATTAAAAGGAAATTGAGGTTTAAAAGAGCTTAAACTTTCCCAAAATTTCTTCCTAGCACCCTTACTATTAGGAGCATATATATTAGAGAGGGTCCAAGAAAAATTATCTCGAACATTCTTGAAAGAAGTAGCCATATGATTAAAATCTTCAAAAAGAGCCAAATTTTGAATCACCTTGGGATTCCAAAAGGTGACAATACCAACAGACATCCCGGCTACCTCAAAACAATGCATCCCACAATCTTTGAAGAGTCTGTTCTTAATTTTACTCAACTTGTCCATCCCCATTTTAGTTTCTTGAATCAAAATTATATTAGGTCTATGATCTCTTACTAGGTTGGAAAGGAGATCATATTTGTGAGGGTGATTTAACCCTCTCAAGTTCCAAGAGATAATCTTCATCAGAACTTAAGAGGGGTGCTCTTAGAGCACATCTCAATTAAATTCCTCTAAGTACCATCAACTATATCCATTATGCTCTCCTTATTCTGAGTAACCTGGGATGGAGGGTGAATTTTACCTCTCGGCTCTGAACCATAGTTAGATATTTGTCTATTTCTTGTAGACACTTCGAGGGAGGGGAGTGTTTCTTTCTATTTCTACCTTTCTCCATTATAAAAGGAGGATCAACAAAGTCACCACCATCCCCCTAAGAGGGTTTGTTATTCAAACATCCTTTAGATCCTTCCACCACAGAGGTAGAAACATTAGCAACAGGGGGTGACCTCAAACCCTTAATCTTCTAGGATATAGGGGAAGCAGCCTTATAGACCACAACTGAGTTCAAATCTCCCAACTACCTCGAAGGAGAGGGAAAATTAGACACCACAAAATCGTTTGCCAAATCCTTAGTTCCCTTAGGAATTGGGAGAGACAAATCATTACTTCATCAAACTTAGGAACCACACTATGCTCATTTTGAACTTGACCACACTTAGGGGCCACACTATGCTTCTCTAGGGAGACATCCACAGATGCATCTTCCTTGATAACAGACTCCACATTTCCCCCTAAAGCCTTAATAGCACCCTTTGAGGCATCAACTCACTCCTTTTCCCTCCATTGCTTAATTGAAGGCTTCTAAACCTTTGATGGACATTTCTTAGCCCAGTGCCCAACTTTCTTACAGTGAAATCATGCAAATAGAATGGACTCGAATTCCACCATTTTCTCCCAAACACCAAGTATAGAGCTAATCTTCACAACCAAAGGAAGGTCTGTTGATTGCTCAACATTCACACAAAAATGAGCATACACTAGGTGCTTTCTCGAAGCAGTCATTTGATCAATAAACAGTCAATTTACAAGGTATTAGCTACCCCTTTAAAAACTTCTTCATCCCAAAATTCAAGTGGGAGGCCTGGAAGCCTCACCCAAACCGATGCCACCGTAAAAGAGCATAAATTCAGGTTAAAACTAGGCTCCCACTTTTTCAACACCAATGAATATTTTCCAATAAACCAAGGTCCACCCATAAAAGCTAGAATAAGATCATCCTCACAGTTGAAGGAAAATGAGAAGAACCCCTTAGCCATTGTAGCTACATCCACCTAACCCTTAGGATGCCAATGGTTCAAGGAGAACTTATGGAACAGTTCAATATGGAGACGAGGTCCCAAATTTTTTTCCAACAATTTCATATCCATGTTTGAGACACTCTTCTCAACAATGCAATCAGGGACCAAAATCACCAGTAGAAGCATTTGAATGAAAACCCACAATAGGTGAACTTATCCTTTGGGTTTCGTGCCAAATAGGTTTGGCCACTTGAGAGAAACTTTTGAGGACATACTACTTCCCATCTTATCACCAGTAGGAGGTTGAGGCACAAAACAAGAGGATATGAAACCTGTGTTTGTATCAACACTAGACTAATCGCATCTAATCTTTTCAACAACAAGAATCTCGAGCTTAGTATAGGATGAGGAAAACTGCGAAAGAATAGGAACATTAGGGGCCCCTTTCTCAATTGGGCACACATTCACTAAAAACACGGACCCACACCACTTACCATTAGCCAAAGAACCATCTGACATCACCCTACCATCAACAAATTGTCTGCCATTAATGCCAACTGCTGCACTAGGACTTCCTGACTTTGCTAAATTTGAAAATTCCACACCACCACCTCTACCACCCAAAGAGAGCTCCTTTCACTTGTAAGGTGACTTATTTCTTGTGTAGTTGATGGATGAGTCATGACAACAATTTAAAGGTTGGCTTTCAACAAATTATTGCAAGTTAAATATACCATGATCTTACTAAGTCTAAGAATATTACAATTGTTAGGGTTAATTTTGACCCGAAGCTTGATTCATACTAAACGCAACTATGATTGACATAATTGAAGTTGAGTTTATTTATCATACTAAATATTTGTAAAATATTGATGATTAAATGATTTATTTTTTCAAAAACTTTTGTAATTTGATTGATTGAATGATCACAAGATATAAATATAAATTTTAATTTTTTTAAATTTTTTTTTTAAGACTGCAGAATCGATTGAGTATCCATCCCCCTATAAACTATAGTGCGCCTAGTAAACGTTTTCACGTGATCGACGGCGCTAGCACGACACGCCCTCTAGTACCACGAGTTTGGGGGGAGACTAGACCTTGTGACCTCTTGCCTGCAATAGGATGCTTTATATAATAAATATAATATGTTTGTTTCATTTTTCAATTTGTGTATTAATAATATTATTATAAATATAAGTTATATTAATTTTATAATTGTATATTTTAGATATTTAAAATAATATTATTTAAATATATTATAAAACATTTAATAAAATTATTAATTATTATTAAAATGATTTTAATATAATTATTTTAAATTTTCAATTAAGAATATAAATTTAGTTCAAATAAATAAATGCAGTTTAAATAAATAAATAACATGTTTATTTGAATTTTTAGTTTTGGTATTAACAATATTATTAAAAATATAAATAATTACTAAAGACATATTTTTATAAAGTAAAAAATAATATTAATAATATATTAAAAAATCAAAATACAAATTAAAAATTAAACATATTAATTTTTTTACATCATCATATATGACACACTAATATTAATTATTATTTTATTTTATTTTATAAAGTACTCATTACCAAAAAAAGGGGTAACTCCTAAAATAATTTTATAATGCCTGTGTAATGGAATATGATCCATTCACCCATTTTTCCTTTATGTTCTTGCAAGGGCCCTTTAACATTTTACTTGATAATTTTTAGGCCCATAGTATTGGGTCCCTTAATTTATTCGCAAGATTAGTCTATATTTTATTAATAATAAAGCATTTACAAACGTTTGCCATGCAGGGATAAAATTAACTCAAAAAACCAAATAGTCCAACCAGCATAACCACCTTCAAAAAACCAACTATCCAATCAAACTAGCTATGAGAACGATAGAGTATCCAACCAAAAGGACACCACAAAAGCCATATTCGTGGTTGTTTCGCTAATAGGCTTCCAAAGAAATTGATAAAAGCTAACCCTAGCCCCTACATATCAAAAAAATCAACCCAAATCCTGACTTACATAAACTTGTTTAATTTAGCAAATTCCATAAATTCAGAGTTCCACTCCATGCCTCCAGTTGCCAGCAACCCAACGAATTTCTTCAGAAATTCGACCGCAATTGCCACTAGCATCCGATGTCTCATCAAACTCGACCCATGCAAATCCAGGAGGAATGGGAAGATCTTCACCGTCTCTTCTGTTCGAAACCGCTCCATGTCATAGGGCCTCAGACAACCCTTTCCTCAATCATTGCACTCAGCACCTCGTCCCCTCCCTCCACCAAGTCCTCTCTAAACATTTTAACCAACAAAATTTTTGCTTCTGCCTTCAGAACTTTACTATCCAGGAGCAAAGCCATGAACCGAGAGGAGACATGCAAATTGTCCCTCCCATATTCCGAGCACTCCAAATGACTAGAGTCCAAAACCATTTTCATGGCTGCCACCACCAACAGGTCATTATTTAGCAAAATTCGCTTTAACCTCTGGTCAGTAACCTCCGTGAATGTCGCTTGCCTCACCGACAACGTCAAAGAAATCAGAGTATCGGCTCCAAAATGCACAAGGCCTGCCACGTAGACCTCAATAATGAATTTCAAAGCCTTTGCCATGAGCCAACCAACTATGGTTGCACCCAACAGAGATGAGAGAAGAATACCTGCATACGCCACTTTCGCCTACAAAGAAAACTATACACCAAAATGAGGCTAGCATACAATAAATAAAAAATGTGAATCACAAGGCCGCCGTCACCACCCATGAATGGTACCCCGTCCAACGTGCAAGTTGTCTTTGCACAAGGGAGAGAAGCTTTCACCTTAGAAAACACTCATGTCAATGCGTTGGAGACAGAGTTGTAGCTGTCCTCCAAAGCAACCTGTATAACGTGCGAAAAGATAGGCCTTAACTCATACTTCAAACGTGAGTGCCTACACAACACTCGAAACCCCGTCACCCATCCACTATGACATCAAATGCCACCTCCCTCCTCCCTCTGCCAGCATGGAGGGACGCTCGCCCTTCATCCCATAACTAAGCCATGCTTTACCTCTTATTAGGGCCATAAATTTTAATGGGCCGCACATACTCTAATCATGTTTTGATATTGAACCATTCAACCTGCATTCCTTTTGTATGTGCCACCTTGTTATGAATTCAAACTTCAATGCAGTACGTGGCATTGTGCATTAATTGCCTCTTATTGATTTTCCTGAGGTAATAATGTTTCGCCAGTTTTCACACTTGTGTCTGGATCGACTCCAACTTGTTTAGGGGAGAGGACCCAGTAGTTGTGCACCCTAACTTCGCGCTTCTAATTATCCTACGTGGAAATTTCAAATCACTCCCAATTTTTTACAGCAGCTTACTTGGCAAGTCTCCTGCTTATAACTTTCGTTTCAGGGCCACATCAACATGCTTTTTGTCAAGGTGTCTAAAAAGGCCCAAAAAAAAAGTGCTACCAATACTTGTGCATTCACATCATGGATAGTTGAACGCTGATGTGGCATCACATGATTGGTTACTTTTTAGATCAAAAGAATACATTTTGTTTAATTATGGGTAGTCAAGTCACAGCTATTGACATTATATAACAACTACTATCACAACTATTAGGCATTATATTAACAACTACTATCACAACTATTGAAACATGCTCAACTATTGGGTCCTCTCCCCTAATGAAATCCTTTCGGTTTGACCTTGGCTTACTATTTTAGCTGTTGCATCCTTTATTGTATTATCAAGAAAGCACAGTTCTCGACATTCATGGAGACCCCTATCTTATTAACCAGTGATAGAAGCCAGTTGGCATTTTTGGGCCGAATCACTGATCAAAGACTAAAGCTTGTGTTACAGGAGAATGGTTTTCTAATGGTTAAAGTTTTAAAGCTTATTCTAGGGGAGAGGTTTGTGGTTTCTAAAGAACGCTATCGAGGCAATATAAACATTCTAGCACGGTTTGTTGCTTCTCTACTTGATCTTCGGGTTCCAAAGGAGGTAGTCATATAGATGGTCAGAGAATTATTTTTCCCCACCTGTTACGTTGCCTGGAAGAGGTCGTGGAAGCCACTCGGCTTGGTGTTAGGGTTCCCCGGTCAAGGGAATTGGGACAGCCACTGGGAGTGCATTGTCTCCCATTTCTACTGGACGTGAGTGGGGAAGAGCTCTTAAGGCATCAGAGCTAGACCTTGGTGGGTTACAAGTTTGTGAGGAAATTATATCAGTATGAGCCCATAGAAGACTTCGAGTGATTGGAAGAATTCATGGCGTATGGGGCTGAGTAATATGTAAAAGTGTTGGCCCAGTATTGGCATTTTCAGAAAAACCCTAGTATAGAATAGAAAAATGTTGTTTGCAAGATGAAAGAATCGTATAAGTACAGCCCAAGTCTTTTATATCCTAAAGCGAATTCAACATTATACTGTAAATTGATTTTTCTGATAATAAAAATAGTTTGTTATTATGTTCTCATGTAAATGTATTTGGTCATTTCTTTGAAACAAATGTCTGATTCTACTTTCGGGAATTTTTAAAAGATTTTTCCTTATTTTGGGAATTTGGGTGTTTTCCACTTGTTCAAGGAAAGTTATCAATACCCTGTGACCACACTTAGATTTAGTGTAATGTGGGTTTATAAGCCTTTAGGATTTGATTATATTGTAAATTGAAAACAAAACCCAAGAATTTAAATTGGCAAATATATGTGAGGAGGTCAAATAGACCAGGTTCACTACCCAAATTGAATTTGACTCTAGTATATGGATAATGCACAAATTTGTGTAAGTTTATCTTAGAAGCATGTAGCGAAGACAAGTCAATTGATCTAAACCCAAATTTTATTATTAGGTTTAGCTAAGAATTGAGAGCCCATTAAGGAAAACAAAGAATGATAAAAGGTAGTAGGGAAAAATACCTCAGAGCAATGATAGTTTCATTATAGACTAGATTGTGGGTCAATTTAAGGATAGGTAAGCTAGTTTGAATTTATGGATTTTTATGTTTCCAGAATCCACATATGGGATTCATTATTTAAGGTACCCTACTCACAATAAGTAAATCGGTATTCAATAAAGGGTAGGAGACATGGTGATGTGAGCAATGGTGAGGAATAAGCAAAGCTTTTCTCTTTCTCGACCAGAATCTTTAACGATAGGAAGTATTACCCATCTATAGAGAAGGCCATGTTTTGAAGGAATTTTTGGGGTATAGGACACTGTTTTGAGTAATTGTGCTTTACCACTGCAAAATACAACCGAGCCTTGATTTTTTCTTTGGTTATGAACCTCCCAAGTGTTACAATCCTTTTGTCTTGAACAAGATTATGACAATAATAATATGGTCGTTATGTTAGTTGTAATCAACTATCTTTCTTGAGAATGTGAAAATTTGGAAAAAAATAAAAATTATTTGATATAATCGCAATTATGAATGATTTTTTTTAATATATATATATGTGTGTGTGTGTGTGTGTGTGTGTGTGTGAATGTGTTGATGTTTTATTATTTTGAAAATGAAATAGTGAACAGTCTAACCCTATTTCTTTATCAAGTGGATGCAGGATGGACAAAAACTTGGAGGAAAGGGAAATATCATCAAGGAGAGGCCACAGTCTATAAAAGAACCAATTACCATCAAGTCACAAGTTTGGTGTAAGGTTGCTAACATGGTAATCATAACCTTGTGATAGTATTGCACTTAATTTAATAATTTTAAAACAAGTAATTGACTTCAACCTTAGGGTAAGAGTGAAACAAGTCAATTTAAACTGTGTATCTTCGTCCTCCTTGTGAAGGTCACGAATTTAACTCCTAAGGCGCACCTTGGAGTAGGGGATTGAATTAAATATTATTGCTATATTAATGTGAACCTTTGGAATCGCGATTGGGGAAATGAAAATGTCGAGAGGAAAAGTAAATCATTCTCATTTGAGATGGATGGCGGTAACTCCCCGCCACCCCTGCCACTATATCTTGGAAACACACACGAGGATGCATGCATACACTATCTTGGTCTTGGCTCGCCTAGTGATTTGGTGTGTCATTCTTCATACTTTTCTTCTTCCATTCAACATTTTTCCTTGGGGGGGTTTCTTTTCTATCTGGGTAGCCATGTCGAGCACCATTCTTTCTTGGATTCATCACTCTTTTTTGAGGGGAGAGGGGAACCAATCTTTATTCTGAGTAAATCTGCCACAATATCTTTCTTCCACATTGAAAAGGATCAATATATCTATTGTCATCATCTGTTTGTTGGAAGATTTCACCAGGAGGATTGTCGCATTTCAGTTATGTGAATACAGGCATGTTTATTAAGTGTCTTAAAATTGTTGAATCTTGCATAATGAAAAGTCTATTCTTTCATTTTGGAAATCGATGTATAATGTTGGTGTGTTCATTAGATTGACGTCTTGTCTAATGATTTATGATATCGAATTCTTTGCAAATCCTCATTGTTTCGTTTAGATGAATTATCTCTTCTTAATCCTTTTGAACTAGTTGTGGTCACCTCATCTTGCGACTGAGTTTTCTGAGTCATCCTCCATCATTGTTTTATTTGAAGTTAAATCCATACTCTATTCTTAGCTCTCGAATCAGAAATTGTATATTAATCTCTTTTCTTTTCTGTGTCAACTAATTGAAATATATTTAGAACTGAAGTGTTCTTCAACATCGACAAAGTCTAACAATCTCTCCTTAGTGAGTAAGAAATGAACATATTATTCTTGTTTGAAAAGAAAAGAAATATGAGCTGAGACACTGAAAATCTAAACTCAAGAGTCAAGTCTATTAATGTCGAGTAAGGGTGAGAGAGCTAATGGCACAAGAAAGGTGCTAATTATCATTAAATCCTTGGCCAAGGTTATGATGCTTAGAATAAGAATCATTCGGCCATCAAGAATCAGATATACCCCTGGTCAGAATGGTCATTCTAGTTAGGAGAACTTATAGTGAAAGATCGACCAGGTAGTATAGATTCTTGACACCAGACTCAGATGGAAAGATGGTAACTGGGAATCCGTTATAGACTGCACCTCATGAAGGGTTAGGTTTCTTCAATTGAAGAAACATGAGAGACTAGTAGGTCTTTGGTTGGGCGGAAAAGCCCTTGATGATGTTTCTGTTTCCCTCAAAGACTGAGTCTTGTTTCTAGCATTCCAACAGGAAGCCTTCAGACTGTACTCTCTCTCTCTTTACTTCAAAATATAATTATTTTATATTGTTTAATTTGCTGCTATTAAAATATGTTCTATTCATTTCTTATTTAATGGAATAGTTAGTTCATAACCAACTACATTTTTCAATTATATAAACTGTTAATTGTTCCATTTCAACTGAAATTGAAAAACCATAAGTTAGTTATTGAATGATAGAGTAGTTAATGCTTAGATTATTTATCTTTCATGTTTGTTATATGTGTTGAAACTCTCATTAGAAAAAATTAGTTAGTTACTCTTCAGCTGAATCTGGAAGTTAGCTACCATTCACAAATTGGAGAGAGCTAGTATGTTACATATGGTATCAGAGCTACCAGATTCAACACTGAACCTCGAGGCTCATCAAGCAAACATAGAAAAATGAAACCAACCATTGGTGATTTTCTAGGATGAGGATGCCGAAAACACCCTAAAAGAAGACCTGAGACCCCGTTTCCATCCGGCTGTGGAAAATCAGGCTGAGATATGATTAGTCCTATTGCTCTTTTCCCTTAGATTCAAAAACAATGGTTGAAGCTCTGAAGAGACATCAGAGAGAAAGAAGAAGATGGACTGCCGCTAGGAAAGAAACTGTTAGGTCATCTATTCTTGCTGAAACAAAAAAAAACTAGTTTTGAGAACCTTTTGAATAATAAGATCAAACCTGAAACATCTAAAGAAGTTCACATTCCAACTCCCGGATACAAACTTATTCCATTTTCTAAGTTTAGTGATCAGGAGGAACCTATCACAAACAATGACAGTGATTCCTAATCATTTTTGTATTAGAATCTATCACATGAAGTGATAGCCATTTTCTAAACAATTTTCTATTGAATCTATCACAGGAAGTGATAGCCATTTTGTAAATAATTTTGTATTGAATCTATCATAGGAATTGATAGCAATTTTGTAACCAATTCTGTATTGAATTTGTCACAAGAAGTGATATAAATTTTGTAAACTCTTTTACTTGTAATCTTGTAGCATTTGACCTGAGAAATAAAATTCAGATTTTTTTTGGTTGTTTATCTGCAATGAAAACTTCTTTAACTTATGTTGAGCAAACTATGGAAATTAATTAAAAAAAAAAAAACTAATTAGAATTACCAAACATATCCAGGAACTTCATTGGAATGGAAAATTCTGGAAATGGATTTAGAGGGGATCAGGATAACAACAATCCTATGAAAAAGTTAGATCAATTATTGAATCTGATGAATGAAACTCAGGCCTAACTAGTCAACCTAGAAAGGAAAGTAGAAGGGAAACTTGATATGAGAGATGAAAGGTCAGAAACCCAGAGTGATCGACACAAAGATAATTCTAAAACTTTGAACTTGGGAAACAAGAGAAGTCAATTAGCCAATGAACTCTCTAAAGATATGAAAAAGATCAAATCCCCTAAGTTTGAGGGATCTGCTTCAGGAGATGTTGTTGAGGCATGGCTGACCGAAATGGAAAAGTACTTTGAGCTAAGGGATTACTCTGATAATTCCATGGTAGCTTGGGTAGCCTATAAATTGATAGGAGAGGCCACTACTTGGTGGGAAAATAAAAGGGCAGAAATAGGTCTTGTGGTAGAAGAAGTGACCTGGGATCAGTTTGTGAGAATTTTTTGCCAAAGATGGCTACCACAATTGTTTTATGATCAAAAGCTGCTAGACTTTGAAAATCTCAAGCAAGGACCATTAACTGTTAATGAATATTGGGAAAAGTATACCCGTTTGTTAAAATATGTTCCACAGTACCAGCAGGATGAAGTTTTTTGTGTTTGAAAGTTTATTTTGGGGTTGAACAATCATATCGAGGGTCTAGTAGATGTTTTGGCACCACAAACTATGGATGAAGCATATGATTTTTTTTTTTGACAAGAGCAAAGGTTGAAAAAGGATGATTCCTTTAGGAATAAAAACCACAACAAAGTCAAATGGAACTAGTCATCTCAGAATTTCAAAAGGAAGGGCTACATGAACAATCAATATGACTACAAGAAGGATAAGAAGGGAAATAACAGTACTAGGAAGGAGAAATTAAATCAAACAAAGGTTCAGAAAAGAAGGGACCACTAGGGGGATGTTTTACATGTGGAGGAGAGCATTACGCTAACCAATGCCCTACCAGGATTCAAAATGGACAACAACATAAGCCTCTACCACCTTAGAAAAAACAATTCCAACAAAGGATCCATGTAGCAGTCGATAACAAGTAGGCGAAATATCAGGTCACACCCATTGAAACTACAGGTATGCTATATGGGAACCCGATAACCATTTTAATTGACACTAGAGTCACTGAATGTTTCTTATCCCCTAAATTGCTTGGTAAATTTCCTAAAAGAACCAGGTTCATGGCCAAATCACGGACGGTTGAATATCTTATTAATCAGACGAGAGCTTGGGTAGAGCAGTGTCTATTTGAAGCTAGGGTAGAACTTCCAGGCTTCACCACATAAATTAATCTTTACGTAGCACCTCTGGGTTCCTATGATGTGATCATTGGAATGAATTGGTTAAGAGAGCATAGGGCCAAGGTTGATTGTTTTGCAAAGACAACAGAGTGTGTGGGTGGCATAGAAAACACGGTGGTTATTCAAGGAATACAACGAGAGGTTAAGGTCTAGAAAATTTCAGCCATGTAGTTAAAAAGAAATAAAAGGAAAGGATGTCAAATATTTGCAGTTAAAATGGAAGAGGTTAGGGAATACAAGGAAATCCTATTTCATGATGATGTGGTAATGCATACTCAGAGTGTGGAAGAGGAAATGAAACCTGACTTTAAGGAAGAAACCTTCACTGTAAAATATCCTTACCTTTGGGAATACCAGGATGTGTTTCCAAAGGAGCTACCTGGTTTACTGCCTAGAAGAGTGTTTGATTTCTCTATAGATTTTGTATACACCTAAAAATGGTCTAGATAATCTAATTAATTAAATATAATTTATTTGATTAATTGACTCCTTTAATTCATCTACTATTAAATAAATAAAATTATTTATTTAATTCACTTCTAATTCTTCTATTATTTCATCTAAATTAAATAAGCAAATTTAATACTTTGTTTTATTTAATTATTAAATCCTCCTATTTTAATCACATCATTCTATCTAAATTAAATAAACAAATCACATACTTTGTTTTATTTAATTATCCATTTCTTCCATCTTAATTTAATAAACGACTTACTATAGTTTGTTTTATTAAATTAAATATCTTCTTTTATTAAATTGAATAAATCCACATATTCAATTAAAGTATCTATCTACAGCTGATTCATCTTTTCACTCATCATATGCACCTCCAAATTAGATATTTGATATCTAATCAAATTCAACACAACCTTCATAGGTAAATTTGGAGACAAATTTGCAGACAAACTTCTTCATCTTCTTCCATTGATTCTTCCTATCTTTTGGCTAAGTGTTTTTGTGGGGAGGAACAATCTCCATAATCATCTCAAGCTTCTTCATCTTTCACCATTCAATCCTTCAAATCAAATCCAGACCTTTGCTTTGCTGCCCCTTCACAAATGTGTTGTCGATAATTTATAAATACATCCTCTCTCTACAGGAAAAGGATCCCAACTTTGTGCAAACTTACATTGCAAAAATATATTTACAGCTTTTGAGAAATTTGGCATTTAGCAATTTAGAATCATTTCAATCATTTAGTTTATAATCACGTCTTTCATTATAGATTGCATCTTAATATAGCTTTCATTATCATATCACAACATATAACTTTCATTTATTAGCCATCAACATCATAGCTTTTACATCATATAGCTTGCATATCATTTAACAATCATATAGCTTATCATTCTCATTCTCTAGATTGGCATTTTAACAGTCACAGTGCTTACAAAATCTGAGAGCCCCTGTGATTTAATAAATCTTTGGAGATAGAGAGCAATATGACGCTTTCAATAGATTTCTTGCTTTTATTAGATTAATCGTTGTTTAAAATCTATTGATATAATGTCTTATTGATTGTGTTGGTTATTCATTTACACATATTTTACTCACAAATAAATTGGCGCTCACCATGGGGCCGAAAAACCCCACTTTAACATCTTTTTTTGAAAAGTATGCTTGTAGGCTTTTGACGTGTTTTCTTTTAGCGCGATCGAAAGTTTTTACGATGCATACGACAGATACTTTAGCGCATTTGAGTGTTGTTTCAATGCATCCACAAAATATTCTAGCGCATACAACACCTGTTCTGGCGTATCCTAGTTTCTATTTCACCAATCAGGGGGTTTTCTTTCAAAGCTTAGACCCTTTCTTTTAGCGCTTTCATCAAATTTTGTAGCGCATCTACCTTTTGTTTTAGTGCTTTTAAATTTTGTTTTAGCACATTTAATGACTGTGGTAGCGCATCAATTTTTTTTTGCATATTTTCAAAAATATGAGGATTAATAACTATTTTCTTGGTTGTAGGTACAAAACACGCTAATCAAAGACAATTGTGAGAAAAACTTACGCCAGTCAAAGAAAAAAACTTACAAATTTCTAATAATGTTTATAAGAATTTTAATTTAATTATTGCTTTTTCCTTTGGTTAAGATAGTGCATCTAACTTAATTAAAGAAATAGTTTGAACCCCATGTTCTGTGTTTCGAAAGCAATAGGCTTATGCTCTCCCCTTAACTGGGTGATCAAAATGCTAGACTTGCTATCCTACTTTATTAACTCCTTTAGAAGGCTTGTCGTAGTCGGAAAAAGTACTCACCCTATGTGAACAACCTAAGTGGGAACAACCAAAGCCAGGTTTTCCAACCCACTCTAATAAAAAGTGAATTTGGGGAAACCCACAATTCAATAGAAGTATGCAAGATAACCATCCCCAAAATCTTTGTTCTAAAGATTGGGAGGTCTCTTGAGGGAGTTTATCATTTTCTGCTCCGAACAGATACCCTATCTACGAACTTTAGTGTAGAATCCAACTGTGTAAGTTTTTGAACATTTTTTATATTACTGTGGAAGGGGAGGGAAGAATTTCCCCCCAAGGCACTCACCATATAACTATTAGAGACCTTGGCCAAAAGTGGAGGATTCAACTTTGGTTAAGACTCGGGAAAGGAAAAAACATGGGTGCCCTCTAGGGTGTGACAGGGCCTAGTGAGCTAACATAGTTGCAAGTTGTGGGCTGTGATATTCTAAGTGACCTACTTGAAAATTAGAAAAGTGTTTGAATTGTCTTTATTTGTGTCAAACTTATGGAAATTGAAAGAATCAGACTTGATTCTAGAACACTCACTACATGTTTAATACATAGAATCTGAAACAACTATTTACAATCTAGCTTTAGTGTGTGAAGTTATTTTCAAAGATATCATCCAATTAGATCATCAAACTCCAAGATTTACAAGCAAAACATCCCTCCAAAATATTCATTTGGCCAGAAAATTACATCCACGAATTAATCATTTTACTGAGAAAAACCAGAACAAATAGACGAAACTGTGAACATACTGACAACCTTCAATTTAGCGCAACCAACCTCTATTTTAGCGTATCTACCAAGTATTTCAACATATCTGCTATCCAAATAATGCATACAAACACTATTTTAGCACATCTGTCATATCTTACAATGCATATGCATAGTTTGTCACCATAATATACCCAGTATTTTGGCACAATCAACCTTTGTTTTGGGGCATCTACCTCGTTCGCTAGTGCATATATCCAATCTGTCAGCCCATACACCCTATTTACAATGCATTCACCCTATCTAACAACGCATACACCCTATCTTCCAGTGCATTCACATTCTGTTTTAGCGCATCTGAGGTCTGTTATAACACATCCACAAAACAAAAAAACTAGAGAGCTATTTTAAATTCCTATCAGAATGTTGACATCAGAACTCAGATCTTTATCAAAGCAAAAATATTTTCTTAGTCCAAACAGTGTCTTAAACTTGGAAAAATAGGACCTTACAAGTCATACTCTTTCAAATTAAACCAAGATCTACAAATTTTAAAGTTCCTAATCATCAAACACAATTCTTGATTATTACGTTAAGTTTCATTATCAGGATCACTCATCCTACAATCACAAAACGAAACAAAATAATCAGATTTTTAACTTAGTCTCATCAATAGAATTTATCATTCTATTCGACTTAATTTTGACTTAAGTTAATACCATTGGCACTTATCCAAACAAAAAGATCAGAGTTTAGTGAAAATAACAACACTTGTATGCCAATTTGGACAAGGTTACAAAGACAGAAACTTAGAGAAAAATAAATTGAAACACTAAATACCATGGCTAAAGAAAATCCCTTTCATAGATTCCACGAAAAGGACGGTAATGAAATAACCCAAGAGGACATTCAAACTACACAACAAGATCCTAACTTCATTCAATTCATGGAAAAAAATTTAGAACAAGATATGGAAAAATACCTTTTGATGCTAGTTGAACTAGGTGCAAAACTTCCAAAGGACTTTGACATTAATCGACTAAAAGAAGCACCTATAGTAGTTGAAACTGAACCACAAAACACACAACGCACAGATCAAGTGAATGTCTTAACACATCAAATGTAAAACTTGCAACAACAACTTTAAGATATGCAAAAAGGGACCACAAAAAGGTACTTGTTACAAGACATTTGTCCCTATCCTTTTGATCCAAGTGTAGACATGATACCATTTCCTAGACATTGCAAATTCCCAAAATATGACAAGTACAATGGTAAAACTGATCCAATTGATCATGTGAGGGAATTTAGAACCATGAGTTTAGAATTTGCACAAGAGGAAACTTATCTAATGAGGTTATTTCCAAGAAGCTTAGGAGGTCAATGTATGGAATGGTTCTCTAAACTACAACCAGGAATTTGATCTTTTGGAGAACTAGTCAATAGGTTTATCTCACAATTCTCCTACAATATTCAACATGAGATAACAATAAAGGAAATTTACAATACGAAACAAAAGAAAGGTGAAACATTCCTCTCATTTCTACAACGACGTCGAAGGTTGTTTGCTAGGTATCCTCGTTCCATACCTGAAGATGAAAAGATGGAACTATTCATTGACAACCTAACTGATGACATGAGCTATAGGCTTGAACTACAATGCCCCCCTACATTTGAGAAAGTAATTGAAAAAGGGCTCAAAATCGAAGAAGCCTTGGTTAAAAGAGGGCTAATAAAACACTACAATGAAGGATCAAATAATACAAACTCCTCAAATCACTACAACAACAATGATAAACCCAAGTTTTGGCAAAAGAATAGAAATACTAGTAACAATGATGCTGCAAATGAAACACAATTTATGTGAAACCGGTATTTAACTTAACGACAACAACTGTGAAGACCAATCAAAAAAATGACCAAAACATCAATCAAAATGTCAATCAGAACAACAATCTAATCAATGGAGAATCTGAACCACAATCATATCAAAAACCATCAAATCGAAGAAGATTCACACCATTGGGACAAACAATAGAATCAACAATGAGAGAACTTCTCACACATGGACTAATCACATTACTTGAAGCAAGAAATTGGGAACCAAGAGTCAAGCTGTCTTGGTGGAATGATGCATATTTATGTGACTTTCATAAAAACAAAGGACATAAAATGAATGATTGTATGTAGTTGAAACATCTAGTACAAGATTTGATTGACAACAGGAAAGTATTCATAGAAGGACATCAAACAAACAATGATCATAGTGCATTTAAAAATCCTTTACCAAATTATGAAAAGGGAGAATCTTCCTCTACAAACAGTAAAGGTAAAACTGTAAACTACATTTATGACAACACTATTCATTGTATCTCTACGGTTGAGAAGAATGATACTGCTGATAATCAAACTGATAGCGTTGGAATCAATGACATCATACCATTAAATCTGATCCCAAACATGGTCCCATCAAACAATTAGATTAATATCATAAAAATTAGGGAAAACCAAGATTACCAACCAGTCAACATGGCAACAAGGGGGCAATCCAAAGTAATATTGAAAGGAGTTTCATCTAAAACCACTATGACCCCTTCAAATCATTATAACATAGTCGACCAATTATAGAAAATACCAGCACAAATATCAATTTTAGAATTCCTTAAAATCTCACCATCTCATGAGGTTTTAGAACAAGCTCTTGTGGCCACAACAATACCCAATAATTTGGATGTTTGCAAGTTCCAGGCTATGGTGGGACACTTAACCACGCCTACTGCCTATCATTTTCCGAATAGGATGATGTATCACTTACTCATCCACACAATGCCATAGTTCACATCAAAGTCTTAATCCACAAACACCGAGTAAAACGTGTCTTAATAGATGGTGGAGCTGGTTTAAACGTTTGCACTTTGAAACTAATCCGTGCACTAGGATATTCTGATAATGCTATTGATGCCAGAAGGAAAATCACAATAAAAGCCTATGACGAAGAAGAAAGATCCTCCAAGGGATTGATTGTATTGCCTATTCAAGTGGGACCAATTGTGAAGAATATAGTTTTCCAAGTGTTAGACAAAGAGATGACTTATAATATACTCTAGGGACGTCCCTGGATTCATGAAATGCAAGAAGTACCTTCAACTTATCATCAGTGTTTAAAGTTTCCTGTCAATGGACAAGAAATCACTATTTCAGTTGACTACAACAATCCCCAATATTGCAGCACGCTTAAAACAACTCAAGACACTTTTGTGACCCATAATTGGGAAGCAAACACTTCTAGTTCATCCAACGGTGAAAGGAAACTAAATGTTGTATCTAAATGGGTTGAGAAAAAGGACCAATCAAAAGAGACAAGTGTTGCTGACTCCACTCCATCAAACAATGAAGCTCAATTGGATTCTCTATCACAACAATTCAAAGAAAAGATCCAGTTAAAAGACAAAGGCATGGGAGAGTATTCCATTGAACAATCTTTTTGTTTTTCACAGTTTTTTCCATCTCCAAAATCATATGGGCAGCCATCAACATCAAAACAACCATCATCACAACCTACCACGGTTTTAAATGATAGATTTATAAAGGCAGGTACTTTAGAGGACAAATTTGAGGATAAGGCCATCCTCAATTAGCTCTACAAAGATGATGAAGCATCTACATTAGCAACTATCATCATAAATATAGATCAATAGGAAAAGGGAAAAACAATATTAGAGAAAATGGGGTATGAAGGACAAGGACCTATTGATAAAAGAAAAAAGGGCATTGTAGAACCCATTCAACCTCTCACACTTCAGTCAAAAGACAAAACAAGACTGGGTTATACAGGGGAAACAAAAGAAGAAAACACTCATAGAGTTGTTGAAAGAATCCTTCAAATGCGGGATAGTTCTGAAATAGATTCCAATGAGTATGAATGGGATTCTTTATCTAAAGCATCATACAAGGACATACCAATTGATGTCATAAAAGAGTATGCACCCACATGTGAGGAGGGACAAAGCTCAGGGACTAGACTCCTTTTATTTGGATCACAAAATATCGATGACTCAAGTGAGGATGGACAAATATCGAGTGAGATAGATGACTTGGAGGAGAGTAATATCATAGACCTTGACATCACCACTGAAAACTTTGACAACATTGCTATTTGAATCCTTACTACAGTTGACCTTAGCCAATCTGATGACCTTTTACCCTTAATGCATCCAGAATTGATCAATTGGGAACCAACTGAACCTATCAATATTCCTATATTTGGGAATGATGATGCTATCGTAAATTTCTAATCATAATTCTCATAAAGATGCTTTGGGTCAGGAGGGTGTCAAATCTTTCAGTTGCAAAATCGAAAACAAGAATAATAGATCTAATGGTGAAAACCATTTAATGGTAGCATTAGATCTCGAAAAAGTAAAAACAAAGAACACATCTGATGGTGAAAACCTCTCCAAGGCACCAAAAGATGGGAGATTTGACACCCTTCCAGAACACTATCATGAAAGATCATCAATATTGGTGGAGCCTACATAGTCTATCAATATTGACACAACAGAAAAAGTAGAGACTCTACATCTGGCAGCATCTATGACTAAACAAGAAAAGCTTGCATTCACCAAATTCTTTGAAGAAAGACACATTAACTTCGCTTGGTCTTACTCTAATATGCCAGGGTTAGACCCAGATCTTCTAATGCATCATTTATCTCTATCATCTAGAATAAAACCCGTGAAACAAAAACTAAGGAAAATGCATCCACATATTGCCTTGTTGGTAAAGGCTGAGCTGAAAAAGTTGTTAGATGCAGGATTCATCAGATCTATTGATTATGCTGAGTGGATTTCTAATATTGTACCCATTTCTAAACTGGATAATAGTATCAGAATTGTATTGACTTCAAAGATCTCAACAAGGCATGTCTAAAGGACAATTTTCCTTTGCCAAACATTGATATTATTGTCGACTTAACAATAGGACATGCCATGTTATCACTAATGGATGGCTTCTCAGCTTACAACCAAATCAAGATTGCACCAGAAGATCAAGAGAAGGCAATATTCATGTGTCCATGGGGAGAATTCTGCTGGAATGTCATGCCTTTTGGTTTGAAAAACATAGGAGGTACATATCAATGAGCAATGACCACCATTTTCCATGACTTGATGCATACTTTTATGGAAGATTACGTGGATGATATATTAGCAAAGTCATATACCAGAGAAGGACATCTAGAGATCCTGGAAAAAATCTTTACCAGACTAGAGAAGTTCAATGTCAGATTAAATCCTAAGAAATGTGTGTTTGGTGTTCGGTGGTTCCTCCAAGATACCATGAACTGCGGGATGCAAGTCCCTTCTACACAGAAAAACTAAGTTGAACTTGCATCATAGAATGCAAGCCAGTGGAAGACACAATTAGAACGGTTATGGGGAATGACTAGTTAGAATTTCATTCCATGTCATTCCCACATGAGGTACCATCTCATTTTTTCTCAAATTTAATGGATGCTTTATGGTGTGGTGAGATGGTTAAATTTTTAGCTGGCTCTTACATTTTGCCTCACGTTTGTCCTCTTTCTTCATTACAAAATGCTCTTAAGGATTATGACATTTTAACTAGTTCTAACCTTATGGGAGGTGTTCTTTGCCGTCAATTCATCCTTTTTGATCGTTCAATCTCAGGTCTCATAAGTTTGATGGCACATGGATTGCTTGATGATTATTCTTATGATTTCATTAGACACTTACATGGTCTCAAACCTAGATTGGGCCATACAATTTCAAACATGCTTCTGGACCTCTTTGATGCAGTGCCATTTCTGATTCATCATGCTTTGGTGGAACCTCATTCCACACCTTATTTTCCTCTGCCTATAGACTTGGAGTTGTCAGAGGAAAGTGGGATTTACTTATAAATCTTGGTAAAATATTTTTTTATATTTCAGGGTTCTCAATGATCTATCAATGAAAGATCATTTTTTTTGTAAACCGTGTAGTGGTTCTCGGTGCTTCAATAGTTTCCTTGTCATCCGACTTCTGGTGCACCTCCTTCCTCTTCAAGTAGTTTTTGGCATCTCTTCTACTTCCTTTTGTTTGGAATTTTCAAAAATTTGTGGACTTTTTGTATTGGCTCTACTTGGTGTGATTTTGTGGTGTAGGTTCTATTCGTCACTTGAGTTTTTGTCATTTCCATAGCTCGAATCTATTGTTCAACTCCCAGTTCATGTTGCAATCTTGTGGCGGTAGCTCGATTCCCAACCTTTATATATGCTTCGAAAAGGGTTTGCTTTCGATTTGGCTTTTGTTTAGCTCAAATTGTTGCTCTTATCTGTCATATAGTCTTCTAGTTCAATGCTTTTTCCTTGCTCTCTTCAGGAATATAATGTAATAGATGTAATAGTTGTTTCCTTACTCTTATTAGGATTATAATGTTGTAGTTGTTATCCCATCTATGGGGTCTAGGGTTCCTTCTTAATGAACGGTTGCTCTTACTATTTTATCAGTATTTTGTATCTGGTTGTATTAGCTTCTATGGAAATCTTTTGTTCTATCAATTCCATATCCTTCTATGTACTCTTTCTCTTTGCAATAAAAGTTTGTGGCTTAGCCACTTTTTTTTTTAAAATATTCATCGCTAAACAAAAATCTATACTTGACATGTATAAAATGTATAAGATACAATTGAACAATTATATAAAATGTGGTAAATATAAGACAATTTGTATAAGATAAAATTGGAAAAAGATATAAAATGTGATTAATAAGTTCATTGAAGTTCATACATTGAAGAAACATATATAATGTATATATTGATGTTTAATACAACTATATAACATGATGAAACATATGTGCATATAAATAAAGCTTATCAACTTTTAGCTCAATACCACAAATGGATATTTACATAATCTATATGATGAATTTTTTGTTATAGTGATAATCACATGGTAGACTGACTTGATGAGAACCTGAAAAAATAATTAATATAAGTAACTATATTTTTTATGAGTCATTTAACTAAATAATTCATGTGAGAAAAGAACAATACATACTAAAAGATAGAAATTTGGATCTTATAAATTCCTTACAAATTGAAGTTATGTTTTCCATAGGATGGATTAAGGGGACCTAAGAGGATATGGCTTAAGGGGTCCTAAGAGAATGTATTAAGGGAAGTTAAGAGAATGACTTAAAGGGATGCAAGAGGGTGGATTAAGGGGATGTAAGAGGATATGAATTAAGGGTCCTAAGAGGATGGCTTAAGGGGAGTTAAGATATGAACCTTAAACCCTTAACCCGTATAGCTTTGTTATTCTAAGCATCTCATGAACCCTAGGATATGAATATTAACCCTTAATCCTAGGACCTAAAGCCTAGGAGATGAACCGTAAATCCTTAACCCATATAGATTTGTTATTCTATGCATCTCATTAACCCTAGGATATGAATCCTAAACCCTTAACCCTAGGACCTAAAGCCTAGGAGATGAACCGTAAACCCTTAACCTTTATAGATTTGTTATTATAAGCATCTCATGAACCTTGGGATATGAATCCTAAACCCTAAACCCTGGGACCTAAAGCCTAAGAGATGAACTAAGGGGAGTTAAGAGAGTGACTTCAAGGCATGCAATATGATGGATTAAGGGTAGATAAGAGGATATGGCTTAACGGGTCCTAAGAGGATGGTTTAACTGGAGTTAAGAGATGAACCCTAAACCCTTAACCCATATAGATTTGTTATTCTAAGCATCTCATGAACCCTAGGATATGAATCTTAAACCCTTAACCGTAGGACCTAAAGCCTAGGAGATGAACTATAAACCCTTAACCCATATAGATTTGTTATTCTAAGCATCTCACGAACCCTAAGATACGAATCCTAAACCCTTAACCGTGGGACCTAAATCCTAGGAGATGAACCATAAACCCTTAACCCATATAGATTTGTTATTCTAAGCATCTCATGAACCCTAAGATACAAATCCTAAGTCCTTAACCCTAGGACCTAAAGCCTAGGAGATGAACTGTAAACCCTTAACCCATATAGATTTGCTATTCTATGCATCTCATGAACCCTAGGATATGAATCCTAAACCCTTAACCCTATGACCTAAAGCCTAGGAAATAAACTAAGGGGAGTTAAGAGAGTGACTTAAAGGGATGCAATATGATGGATTAAGGGTAGATAAGAGGATATGGCTTAACAGGTCCTAAGAGGATGGCTTAAGTGGAGTTAAGAGATGAACCCTAAAACTTTAACCCACATAGATTTGTTATTATAAGCATCTCATGAACCATAGGATATGAATCTTAAACCATTAACCCTAGAACCTAAACCCTAGGAGATAAACCATAAACCATTAACCCATATAGATTTGTTATTCTAAGCATCTCATGAACCCTAGGATACAAATCATAAACCCTTAACCCTAGGATCTAAAGCCTAGGAGATGAACCATAAACCCTTAACCCATATAGATTTGTTATTCTAATCATCTCATGAACCCTAGGACCTAAAGCCTAGGAGATGAACTAAGGGGAGTTAAGAGAGTGACTTAAATGGATGCAATATGATGGATTAAGGGTAGATAAGAGGATATGGCTTAACAGGTCCTAAGAGGATGGCTTAAGGGGAATTAAGAGAGTGACTTAAGGGGATGCAAGAGGATGTATTAAGGGTAGATAAGAAGATGGCTTAAGGGGAGTTGAGAGTGACTTAAGGGGATGCAAGAGGATGGATTAAGGGTAGATATATGAGGATATGGATTAAGGGGTACTAAGAGGATGACTTAAGTGGAGTTAAGAGAGTGACTTAAAGGGATGCAATATGATGGGTTAAGGGTAGATAAGAGGATATGGCTTAACGGGTCCTAAGAGGATGGATTAAGGGAGATTAAGAGAGTGACTTAGGGGGATGCAAGAGGATGGATTAAGGGTAGATACGAGGATATGGCTTAAGGGTTCTGAAGAGGATGGCTTAAGGGGAGTTGAGAAAGTGACTTAAGGGATGCAATAGGATGGATTAAGGGTAGATATACAAGGATATTGATTAAGGGGTACTAAGAAGATGACTTAAATGGAATTAAGAGAGTAGATAAGAGGATATGGCTTAACGGGTCCTAAGAGGATGGATTAAGGGGAATTAAGAGAGTGAGTTAAGGGGATGCAAGAGGATGGATTAAGGGTAGATAAGAGGATGGCTTAAGGGGTCATAAGATAATGGCTTAAGGGGAATTAAGAGTGACTTAAGGGGATGCAAGAGGATGGATTAAGGGTAGATACAAGGATATGGCTTAAGGGGTCCTAAGAGGATGGCTTAAGGAGAGTTGAGAGTGACTTAAGGGGATGCAAGAGGATGGATTAAGGGTAGATATACGAGGATATGGCTTAAGGGGTATTAAGAGGATGACTTAAGTGGAGTTAAGAGAGTGACTTAAGGGGATGCAATATGATGGATTAAGGTTAGATAAGAGGATATGGATTAACAGGTCCTAAGAGGATGGCTTAAGGGGAATTAAGAGAATGACTTAAGGGGATAGAAGAGGGTGGATTAAGGGTAGATAAGAGAATGGCTTAAGGGGTCCTAAGAGAATGGCTTAAGGGGAATTAAGAGAGTGACTTAAGGGGATGCAAGAGGATGGCTTAAGGGGTCCTAAGAGACAATCAATTAAAAGTATCTAGAACTATATATAGTTACTTGTCTCTAGATTCGAATTCCATTGTAATATATATGCATGTCCTCTTTTTTTTGTAATGCATCTAGTTTTGGAAGACCTAAAACAAAAAATGATTTAAAACTATAATTAGGAAATGACTAAAGACTAACATATATATAGACATGTATATGTGATTAATTTTTTTAACTATAGATATAGACTATCAATTAAATATATATACAACTATATATACTTGCATGTATTTATTTACTCCATTGTACCATTTGCATCCTCTCTTTTTTGTAATGCATCTATGATTGTCTCATGATCATCCATTGAAAGTGTGCATAACACTTTATTAACATGCCTTCCTTGATATCTAACTAGTTTTATATTGGTTTCCAAAATCAAATGTGATTAATGTATAATATTCTTGCATCTTTCATAGTCTTCAAATGCAAGCAAGCCATTCTTTCTTATTAGATATTTTCGAAGCTAGGTGCCAACAACAACCACATAACCGATTGGACACTCAAAGTAGTCATAATCCACTCTAGGATGTACCAAATTATGTTTTCTCTCAACACATCTAGCCAACCAATACTCCACCTTCTCTCATTCCCCTCAGGTGCAACAACAACATACACATGTCCTACAAAAAAAATCAATAAAGAGTGACATATATTTAATTCACATATAAATATGCATACATATAAAATTCAATTCAATTTAATGTACCTTCTTATACAAGGTCTGAAACATGATCATAATTATCCGATGCAACACTTGATTATCTTCAATTGTCATTCCATGTTGATCTTGTGTCAATGTAGGTGTTAAGGCTATTTGTTGCCATTCTTCGACCCATTTTATATTTTCACATGCCTCCCAATCATCTGCAATACAAAATTGAAAAAAACATGCAACCTCCCTTGTCCATATTGTCCATGTGTTTGCATTCGAACTCTTAAACGTATGCCATTTTGCAGATCCATTAATTGTTTCACAATCTTGTTGAGTAAGAATATCATTTTCTTCAACTAACCAAAAGAAGTGTCAAATTATTGAGCTCACTTTTTCTTGTAGATAATTTGGTATTGCACCAATCTACAATTGCACATGCATCTTTGAATTTTGATGCATCCTCAAATTTTAGTTTCTCTCTAGCAAGAGCTCTTTTCACACATGCACCTGCTCCATCATGTTCTCCTTTACCATGTCCAGCTTCAAAAAAAATCCACATGTGTTGGATATTATTTTCCTTATGAACTCTACATAATGAATAAAACATTGTAGCATTCTTAAATTGACTCGTGCAATTATCCGACCATATGAGATGTTCTCTCATTTGAATTTTTATAAAACATATAAAAACAATATTCAACAAACTTAGATGAATGTAATCAATTATCACTTACATAAAATTGTACTCTCTCAAAAAATGTGTATTATCTTCTCTACTATCACCTGCATGTCTATATACAATATGAACAAATATGGCTACTTGCACTGAATTATAATATTGTGATTGAATTTCTTCTTGTGGAGCAAGAGTATAGTTTTCAGCAAAATTGACAAATGACAATATAATTCCAATTGAGAACGTGTTTTTACATGTATGAAATTGATCATCAAGCCAATCAGCGTATTGAGAGTTTTTTACATATTTAGGTACAATATTATCTTTAAATTCTTTAATAAATGAATGCACGCTAAATTTTTCCACAATTACTTCACAACATTTTCCAATTTTTACATCTTTTAAGGAATATTCAACATTTTTAATTTTTTTAACATCCACTAATTGTTTTGTCCAAATTCATGTAAACTAATTTTATGCATACATTCTCCCAACAATGAAAATTTACCACATCTATCACATTGTTCAGAAATACATGCATTTAAATAAAATAAGTTTCCATTAGAGGGTTCACAAAATAAACCTGCTATAAAATCTTTGATTGTTTTAGGTGGCATATTAATACCACAAATGTCTTGCGTAATTTGGTTAGCATGCAAAGTACAACGTCGAAAAATATCATAATAATAACGAAATTGTACATGAGTTTTACAACAACAAGAGATTCATTGTTTATTAATTCTAACATACCAAGGTTTACATTTTTCGAATGATCTTTGACTTATGCTAATATTAAATGGTAAGATTGAATCATCTTTTTTTTTTATATAATTTAGTTTGAGTGATATTTAATAGATGCTTTGGATGAGGGTCATGGATATTTTATCCCACACTTAACTTTAAAACATCTCTAATAAATTAGGTGATACTCTTGTATTATCATGCCAATATTTTTTGATTAAAGATTTGATTTCATTAGTTAATTTCATGTCTAACCTTGGGAGTCTACCACTAAAACTCCAACATTGATTAATTGGATCTTTTTCAATACTTTCTCTTCTTTTAGCTGCTCTTATCAAAGTTTTAGGATTTACTTTTATATATTTACTAATCTTACTTAACATTCTTTTATTTGAAGTTGATTTATTAACTAGAACAGTTGTTATTGCATGACAAGCAACATTCTTATCTTTAGATTGACTTTTATTTCCTATAGAATCAATAACATTGGCAACACTAGATATGACTTGTTCTACTTAACCATCTTTCTTTTTTGGTTTTATATAAATGCCTAATTTTTTTATCTTTTCACATTTTCCACATTTTCATCAATTACATCACGAGTTGACATTGAAATCCTAATTTCTTTCTATAAAAAACTATGTTATATATTCTATTTCCATGAGTTCTCATTTTTCTCTGAGAAACTTTACTGGGAAGGTTATCTAACACATCTTTTTTAATTATAAAAAAAACATTTTCATTTTTATTTATACAAGTGGTTTCATTTTCATTCATGCAAGGGGTTTCATTTTCATTTTCAAACATAAAAGGGATTTCATTCTCATTTTCATCAATATGAGGGATTTCATCATTATTTTGTTTTTGCATTGTTTCAAAACTAGAATTATTGATCTCATCAATGATGTATCTAGCTTCATCTAAATAACTAAGATCAATATTATCAAGACTTGGGTTTGAAGACATACTTGGATAAATTGTTTTAATATGTGAATTTTTCATATCATTAGGAGGTGGATTTGAAGACATACCCAAATTTTTTTGCATAGCTGCTATTTCCATATCATTCAAAGTTGAAGTTGAAGGCATAGTTGGGTTTGTCTCCATAATTACATTTTCTTCCATTTTCACCATCTCCACATTTACATCATCTACATTCATCTCACCCTTCATGGTTTTCTCTTCAACATTCATGGAACTAGATGCTTCCAAATTTTTCATTTGGTGAGTCCTTTTTCTTCTATCCCTTTTTCTTTTTGCCTCCATTTCTTTATTTGCTTCAATTTCTTTTGGTTTCATTAATTTTCTACATTTTTTTTGCCTTTGTTTTGATCCCATGCTTACCAAACCCTCTTGATAAAAAACAAATGATTCTTAACTTATTTTCCAATTGCTACCTCCTTTAAATATTTGAATAAAACTATATAATATGGAGATCCTTTCTTCTATAAACTTTGAAGTACAAAACAATCATGAATACATCCAAAAGTTTCTTTTTCCAAATCTTCTTGTAAAAGCTCCTTGTACTTGATTCCACTTCAGAAAATTCAACTTGCACTTGTCTCTTCCAAAAATTTGAATAGAATATGCCATGTCAAGAGATTGCATAAGACAATATTGAAATAAAAAATGCAGAAAAATGGCACTTTTGGACTGTACTACAGAAAAGGAATGTTGCACAAAAAATGTGCTCTATCATTTTTTTCCAAATTGGGGGAAAATAGATATATAAGAAATGCATGTGCACTATAAAATGCATACGTGTTCTATTTTAGTAACGCATACACATTATATAACACGTACGTGTTTCCTTTATGCAACGGGTAAATAGATAACGTGTATGTGTTATATAACACATACGCGTTTAGTTTAAAAAACACATGTGTTTTGTAGCGCTTACGTATTTTTAAAATTTTGAATTGCCAACCCACATGCTATCTCAATTTTAGGCTTATGAAATGCTTGACAATCCAACCATTAGCCTTTGACCTACAACTAAAAAACTAAGGCAAGTTCAAGAGAAATGTCCAACTTTGGCAACACGGTTGAACTTTTTTTCTGAATCAATCTATGAAATTAAAATCCATTATAGAACACGATGTCTAGTTT
>VDFB02000013.1:75195729-75248938 GCA_007258455.2 Sequoia sempervirens | reverse complement strand
AGAGATGTGATAGAGAGAAGTAGAGAGGGAAGGAGGAAGGCGGAGAGATTGATAGAGGGAAGGAGGGAGGGAGGGGGCGAGATATAAAGAGGTATAGAGGGATAGGTTAGAGAGAAGTAGAGATGGAAGGTGGGTGGGAGGAAGGAAGAGAGAGAGACTAAGAGAGGGGGAGATAGAGAAAATTAGAGAGGGAAGGAGGGAGGGAGGGTAAGAGAGGTGAGAGAGAAAAATAGAGATGGGGGGAGGGGGTAAAGAGAATAACAAGATAGAGAGAAGTAGAGAGGGAAGGAGAGAGTGAGAGAGAAATATGAGGGAGAGAGAGAGAGAATGGTGAGATAGAGAGAAGTAGAGGGAGGGAGAGAGAGAGAAAGAGATGAGAGGGAAAGAGTGAGAGGAAAGAGTGGGAGGGAGGGAGCGAGAGAGGGAGACAGAGTGATACATCCCTTTTATCTTGAACAAGATTATGACAATGAAATTATGGTCGTTATGTTAGTTGTAATAAACTACTTTTCATGAGAATGTGAAATTGGGAAAATAATTTTTAATTTATATGTTGTAACTGCAAGTATGAATGATTTTCTTATATATGTGAAAAATGAATGTGTTGATCAGTTTATATTATATATATGTCGAGAATGGTCTAACCCTAATTCTTTGTCAAGTGGTTGCATGATTGCCAACACCTTGAGGGAAAGGGAAATATCATCAAGGAGAGGTCATAGTTAATAAAGGATCAAAATTATCATCAAGCCACGAGTTGGTGTAAGAAAGATATATTGAAGTCGTAACCTTGGTTGAATATCACTTAAGTAAATAATTATAAGAAAAATAAGTCAACTTAATTAGTGTATTGTTGTTCTCCTCTTGAATTCAAATTTATCTAGCTCTTTAACACATTTTGTTGTGTAAATAAAATTAAATAAATATTTAAACATTTGAATTTCTTTTAGTATCGTGAATTTGAAAGGAGGTCAAACCCATTTTGTGTTCAGGTGGTAACTTCCACCACCCTGGCCTCCCTTCTTGAACGAAACATTCAAGAAGAAGTCATGCAGACTCTTTTTGGGGAAAATCATGTTTTGTATTGGTTTTTCTTTCTTAGGCTTTCATCTTTTTGGGAGTTCACTTCTTCATTTTTCTTTATCGACGTTCTTCTAGTTATGGGTATCCTCATTTTGTATTCCGCACTCAATTTGTCTTATTTTCTCATTTTCCACTCTCTTAATCTCCTCTCTTTCAGTCGGCTACCTTATCAGGTGGCATTCATGGTTATATTTCTTTTGTCAAGCAATACATGGGAAGCATTTTCATATCATTTGAGTCTCCAGTTTCAGGTGTAATTGATTTGATATCTTGTGTAAGTCATCTCTAAATTCTTTGGCTAGTAAGGACTGTAGTTGTATTGTCACCTTTGTCTAGTTACTTTGAGGGAAGAGATTAGAGCTTCTTCGAGCTTCAAACCTGCATAATCAGGCACGTAATGAGAGTATTTCTTTTTGTTAAAACTTAGCAACGAAAAGATTATACTTTTTTTGTTAACCATCATGTTTGAAAAGTAAATTCATTTAATTTCTTTGTCTTGATGAAAGCATAATGGAATCAATTCTTGCTAAATTTCTGGATCATGTCCGATGGAGAACTTTGTCGTATTATGAACCTATATAGTTTATTGATCTCACATTTGAATTACTCTTCCTTAATCAATTATGAACCTGAATGTTAGTTCAAGTTTTCATCATAAAGCTTTGTGATCTATTCCACCATTGTCTTAGCCGAAGTCTTCTTTATTCTCTATTCTTTAAATTTATGAGTTAGAATCGTGCCTATTTCTCCTTCCAATCCAAGTCCATTTAATCTGAAGAGTTCCATCAAGGGTGACAAGTCTCTTTCTATCTTTCTATATATGTTTAAAGTAAGTAGATTATTCTTAAAAGAAGTGAAAAGATAATGAGACAAGTCTCTCTCTCTCTATATATGCTTGAAGTAAATAGGTTAACCTTAAATTAAGAGGAATGATTTAGAACCAAGTCATAATATAAACCCTAGAGTCAAGTATTATCATGTCGACCAAGGGTGAGAGTGATGATGGCACAGGTGTGCCCAGTAACAATAAAATCCTTGGTCAAGGTTATGATGCTTAGATTAAGCATTTGCTAGCTATCAAAAACCAGATATACCTCTGGCCAGAATGGTCTTTCTAGTTAGGAGTACCCTATAGTGAAGGATCGACCAGGGTAGTATAGGCTCTTGACACCAGGATCAGATGGCATGATGGTATTTATGTGATCCTTTATTGATTACCCTCATGAAGGGTATGATTTCTTCAGAAGAAGAAACATGGGAGATCGGTAGGTCTTTGGTTGGGTGGAAAATCCCTAATGATATTTCTTTTTCCTTTGATGAAAAAGTCTTGCTCAAGCATTCCAGCAGGAAGCCTTTAGACTGTAATTTATTATAACTCTTTCTCTCTCTCTCTCTCTCTTAATTTTAGTTATAATTACTTTAGCATATTTATAATTTCATAGTTGTAATAAATGCTCTTTTCATTTTGAAAGTAATGGAAAAGTTAGTTATTAACCAACTAGGTTTTCAATTATATAAACAGTTAATTATTTCTATTTCAGCTGAAATTGAAAACTAGAAGTTAGTTGATGAATTTCTTTTGTTCAGATTGTTTATCTTTTCCATTCGTGTTGCAAAGGAAACCCTAGTAAGAAAACTAGTTAGTTACACTTCAGCTAAATCTGGTAGTTAGTTACCATTCTTAAACTATAGATTAGATAGAGAGTTACATATGGTATCAGAGCTACCAGGTTCGACACTGAACCTCAGGGCTCATCATGCAAACATAGAAAACTAAAACCAATCATTGATGTTTTTCCAGGATGAAGAAACACCCCAGAATAAGATCCAAGACCTTGTCTCTGTTCGGCTATGGAAAGTCAGACTTAGATATGATTATTCCAATTGCTCTATTCTTTTGGATTCAAAAACAATGGACAAAGCTCTAAAGAGACTTTGGAAAGAAAGAAGAGAATGGACTACCTCTAGGAAGGAAATCGTTAAGTCAACCATTCTTGATGAAATAAGAAAAACCAACATTGAGAATCTTTCTTTTAAATAACAAGACCAAACCAATTTTTTTTGAAGATCGAGTCCCAACTCCTGAATAGAGACTTATTCCATTTTCAAAGTTTAGTGATTAGGAGGAACCTATCACTGACAATGAAAATGATTCCTAAATATTTTGAATTGAGTCTATCACATGAAGTGATAGTCATTTTGTAACCTTTTTGTATTGAATCTATCACAGGTAGTGATAGAAATTTTGTAACATTTATGTATTGAATCTATCATAGGTAGTGATAGAAATTTTATAACATTTATGTATTGAATCTATCACAAGTAGTGATATAAATTTTGTAAAATTTATGTATTGAATATATCATAGGAAGTGATAGTCATTTTGTAAACAATTTTGAATGGAATTAATAACAAATTTTGTAGGCTATTTTGCTTGAAATCTAATAGTAATTGACTTAAGTTAGAAACTATTTGATTGTTTATTTGGAATGGAAAACTTCTATAACTTATGTTGTGTAAAATATTGAATAAAATTAAAAACCAATACTAATTAGAACTACCAACATCTCTAGGAACTTCATTGGAATGGATAATTCCAGAAATGGGTTCAGAGGGGATCAAGATAACAACAATCCTATGGCTAAATTAGATCAGCTACTGAATCTGATGAATGAAACTCAGGTTTGATTAGAAACCTTGAGAGAAAGGTAGAAGGACAACCTGAGATGAGAGATGAAAGGTTTGAAACCCAAAGTGACCAACAAGAAGATAACTCTAAAATATTGAGCTTGAGAAACAAGAGAAGTCATTTAGCTAATGAACTTGCTAAGGACATGAAAAAGATCAAACCCCCTAATTTTGAGGGCTCCACTTCAGGAGATGCTACCAAGGCATGGTTAACTGAAATGGAGAAATATTTTGAGCTAAGGGATTACTCTGATAATTCCAAAGCAGAATGGGAAGCCTAATAGTTGGCAGGATAAGCCGCCACTTGGTGGGAAAAAAAGGGATAAATTGGGTCTGGTAGTAGCAGAAGTGACCTAGGATCAATTTGTGAGAATTTTTCATCAAAGATGGCTTCCACAGCTGCATTACGATCAAAAGTTACTAAACTTCAAAAATATCAAGCAGGGACCCTTAACTGCCAATGAGTATTGGGAGAAGTTTACTCAACTATTAAAATATGTTCCTCAATATCAGTAGGATGAAAATTTTTGAGTTTGAAAGTTCATATTGGGATTGAAAAATTGTATAGGGGGTCTAGTGGATGTTTTGGCATCTTAAACTATGGATGAAGCTTATGAAAAAGTTGTGTAGCAAGAGCAGAGATTGAAAAATGATGATTCTTTTAGGGATAAAAATTGTAACTAAGGAAAATAGAATCAGTCACACCAGAATTTCAAAAGGAAGGGCTACAAGAATAATCAATATGATTACAAGAAGGATAAGAATGGAAATAACAATACTAGGAAGGATGAAGTTAATTCAAACAAAGGTCTCGAAAAGAAGGGACCACTAGGGGGATGCTTCACATGTGGAGGAGAACATTACGCTAACCAATGCCCTACTAAGAATCAACATGGATAGTAGCAACGAAAGCCTCTACCACCTCAACAGACAACCTTCCAACAAAGAATTCATGTAGTAGTAAACAATAGGCAGGCGTAATATCAGGTCACACCTATTGAAACTCCAGGTATGCTTTACGGGAACCTAATAACCATTTTAATAGACACTAGAGCTAGTGAATGTTTCATATCCCCTAAGTTTCTTGGTATATTTCCTAAAAGAACTGGGTTCATGGCTAAATCATGGACATTTGAATATGCTAATCAAACAAGAGCTCGGGTAGAGCAGTGTCTGTTTGAAGCTAGGGTAGAACTTCTAGGCTTCACCACATAGATTAATCTTTACGTGGCACCTCTGGGTTCCTATGATGTGATCATTGGAATGAATTGGTTAAGAGAACATAGGGCTAAGGTTGATTTTTTTGCAAAGATAATGGAGTATGTGGATGACCTAGGAAAACTGGTGTTAATTCAAGGGGTTCAATGAGAGGTTAAGGTACAACAGATTTCAGCGATGCAATTAAAAAGAAATAAAAGGAAAGGATGTCAAATATTTGTAGTTAAAATGGAAGAAGTTAGGGAATACAAAGAAATCATATATTTTGATGATGTGTTAATGCACACACAAAGTAAGGAAGGGGAAATGGAAACTGATTCTAAGGAAGAAACCTTCGCTGAAAAATATCCCTACCTTCGGGAATATCAGGATGTGTTTCCAGAGGAACTACCTGGGTTAACACCAAGAAGGGTGTTTGATTTCTCTATAGATTTAGTTCCAGGGGCTAAACTTGTTTCTAAGGCACCATATTGTATGACCATCATGGAACTAATAGAACTAAAGGTGCAACTACATGAATTACTAGACAAAGTATTGATTCAACCTAGTGTATCACCTTGGGGAGCACCAGTGATATTTTTCAAGAAGAAGGATAGAACGCTTCACTTGTGTATAGATTACCACATGCTAAATAAGCTCACCATCAGAAATAAATACCCCTTGCCCATAATAGATGATCTCTTTGATCAAATGAAAGGGGAAACATTGTTTTCCAAGATAGATTTAAGATTAGGATATCATCAGCTAAGATTGAAAGTTCAGAAGACATACATAAAACAACCTTTAGAACTAGGTATGGTCATTATGAATAATTTACAGTTTTTCCATTTGGACTCACCAATGCCCTAGCTATGTTTGTGAACTTAATGAACAATATTTTTCGAGATTGTTTGGACAAGTTTGTATTGGTTTTCCTTGATGACATTCTCATTTATTCCAAAAATGAGGATGAGCATCTTTAGCATCTTCGAGTGGTCCTTCAATAGTTGAGAGAGCATAAAATTTATGGAAAATTATCAAAATGCACTTTCTTTCTAAAAGAGGTACAATACTTGGGGCACATAATATCAACTAGCTAAGGGAATAGCAGTGGACCCCGCAAAGATAAAAGCTATAGTGGAATGGCCAGTACCGAAAAATGTACATGAGGTTAGAAGTTTCATGGGATTGGCTAGGTATTATTGAAGGTTTGTTAGAAGTTTCTCTAGGATCGCCCACCTTATTACCTCCCTTTAGAGAAAAGGAAAGAGATTTGAATGGACTGAGAAATGTCAAGAAGCGTTTAACACATCAAAGGAGAAATTAACGACTGCACCAATTTTGGTTGTACCAGACCCTAATGGACATTTTGTAGTTATAATAGACACGTCTGGTGATGGTTTGGGTGGAGTGCTAATGCAAGATGGGAAGGTTGTGGCTTATGAATCTCAGAAATTGAAGCAGTATGAGTAGAATTACGCACCACATGATTTGGAGTTAGCAACTATTGTGCATGCCCTGCAAATGTGGTGAAATTACTTGTTAGGAAAGAATTTTGAACTCAAATCATATCATCAAGGTTTAAAGTATATATTTACTCAGCCTAACTTAAATGCTTGCCAAAGGAGATGGATGGAGTTAATTTTAGATTATGATTTTGAGGCCAGTTACATTAAGGGCAAGGAGAACAGAGTAACCAACACATTGAGTGGAAGAAAAAATATAACTTCCATGGTGTCAATCGACACAAATTTTAGAGCTTAGGTACTACAAAAATTGAATGAAGATGAATTCTACTTGCAAGTACGTGAAGCTCTTTGGGAAAACTCACAAGAGCCTAAATATGAGGGTTTCTAGATTGAAGCAGATGGAATTTTGAGATATAAGGGTAGGATGTATGTACCAGACTCAACATAATTAAGGAAGCTAATATGGAAGGAGGTACACACAACATCATACTTAGGTCATCCAAGAGTAACCAAAATGTTGGATGATGTCAAACCTCTATATTTTTGGAAAGGAATGAAAAAGGATGCAACAAGATTCGTTGCAAGATGTTTTGAATTTCAGAAGGTTAAGGTAGAGCACCAAAACCCGACAAGATTGTTACAACCTCATAGTGTACCAGATTGGAAATTGAAAATCATCGGTATGGATTTTGTACAAGGTTTATCAATGACGAGGAGTAGACATAATGCTATATTGGTAGTAGTGGATAGAATCACTAAGGTGACACACTTCATACCCATAAATTTGATAAATGGGGCTTTTGTGATTGCTCAAAAGTTTGTGTAAGAAATTTTCCATCTTCATGGAATTTTGGAGAAGATTATTTCTGACAGAGATGCTAGGATGACATCCAGGTTTGGTAGACTCTATTTTCTACTTTAGGAACTCAGTTAAATATTAGTACAACCTATCATCCTAAAACAAATGGACAAATGGAAAGAGTAAACCAGGTTTTAGAACACTTATTGAGAATGTACTGCATGGACCAACAATATAAATGGGAAGAATATTTACCATTGGTAGAATTTTCTTATAATAAGTCATATCAATCAGCTATCAAAATGGAACCCTTTGAAGCACTGTATGGTAGGAAATGCAGAACACCTATCAATTGGAACAAAATGGAGGATAGGATCATTTTAGGACCCAGAATGCTTTAGGAAATGGAAGAACATGTTAAAATAATTATATAGAGGTTGAAGGAAGCTAATGATCGGCATAAGAGCTACGCTGATGCAAAACGAACCCTTAGACAATTTGTGGTGGGAGAGAAAGTTCTCTTGCGAGTTAAACCTCATAAAAACTCTATGAAATTTAAAAAAGCCTCTAAACTAGCCCCAAGATATGTGGGGCCTTTTAAATTCCTAAAAGTTATCAATCCATTAGCATACAAAATTTCTCTACCACTGGGTCTCGCCAGATTGCATAATGTATTTCATGCCTCCTATCTTAAGAAGTACTATGTAGACTTTGACCATATGATTGATTGTAATTCCTTGTAGGTGCAGGATCCTGGGGTGATCACAATAGATCCACTTAGAGTGCTTGAGGTACGTAAGCTGTGCTTACGTAATCATGAGGTGGTACAATGCAAGGTCCAGTGGGACTAGTACTCAGAGGAAAATGCCACCTGGGAGGATTATGATGAAATCCTTCAAAAGTTTCCTTATTTGTTTATGAACAATTAAGAACTCTCTATATATATTTATGATTTAGACCTTAATTAATAAATAATCATTGGGGATGATGATTCTTAAGGGGAGAAGTATGTTACATCCCTTTTACCTTGAAAAATATTATGACAATGAAATTATGGTCGTTATGTTAGTTGTGATAAACTACTTTTCATAAGAATGTGAAATTGAGAAAATAATTTTTAATTTATATGTTGTAACTACAAGTATGAATTATTTTCTTATATATGTGAAAAATGAATGTGTTGATGAGTTTATATTTAATATATATATATATGTCGAAAATGGTCTAACCCTAATTCTTTGTCAAGTGGTTACAAGATTGCCAACACCTCGAGGGAAAGGGAAATATCATCAAGGAGAGGTCGTAGTTAATAAAGGATCAAAATTATCATCAAGCCACAAGCTGGTGTAAGAAATCTAAATTGAAGTCATAACCTTGGTTAAATATCACTTAAGTAAATAATTATAAGAAAATAATTCAAGTTAATTAGTGTATCGTCGTTCTCCTCTTGAATTCGAATTTATCTAGCTCTTCATTGCATTTTGTTGTGTAAATAAAATTAAATAAATATTTAAACATTTGAATTTATTTTAGTATCATGAGTTTGAAAGGAGGCGAGACCCATTTTGTGTTCAGGTAGTAACTTCCACCACCTTGGCCTCCCTTCTTGAACAAAACGTTCAAGAAGAAGTCATGCAGACTCTTTTTCGGGGAAAATCATGTTTTGTATTGGTTTTTCTTTCTCGGGCTTTCATCTTTTTGGGAGTTCACTTCATTTTTCTTTATCAGTGTTCTTCTGGTTTTGGGTATCCTCATTTTGTATTCTGCACTCAACCTATCTTTTTTTCTCATTTTTCACTCTCATAATCTCCTCTCTTTTAGTCGGCTACCCTATCGGGTGGCGTTCATGGTTATATTTCTTCTATCAAGCAATACATGGGAAGCATTGGCATATCATCCAAGTCTCCAGTTTTAGGTGTAATTGATTTGATCTCTTGTGTAAGCTGTCTCTAAATTCTTTGGCCAGTAAGGATTGCAGTTGCTTTGTCGCCTTTGTCTAGTTCCTTTGAGGGAAGATATTAGAGCTTATTTGAGCTTTAGACCTACATAATTAAGCACGCAATGAGAGTTTTATTTTTTTAAAACTTAGCAACGAAAAGATCTGTACTTGTTTTATTAACCATCATGTTTGAAAAGTAAATTTGTTGAATTTCATCTTGATGAAAGCATAATGGAATCGATTCTTGCCAAATTTCTGGATCATGTTCAATGGAGGACTCTTTCGTATTATGAACCTGTATAGTTTATTGATCTCGCATTTGAATTCTGAACCTGAATGTTAGTTTGTGTTTTCATCATAAAGCTCTATGATCTATTCTACCATTGTCTTAGCCGAAGTATTCTTTATTCTCTATTCTTTAAATTTTTGAGTTGGAATCATGCCTATTTCTCCTTCCAATTTGAGTCCATTTAATCTAAAGAGTTCCATCAAGGGTGACAAGTCTCTTTCTATCTTTCTATATATGTTTAAAGTAAGCAGATTATTCTTAAAAGAAGTGAAAAGATAATGAGCCAAGTCTCTCTCTATATATGCTTAAAGTAAACAACTTAACCTTAAATTAAGAGGAATGATTTAGAACCAATTCATTATAATATAAACCCTAGAGTCAAGTATTATCATGTCGAGCAAGGGTGAGAGTTTTGATGGCACATGTGTTCCCAGTAACAATAAAATCCTTTTCCAAGGTTATGGTGCTTAGATTAAGCATTTGTCAGCTATCAAGAACTAGATATACCCTTGGTTAGAATGGTCTTTCTAGATAGGAGTACCCTATAGTGAAGGATCGACTAGGGTAGTATAGGTTCTTAACACCAGGCTCAGATGGCATGATGGTATTTATGCGATCCTTTATAGATTACCCTCATGAAGGGTCGGGTTTCTTCAGTAGAAGAAACATGGGAGACCAATAGGTCTTTGGTTGGGCAGAAAATCCCTTGATAATATTTCTTTTTCCTTTGATGCCAAACTCTTGCTCAATCATTCCAATAGGAAGCCTTTAGGCTATACTTTCTTGTAAATTTTTGTCTCTCTAACTTAATTTCAATTATAATTAATTTAGAATGTTTATTTCATAGCTGTAATAAATGCTCTTTTCATTTTGAAAGTAATGGAAAAGTAAGTTATTAACCAACTGGATTTTTAGTTATATAAATAGTTAATTATTTCTATTTTATTTGAAATTGAAAACTAGAAGTTAGTTGATGAACTGTTTTTGTTCAAATTGTTTATCTTTTCCATTCGTGTTACAAAGGAAACCCTAGTAAGAAAAATAGTTAGTTACACTTCAGCTGAATTTGGTAGTTAGTTACCATTCTTAAACTATAGATTAGATAGAGTGTTACACAAAGATAGAGAGAGGAGATCGATCAAAGACGCGTCGAATCGCGAATCGAACGCCGGATCACGCTGCCAATGCGATAAATCCGGCAATCAACATCGTCATTTCATCACGTTTTCAAAATCAGATCAATCCGGCTTTAAATCAGGATCAGGATCGATCAAAAGCGATCGAACGATCAAAGAATCAGATCAGTCGGATCTTTGGCGAAATCCAGGATCGATCAGATCAAATCTCAAAATCGAAGAAAAATCTCAAAGAAATCGAAATCGCTCAAAATCGAAATCCGAAGAAATCCATCGAGATCGAAAAAATCCGCGCTCGATCAATCGAAAATCAGATCCTGGGCTCAAAGATCGATCATCATCGGTCACGTGAATCAAATCCCGTAAATGTCGAAAAAAATACTTCCAGCAAAATTAACAAAATGGATCAATCAAAAAAAATCAGATCATAAAGATCCGGTAAAGTAGAGATAGTGAGAGAGAGGTCTAGAGTATAAAGATAGACAATGAGTGACATAGAGAGAGAAAGATGATACAAAGAGAGATAAATATGGATAGGTAGAGAGGTAGTTCTTGAGCTCGCGAGAGAGAGAGAGAGAGAGAGAGAGAGAGAGAGAGAGTTAGATAAAGTGAAAAAGATAGTGAGAGGGAGGTCTAGAGTATAAAATATAAACAATGAGTGACATAGAAAGAGAGAAAGATGATACAACTTGCTGAAATGTACTAAAATTTGACCTCTTGACCACTAAAATTTGACATGTTGATTACTAAAATTTGACCAAGTCTAAAAAATTATAAGATCTTTGATGTAGATCAAGGTGGAGTAAGTTCACACAAAACAATTTAAACACTTATTCAAGATTTAAAACCCTAACTATGGTGGTTTTTTTCACAATTTCACAATTCTTCTAGGTCTCCAAACCTAGGTTTTCAGGCATATCTTTTAGAGAAGGCCTCAAACCCACTTCTCAGATACCATTTCAAATACCCATTAGGCCTCTTTAAAACATATCCAAATAGGAACTAGGTTTCTTTTGGAACAAATCCTTCAATTTAGGTCTGCTACGCTACCCCAAGGCCAAATTAGGCCACTTTTCCAAAGCAAGTATACCCAATTCAATCACCAAATATCAAATCTGCACTCTAGAGGCTTGAACACATCATATAGGGTCCCAATATATAGTTTCTTTCATCACCACTTATCACAAATTTGTTGTCACCCAAAATCTCAATCCTACCTAGTATTCCTAAGCCTAACACATGAAGATGTTAGGCTAGGGAAAGCTCTAATCTGTCCCAAACTCCACCTCCTACTCAAACAAATTTAAAAACACAAAAAATCCATTCAACCCCTCCATTCCACTGAGTTTTTCCAAGTTTCAATGGTGGAATGGACTGCAAATCATAATTTTTGTCTTCAAACCCTTGAACCTAGGGTTTACAGGTGGTCTACAGAAAAACTCTTCAAACAACCTGAAATTTCAATGAAAATCTACCCAACCAAAAAAAAATCATAGTAGAAACATAGTGCTAACCCTTCACATGAATTTCATAGCATGAACCAACTATATGGGGCTATACAAAATTGAGAAACAACAGAAAACACTGAAAATTCATAAAAAATAGAGCTTGTCTTTATTGTTTTTCACCAATCTTCACTCCAAAAGTTTTCCTCGAGGTTTGTGAGGCCTTTTAAACATGTTCTAACTAAAAACTAATGGTCTCCAACCAATTTACAAAAATATGACCGTTCAACTTCCTTACATGGCAAAATTTGCAAAGTTGCAAAGCAACTTTTTGCAACATTTTCACAGCTTGACAAAACTTAACACAACGAACCTATATGACCTAAATACATCAAAAATGGTTTCAATTAGACCTTATTACATCAAAAGTGTGATAAAACACATCAAACCAAAACTTAGACACTTATTTACATCAAAAGACCAAAATTTCCATGGTGCCCCTCCACCATACACCCGAAGAGAAAAGAATCTTAGGTTCCACCTGAGATCAGCTCTTAGATAGTAGTTCCATGCTTTTTAATATCCTCTTCTAGCATCCATGTTGCATCTTTAGGAGGTAGATCTTGCCACTTCACAAGATATTCATTATAGAGTTTATGCCTTGTTCTCTTCACCTCCTTAGTGTACAAAATGGTTTCAAGCTTCAATGGCTCAGTAGGTGGTAGATCTTTGACCCTCTCTTCATCAACATCAACACCTATACCTGCATCCATAGATCCCTTGAAAGGGTATTGGTCAACAACATTAAAGATAAGAGAGATAACAACTTGAGGAGGGAGTTCTATCTCATATGCATTGGCTCCAAACTTATGGACCACTTTGCAAGGCCCAATTTTCTTCGTCGGAAAATTTGTATACTTTCCTTTTGGCAACCTTTCCTTCTTCAAATGTGAAAGGACCAAGTCTACCACCTTAAATTGTACATCTCTTCTTTTCAAATTAGCATGTTTCTTATACTTTTCAACACTTTTCTGCAGATTGTCTCTAACTTGCTGGTGTATCTCCCTCATGGATTTTGAAAATGCTTCTCCCTCAACACTCCTCTTCTCCATTCCTTTCAAATCCCTAAGCTCAAATACACCTCTAGGTTTCAGACCATACACCACTTCAAAAGGGATTTTCCCAATGCTTCTATTGATGGAATCATTGTAGGCATATTCAACCTATGGAAGAACCAAGTCCCATTGTTGTCCATACTCTTTTGTGAGACATATCAAGAGATTTCCAAGTGATTTATTGACAACTTCAGTCTCCCCATCCGTTTGTGGATGATAGGCAGTACTAAAGGTCAAATTAGTTCGAGTCTTTCTCCAAAGGTTCCTCCAAAAGTGACCAATAAACTTTGAATCCCTGTCTGAAACTATTGTTAATGGAAGACCATGAATTCTAACTATTTCTTTGAAGAATAACCCCACAATATGAGAATCATCATTTGTGCATTTGCATGGAATAAAGTGAGCCATCTTACTAAATCTATCTACCACAACAAAATCACTATCATAACCCCTTTGAGTTCTTGGAAAACCTAATACAAAATCCATGCTTAGACTCTCCCATTGTCTGTTAGGTATTGTTAAGGGTTGATAAAGACCTGCATTGGAAGTAGAACCCTTGGCTCTTTGGCAGATTACACAATTTTCCACAAACTTTCTGACATCTACTTGCATCTTTGGCCAAAAATAAAACCTCCTTACCTATTCCAATGTCTTGTCAACCCCAAAATGTCCTCCTAAACTACTACAATGTTTCTCCTTTATCAAATTAGCTCTCATGGAGCACCTTGGTATACATAATTGAGCACCTTTAAACAATAATCCATCTTGCAATAGAAAATTAGAATATTCCTCATGAAAATCATCTTTAAATTGATTACAAATAGAATATACCTCTTTGAAGTCTTCATCCTCAACATACATATCCTTCAAGGCTTCTATTCCCACACTTTGAAGTTGTATTTCATGCACCAACATTGACCTCTGGCTTAGAGCATCTGCTACCTTGTTGGATTGGCCTTTTTTGTGTTTGATGGTGAAGGTATAGCTCTGAAAATACTCTACCCACTTTACATGTATGTGACTCAGCTTGTCTTGACTATTTAGAAATTGCAAAGCATGGTTGTTGGTGAAAACAATGAACTCCTTTGGAAAAAGGTAGTGTCTCCACTTATTTAGGGACTGCACCATTGCATAAAACTCCAAATCATATGATGAATACCTTCTTTTTGCTTCATTAAGTTTTTCACTAAAGAAAGCCACCGGTCTGCCTTCTTGGCTTAAGACTGCACCAATTGCAAAACCACTTGCATCACACTCTATAGTGAAAACCTTGTTGAAATCAGGTAAAGAAAGGATAGGTTGTTGTGCCACTCTATTTTTTAGATATTGGAAGCTTCTTTCTACCTCATCAGTCCACTAAAATCTCTTCCTTTTATCTCCTTTAATGGTGTGAATAATGGGTGAGCAGATATGACTGAAATTCTTGATAAATTTCCTATAGAAACTAGAAAGTCCATGAAAGCTTCTTACCTTTCCTACTGATTTTGGAGTTGGCCAACTCAAAATTGCCTCTACTTTGGTGGGATCCATCTTCAATGAACCCTTGGAGATCACAAAACCAAGATACACTAGCTCCTCTTTCATAAATTCACATTTTTTGAGATTTATCATCAACTTCTCTTCACTCAGCTTCTGCAAAACCATGTCAAGATGCTGCAAGTGCTCTTCCTTTGCCTTGCTAAATAGAAGTATGTCATCCAAATACAAAACAAAAAATTTTCCAATGAAAGGCTTCAAAACTTCATTCATAAGTCTCATAAATGTACTTAGAGCATTTGACAGTCCAAAGGGAATTACCATCCACTCATACAGACCTTCATTGGTTTTAAATGCAGTTTTCCATTCATCCACTTCTCTTATCCTAATTTGATGATAGTCACTTTTTAAGTCAATGTTTGAGAAATAACATGCACCTCCCAAGTAGTCCATTAAATCCTCCATTCTAGGTATTGGAAACCTATATCTGATGGTAATTTTGTTGATTTCCCTTGAGTTAGTACACATTCTCTAATCCCCATCCTTTTTAGGTGCTAAAACTGTAGGGACAACATTGTGTTGCCAAAAAATGTATAGTTGACATTTTTATGCTCACTTGAGTCTTTCTTATGGACTTTGGCTTGATTTTTCCTAGGTTTAATATTGTAATGTGGTCAACACATTCACATTAGGTCTTGGACCCTTGTGAATCATTAAGACTTCTAGGATGTCGTGTAAAGGTGTTGTAACCCACTTTCACACTTTTCTAGAACCCTTTCATTATAATTCACTTAAATAACCTCTTTTTATCACTTACCAAGTCTTATTTCAAAGTGTTGTAAAGAGTTGTAACAAACTCTCACACTTTTCTAAACTTGTCATCACTAATTCAACCCTTTCTCATGTTTAAATGTCCCCTAAATGCACTTTTCAACCATTCTTAAGTGTGTTTTTGAGGATATTCCCGTTAGACATCATTTAATTCCCTTTAATTCCTGACACCCACTTAAATTGCTTAAGTGGGACTAAGTCGCCAATAGGGGCGACTTAGTCCTATTTGGCACAAAATTCAAAATTATTTTAATTTTTTGGCAGGATTTTATTCTCTAACCCTTGAGGTCGGCCTGTGATGTGTTATTTTTGGGAAATATTATAAAATCAAGTATAAATAGGGGTTTTTCTCCCCATTTTTCATCTCCTAATCTCTTACAATCTTATAACTCATTAAGCATTCAATCTTTCAAGCATTCAAGCACTCTAAGAATAATCAATTCATCCATTGGAGCACTTCATTGCATATCTTCATATTTTCAACATCAAGGGTTTGGTAAGTTTATGAAACTGCATGTTATCTATTTATCATTCTCTTCTTATTTCATTTCATTTCATAGGGTTTGATTACCAAATTGGGGTTTGACCAAGGAAACCCCTATACTCTAACCCTTAACCCCTTTTCCCCCTCTTTACATGTGTGTTTGTAGACTTTGTATGCAGATTTGTCAAGGAGTTTGGTGTCAAAAAGTGGTCAACAATCCATCAAAGTCAACATAACCCTAGTTGAAGCTTGGAGACTCTTTTCGTCCCGTTTTCTGTAGAATCAAGATCAAACACTTGTCAGAAAAACAAGTGTAGACCAGAATCTATAGAATCCTGTCTCGAAATCCAGAAATCTCTAGGAGTACTAAGTCACCATTTGTGGCGAATTAGTCCCACTGTCAGGCTTGGAAATTGATTTTCACATTTTTGAGTACCCATTTGGCAGATTCTCGTTCCGACAAATTTTTCCCAAAACTGGACTAAGTCGCCCAGCTTGGCGCAAGTGTCCTAGTCAACATTTCCAGTCAAATCTGTAGGATTCCAGAGCCTCTCCACATCATATTCCAAATTCCAGGTGCACCTCTCCATTTTTGTTCAATTATTTCATCATTTACTTGCATTCTTAGGTGTTTTTGCATATCATAGTGTGTTTTCCAACACTTTGCATTTCTTTGGTAAATAACATCATTAAATCATTTCTTTTTTAGTTTTCTGCATTAGTACATCATATTTAGATACATTTCATTCCATTTAAATTAATTTTGAGTGTAGACATTAGCATTTTGACCCCAATTCCTCTCCTTTAGGTGAAAAACCTAGAAGAGTTAGAGACGACCTTGGGCAATCCAAAATCATTGTCCACATTTTGGTGAACCCAACTTTTGAAGATTTTGCTTCTGATTTCAAGTGCATCCTAGGTTTCATTTGCATTAGCATTGCATTAGGTGTTGCATTGTTAAAATTGCATCCTAGGGTTTTCAAAATTGCATTAGTGAATAGCTCATATAGCTTGCATTTTTGCATTATCTTTCATTGAAAACAACAAAAAATTTGCATTTTCATATTGTAGTTGTATCTAGATGCATTTGAAAAACATCAAATTGCATTTAAATTTTTTGACAAATCACAAAAAAATCCTCACTGGGACTAATTCGCCACATTGGGCGACTTAGTCCTTCTGCACATTTTTCACTATAATTTCTAGAATTTTCTGTCCATTTTCTGCATTTCTGTTTTTTGTTACTACATCTCTGTTACAATTTCTAGAATTTCTGTTATTAGCATTTTATTGCTCCTACTTTGCATTTCATTTCCATCCACCTGCCTTTAGTAGCCTTTGTATGAGTGTTTGGTGCCCTATTGATAATACTTTAGTGAGAAGAAGTTCACGATTCATGGCATCCTGTAATAACACACTCGTTGTGGACCTTGGGTTGTCTTGAGCTACTACTCTCGGTATTGACAATAGTACATTAGGCATGGACCCTACCTTTAGCAATACTTTTCCTTCCAATAGCATGCAAGTTGACACATTAAATGATCACATTCCACAAGACAAAGTCATTAACATTCATGAGGATTTACCACATAATTTGCAACAAAAATTGTATCTTGAAAACATTTCAACCATTGTGATTCCTGCTATAGAACATATCCATCGCCTGATTGAAAGTGACAAAGGCTTAAACATTATGAAATGCATTGTTGAGATATACAAAAAACATGCTCCTTCATCATTCCAACCACCAAACACTATGGTTAGTCAAGGAGGACTTCACACTCCTCCTCCTTCCATAGTGGCATCCATACCTACCTACACCACTCCGCAAGTCATAACCATAATGCAATAGATTAGCAATATGATTCCTTCCTTGACTATTCCTTCTAGCATTCCTACTTCTTTTGTGGCATCAAATGTTTTCTACTCTTCAACCATCCCTTCCATGAACATTCCATCACCACTTTCTCTTCCACCTCATACCACTCACACTGAACCTCTCATCACACAACTTTTCCGAACCGTCTCCTCTATGCAAAAACAAATATCCACGATCAACCGAAACCAAAATGGGCCACCTACCTATTATGTTCGTAGCAACCCACTCTCTTTAGAAATCCTAAGGACACTGATGCCACAGGTAATAAAAATACCTAGATTTGAGAAGTATGGAGGAAAGGGTGATCCTACTAATCATATTAATGCTTACACAACCTTATGCAATGAATTTTTTCTTGATGATAAATTGTTGGCCAAATTGTTTCCCAGGACTTTAAAAGACACTACCTTAGAATGGTTTTCATCCTTATCTAATAATTCAATTAGTTCATTCAATGAACTAGTTGATTCATTCATAATTCATTTTCAAATGCATATGACTCTAAAGAATACATTGGCTAATTCAATGAGATGTAAACAAAATGCAGACGAAAAGCTAACCGATTTCATTTCATGCTATCAGTCACTTTATGCCCAACTTGATGTTAAGATTCTTGATCCGCATCTCCAAAAGATGTTCAATGAAAATTTGTAAATTCAAATCCAAGATAGATTGACCATGATGAAATTTCCCTCTTCCATGCACTTGTACACAACCCTCTATGATTATCACAATTCAGTTAGTAGTCATGATGCAAAATCTACTTCCAATTGAGTTGAAAAATCTGAACCTAGTACCTTAAACAATTCACAACCATTTTGAAAACCAAACAAAGGGTTCTTACAATTCAATCCTCCTCAACAACCAACTCAACCCGTCAACAACCAAGTAGCAGCTATTAAAGCTATGATACCTTATAGTTATGGAGATCCAAAATGATAGTTTACACCATTACCAGACACTCTCCATAACACAATGACCCAACTTATACAACAACAAATGATTTCCTTACCTATTGTTAAACCATTAGATCCAACTAAACCTTTTCCTCCAACCTTTCAACTTAACGCTTATTGCCATTATCATAGACAAAATGGACATGACACAAAATAGTGTAAGCGTCTTAAGCACATAGTGCAAGACCTCATTGATTCTGGCCGTATATCCGTTTCAAATGTTAATGTTAAAGACAATACGTCTGTTGCCCCACCCAATCAAAATTTGTAAATTTTTACCAATCCCATGCCTAAACATAATGTGTCATTCATCAAAGCCAGTGAAACTCAAAACAATGATGTGATGATTGTTCATAAAGAGATTGAACATCCTGATCCTATTCCACTTACTGCTTCTACTAATCCTATAGATGAAATGGTGGGAGCGATAGATGATAACCCTCATAAGGTCCAACCTAAGCAAAATATTGATATTACTTTCTCTTCTAAAGATATTCTTCCAAATCTTCCTGATGGTCCTCCCTACATAGCCAAATGTATTTATGATAAGCCCACTAATGGGATACTCATAGATCCTTCCTATGGCGAGAATGTGATCACTGAGGAATTTTTGGTATTACATGATATTTATGAAGATAACTATGAAAAACCACTTGAGCATGGATCAAAACACATAATGGTCTTGTGTGCCCTACGATCGGATCAATCATTCTTCCATTACAAATAGGACCTAAGAAAATGGATGTTACATTCTCTATCATTCCACAATCAGATCAGTTCCATCTGTGGCTAGGCCATCCATGGCTTCACTCGATGAAAGTTGTTCCTTTAGTCATACACAAATGTTTAAAGTTTCCCCATGACAATGACATATTCACTGTTAACCATAGTGGCTTTAACTCGTTGTCTTCTAAAGGGAACTTCTCCTTAGAAGCCTTTTGGCCTGAGCCCATGGAACCCATCACACCTTGCAAAGATTTCTTTTTCAATGCTTATCAAAAGTTTAAAGCCAAGAAAATTGCCGAGTTTTCCCTCCATAACCAATCCCCATCCACTTCTAACACCCCAATCCTCGATGAGACAATGCTTCAACTTGAACCTGAACCAAAAAATCTAGATCAACCACCACTAAACACTTCCCCTTCTTCATCCAAATGTCCACAAGATAATGAAACCAACCCCATCATGCCCCCTCGCATAAAACAAGATTATAAAGAAAAAGAGAAAGTGATTGACCCACTTCCTATGGTTCCTTCTGTTCCTCCCCTTGGGGAAGAAAAGGAGCCTATGGTGGATCAAACCACTCATACACCTACACAACTTCAAAATAGAATCAAAAGAAACAACGGTGCTAGGGAGCGTAGGGGTCGACATCATCTCCTTGCTCATCACTTACAAACTGAAAACAACAAATAAAATCAACCTACTCCTTTGACAAAAGCAATAAATAACAACCCTCCTCCCCAATCACAACAAAATGATCCAATCCAACAACCCCAACTCTTGATGCACCCTTCATTGGAAATTACCCTCCACCCTCCCATCATGATTAATCTGGATGATGATGATGATGATGATGATGATGATGATGATGATGAGATCTCTAAAATTGATGAAAAGGTGCATAATGATCTGAATACATTATTTTCCTCTTCCATGAGCTTAAATGACAAATCTCCTACAACAAATGTTGAACCTGGTACTTCCCCTAGTTCGAACCTTGTAATTGTCCCCTTGGACAGTCAATCGCCCTCACAATACATTGAACATGATTGGGAGGTGGATGACTTGTTAGATGGTTGAATTGCATTTAACTTGCTAGCCTTTTGCATTTTTCTTTTATTTGATTTTTCTTTTGAACTTGTATGTGCATATCATGTTCCCTGTAATGTGACGTTGATGTTTTCCTCTCTTTGTGAATTCTTCTATTTGTACCTTCATTCTTCTCTATGTCGTATATTGCTTTTTCTTTTTCTCTTTTGTTTTGTGTTTTTCTTTTGGGGATGACGCAAAGCATAGAGACACCCTATGTCTCTTCCATGTTGACCCAAAAGGTCCTTTTCTTTTTCGCTTTTGTTTTGTGTTTTCCTTTTGGGGATGACACAAAGTGTAGAGATGCCTATGTCTCTTCCATGTTGACCCAAAAGGTCCTTTTACTTTATTTTTCTCTTTTGTTTTGTGTTTTCCTTTTGGGGATGATGCAAGACATTGAGACTGCAATGTCCCTTTCGTGTTGACCCAAAGGTTTTTCCTTTTCTTTCGCCTTTTCATTTTCTTTTGTCTTCTATTTTTCCCTTGGGGGACGATGCAAAGCGTTGAGACCGCAATGTATCTTCCATATTGAACCCTTTATTTTTCTTTTGTTTTCACTCTCTTTGTGTCATTCTTCTAGTTCTATGTGTATTTTGGGAATGATAATAGTTCTGAGCTCTTTAATAAAAACATTGCAGTAATGAACATACTGACCCCAAATCCATAGATCCCTTATGTGTTTGGTATGTTCCTTTTGGGGGAAACCCCTCTTTCATTTGTTCCTTTTCCTTCATATGACGTAGCCTTACTCGAAAAAATATGACTTGGTATAGGGGATTTCCAAGTTGGCTCTCATGTCTTGTTTCTTTTTGCATTTTGCATTTGCTACTTTAAAGCAATTGCTCATAGAATGGTGTGTAGAAATTCCTTTAAAGTGGGGGCATACATTGGCATAATTCATTTTGCATTTTTCTTTTTCTTGGTTCTTAGTGCAACCTTGTTACTTTATACGATGCGTTTGCCACTTTGTGGATGACATTGGGTGTGATGTCTTTCATAAGCATGATCTATCTTAGCATATTACATTCTTCTTGGTGGCCTAATGCGACACACTGCATTCCCTAAGTTGTGAATATTCCATTCTTGGATTGGTCCTCTCTTGGAGACATTAGACACAATGTTCCCTAAGTTATAGATGTCACATGAACTTAACAAGACTCATTTGAACATTCTTTTACATGTTGCATTTTTCATTTACATGGCCTCTTTGTATACCACAACTTGCATGCCTATGGTTCCATTGCATTTGTTCATGAGTTCTAAGCATACGAAGCTTTTCTTTTCTCATGAAGCATGAAAGGGCATTGTCCTTTCTGGCACTTTATTAAAGTTATCAGGAAGTATAACTTTGATATGTTTGAGCGGGAAGCCCATTCCGAGGCATGACTTTCCCCATAGCCACCTTTTGGGATTTCTCACACCGCGGACGACCAAAAGTTTTGTGGCCCCAATGTGAGTATGTTGTGGATTTCTCACCCCATAGATGATCAGAAATTATGTGGCCCCAAAGTGAGTATACTTGGGTCTTCTCACCCGGTGGACAACCACGAGTTTCGTCGCCCCAGAGTGATTACACATTTCTTATTTCAAACAAATTTCCTAGATCTGATCCACAATGGGTTAGAAATATCATCAAAGCTTTCTTTCATGTCCTTTTTCATCACTTTCATATGTGTTCTTTTGTGCCTATGTTTGGTTTGCCATGAGATGTTGATCCTGGGGGCTTGATCATCCCTCTTGATTATTGTTGTTTCATCTTACCAACATGAGTGCATTTGGATCCCTCTCGATGTGCATGTTGTGATACTTTAGTGTGAGTTTGAAGCAAGTTCATTCTCTCACTAAAGTGGGGGCTTAACGTGTCGCCAAAAAATGTATAGTTGACATTTTTATGCTCACTTGAGTCTTTCTTATGGACTTTGGCTTGATTTTTCCTATGTTTAATGTTGTAATGTGATCAACACATTCACATTAGGTCTTGGACCCTTGTGAATCATTAAGACTTCTAGGATGTCTTGTAAAGGTGTTGTGAAGTGTTGTAACCCACTTTCACACTTTTCTAGGACACTTTCATTATAATTCACTTAAATAACCTCTTTTTATCACTTACCAAGTCTTATTTCAAAGTGTTGTAAAGAGTTGTAACAAACTCTCACACTTTTCTAGACTTGTCATCACTAATTCAACCCTTTCTCATATTTAAATGTCCTCTTAATGCACTTTTTGGCCATTCTTAAGTGTGTTTTTGAGGATATTCCTGTTAGACATCATTTAATGCCCTTTAATTCCCGAAACCCACTTAAATTGCTTAAGTGGGACTAAGTCACCAATAGGGGTGACTTAGTCCTATTTGGCACAAAAATCAAAATTATTTCAATTTTTTGGCAGGATTTTATTCTCTAACCCTTGAGGACGACCTGTGATGTGTTATTTTTTGGAAATATTGTAAAATAAAGTATAAATAAGGGTTTTTCTCCCCATTTTTCATCTCCTAATCTCTTGCAAACTTATATCTCATTAAGCATTCAATCTTTCAAGTATTCAAGCACTCTAAGCATAATCAAGTCATCCATTGGAGCACTTCATTGCATATCTTCAGATTTTCAACATCAAGGGTTTGGTAAGTTTATGACATTGCATGTTATCTATTTATTATTATCTTCTTATTTCATTTCATTTCATAGGGTTTGATTACCAAATCGGGGTTTGACCAAGGCAAACCCTTAACCCCCTTTTCCCCTCTTTACATGTTTGTTTGCAAAATTTGTATACAGATTTGTCAAGGAATTTGTGTCAAAAAGTGGTCAACAATCCATCAAAGTCAACATAACCCTAGCTGAAGCTTGAAGACTCTTTTCATCCTATTTTCTACAGAATCAAGATCAGACACCTGCCAAAAAAGAATCTTGTCCCAAAATTCCAAAAATCTCCAAGTGGACTAAGTCACCATCTATGGCAAATTAGTCCCACTGCCAGGCCTGAAAATTGATTTTCACATTTCTGAGTACCCATTTGACAGATTCCCGTTTTGACAGATTTTTCCTAAAATTGGACTAAGTCACCTAGCTTTGCGTAAGTGTCCTAGTCAACATTTCCATTCAAATTTGTAGGATTCTAGAGCCTCTCTGCATCAGATTCCAAATTCTAGGTGCACCTCTCCAGTTTTGTTCAGTTCTTTCATCATTTACTTGCATTCTTAGGTGTTTTTACATATCATAGTGTGTTTTCCAACACTTTGCATTTATTAGGTTTAACATCATTAAATCATTTATTTTTCAATTTTTTGCATTAGTACATCATATTTAGATACATTGAATTCATATTACATTAATATTGAGTGTAGACATTAGTATTTTGACCCCAATTCCTCTCATTTTAGGTAAAAAACCTAGAAGAGTTAGAGGCAACCTTGGGAAATCCAAAATCACTATCCACAAGCACAAGGGCTCAAACTTTCCCTTATTAGGCCTTTATCTAACAATTCTTAGACCTTCCTTTTTATTTCCTCATTTTGTTTGGGAGTCATCTTGTATGCAGCCTTGTTTGGAAAATTTGCACTAGGGATCGGGTCTATATGATGGATTACATCTCTCATGGGAGGCAATGAACAAGGTAACTCATCAACCGCAACGTCCTTATATTTTTCTAACAAATCTTCAACCTCAATAGGTATACCCTCAACCTTATTTGCTGCCAGAATAGATTTAGGTCTGATCATTAAAGAAAATCCCTGTCCACCTTCATCCTTCAATGTTTTTAATACTTATTTGTCCAATTCTTCATCTTGTAGGGGTGTCAAAGTGAATGAAACTCCATCTTTATCTATTACATAAATGTTTTTCTGACCATCATGCTTGGGTTTTCTGTCATACTGCCAAGGTATTCCTAGCAGCAAGTGACAAACATCGATGGGGATGATGTCACAAAGGATTTTATCTTTATAACCCCCAATATTAAACTCTACCCATGTTTGCTCATTAACCAAGACTTGTTGAACCTTATTCAACCAGGACACTTTGTATGGTGTGGGGTGTGGGATTCTCTTCATGTTCAATTTCTCTACCATTTCTAAGGAAACTAGATTATCAGTAGAACTTGAATCAACAACTACTTTGCATACCTTTCCATGTGATTTGCATGTGGTTCTGAATAAGGATTTCCTTTGTGGAGGCTCTTTGACTATTGGAACCTTAATGAGTGTCCTTCTCATCATCAAAGACTCACCTATACCAGGAGCAACATATTGAGATGGTGAATTAACACTTTCATTGTCTTCCTCATGCACAATTTGGGTTCTTTGCTCACCTCCATGTGAACTTGATGCTTGCTTGTCCGGGCACTTCCATGTTGGATGAGCAAATTGGTTGCAATGGTAACATTTGCCTAAGAAGGTATTTGATCCTCTCCCTTATCCACCAAACCTACCTCTACCACTGGGTCTTGTACCTCTGAAATTGCTTCTGCCACTTGATTCACCACTTTGTTCTTGGTGGCTACTTGATTCTCATTGTTGCTTTTGTGACTATTCTCTTGCACCAAAGTTTCCTCTACCTCTTAAATTATTTCCTCTACCTCTTCCTTGTTGCTCTTTGTGTGAACCCCAATCTAAATACCTGCAAAACATAATGAATAAACACATTAGTTAGTCAATTGCAAGAATGAACAAGGATTCCCCATGAAATCCATTTACAAAACTCAAATTAGGAAGAAAATAATGAAGAACACAAAGAAAACACCAAATCAAAGATTGAATCCTAATTAAGTAAGCAAACTCTTGATCCCATCGGGGAATTGGTGCCAATTTGATGTGAAAATTGGCCCTTTCCCAACTCCTATGATGCAAACTTGATATGTTGATGAAGATTGATACACTTTGTTGATGTTGAAGAGTGCTCCAAGCTAAAATCTACAAAACCTAGCTATGATTCAAGAATGATTGATGAAATTTGATAGATATTTGAGCATGGTAACTTTGCATAATTTGTGGATGATAAAATGAGGACATGAGCTCTTTATTTATAGAATGTCAAGATGGATGAATGTCCAAATTTGAGCAATGTGGGACTAACATTCATCCAATGGTAAGAGGCCACTTGTTAATCTATGAGTGGATGGAGGATGTGCAAGATTTGAGAATTGTGCCAATAAATGCATATTTTTGAATTTCAAATTTGTTGAAATGACTTGCAAGAGGGAAGGGAAAATGCAATAAATGCCACTTGGCTCAAGGCAAAGGACATGTAAGATGGAGTAAATTCCTTGTTGGATGTACATGTCCACTTGAAATTTTTGAATTCAAACTTGAAGGATATTCCAAAAAATGCCTTGTGAGGAAAATAGAGATTTAATAAATGAATTAAATCTATTTTCATGTGCAATTTGCAAAATCTAGAGGACGGAACATGATAAGAGATTAAATTAATCAAGGGTCAATTAATTTAATGAGGGATTAGATGATGTGACTTATTTGACTTAGATTTTAGGATTTATTTAAATCAAATAATGATAAGAATGTGATAAGAGATTAATCAAATAAAGATTCTGATTTATTTAATTAAAAGAGATGATGTTAGATTAAATTAAATAAGGTTTTAATTTATTTAATTTAATAGATAGACTTTAGAGATTTAATCAAATAAAATTGATTATTTAATTAAATAGGGATAATTAGATCCGATGGATTGATTTAATTAACAAAAGAGAGTGACTTAATTAGATAAAATAATTTATTTAATTAAGAGAAGAATATTGATGAATTTAATCAGATAAGGGGATTTGATTAAATGGTTAGACCGAGGGATGATTCAGGATGAAACGATGTTAGTAGGTCGGGATCAGATGCACAATGTCAATCGGTATATTTTACGTGTCTACACTCTTGTCTCCTTTTTATCCTTTCCTCTGCTTTGACAACCAACTAAAAACACTCTTCAACTGTTCTAGGTGTATTGAGGCCAATTTCATCTTGAATGTTGAGTCTAAGCCCATTTAGATACCTTGCAACCTCTTCTACTTCATCTTCAATATGTCCTACTCTAATACTTAATTAATGGAACTCTTTAGTGTATTCCATAACATCTAACTCCCTTTGTTTTAAATTTTGCAACTTCCTAAAGGTCTGAATTGCATAATCTGCAGGTAGAAATTGTGTTTTCACCTTAGCTACCATTATATCCCATGAACTTATCTTATTTTTCCCCTTCTTTACTCTTCCCTCTTGAACATAGTTCCATCATGTTAGGGTAGGGCCCTTCAACTTAGTTTTTGTAAATTTCACCTTCTTGTTATTTTCTATCTCCTCATATTCAAAGAAATTGTCAAGAGCATCTATCCAATCGAACACTTCTTCACGGTCTATCTTTCCACCATACATAGGCACTTCCACTTTTATCTTTGGAGTATCCCCCTTGACAACCTTTAGCATCTTGACCATTCTCATCTCTTCAGGGTCCATTTCCTCTTCATCTTGGACTCCTCCTTGAGGGTTCTCACTCTCACCCTCATCCTCTTTGTCACTTTGGTCACCACTAACCATTCCTCTTCTTTGGTTTTTCTCCAGGGCTGCAATTCTAGTAAGGGTAGCTTCATGAGACTCTTTATACAGTCTCACCTCCTTAGCATATTTCTCCTTTTATTCTTTGACTTCTTTGGCCATTATATTGCTCTTTGGAAGCATCTTTCTTATGCCAACTTTCATCCACTTTTCCACTTCTCAATCATAACCTATGCTCTGATACCACTTGATGCAAAGTAGGGTGGAGTAAATTCACACAAAATAATTTAAACACTTCTTCAAAATTTCAAACCCTAACTATGGTGGTTTCTTTCACAATTTCACAGTTCTTCTTCTAGGTTTTTCAAGCATATCTTTTAGAGAAGGCCTCAAACCCACTTCTCAGATACCATTTCAAATACCCATTAGGCCCCTTTACAATATATCCAAATAAGGACTAGGTTTCTTTTGGAACAATTCCTTCAATTTAGGTCTTCTATGCTACCCCAAGGTTAAATTGGGCCACTTTTCCAAATCAAGTATACCAAATTCAATCACCAACTCTCATATATCCACACCAGAGGCTTGAACACATCATATAGGGTCTCAATATGTAGTTTATTTCATCACCACTCATCACAAATTTGTTGTCACCCAAAATCTCAATCCTACCTAGCATTCCTAAGCATAACACATGAAGATGTTAGGCTAGGGAAAGCTCAAATCTGCCCCAAACTCCCCCTCCTGCTCAAAAAACTTCAAAAGCATAAAAAAAACATTCAACCCCTCCATTCCACCAAGTTTTTCCAAGTTTCAATGGTGGAATGGACTACAAATAATTTTTGTCTTCAAACCATTGAACTTAGGGTTTACAGGGGGTCTACAGAAAAAATCTTCAAACAACCTCAAACTTCAATGAAAATCTACCCAACCAAAACCAAATCACAATAGACACATAGTACTAACCCTTCATATTAATTTCATAGCATGAAACAACTATATGGGATTGTACAGAATTGAGAAACAACAAAAAACACTAAAAATTCATAGAAAATAGAGCTTGTCTTTATTGTTTTTCACTAATCTTCACTCCAGAAGTTTTCCTCGAGGTTTGTGAGGCCTTTTAAACATGTTCTAACTGAAAACCAATGGTCTCCAACAAATTTACAAAAAGATGACCGTTCAACTTCCTTACATGGCAAAATTTGCAAAGTTGCAAAGCAACTTTTTGCAACATTTTCACAACTTGACAAAAGTTAACACAACGACCGTATATGACCTAAATACATAAAAAATGGTCTCAATTAGATCTTATTACATCAAAAGTGTGATAAAACACATAAAACCCAAACTTAGACACTTATTTACATCAAAAGACCAAAATTGCCATGGTGCCCTTGCACCAATCTTCCAAAAACTAGAATTAGCATTATAACTCGAAGAGATCTGAAACCACTCTAAACATCTTGAAACTATATACATAAAATATAACTTAAAGTATAAGAAATTAAATGTCCATATGTAAATGTCAACTTGTAACTTAAATGTTTATATTTCATGTATATATAGCTTCCTTGGTAGAGAAAGAGAAAGATAAAGAAAAAAGAAAGAATTCACAAAAATGCATTCCAAAATGCATGCACTTCATCTGGTGAGCATCAAATGAATTGCATTTTGAAATACTGAGCCTTAGACTATCTCTCTATCTATTCCTCTCCCTTTTTTCTCCCCCCCCTCTATCTCTAGACATGCCTCCCTCTATCCATCCATCTCTCGCCTGCTCTCCCTCTTCATCTTCCTAGACCTCTCTCTCTCTATACATATATATATATCTTTGTCTCTCTATCTCCATATTTTTTCTTCCAACTCTTGACCTATCTCTATCTCATTATCTCTTCATCTCTCTCTACCCATATATCTCTCCCTCTCTCTACCCCTCTCTATATATCACTTCCTATCTCTATCTTTATCTTTTTATATCTCTCACTCGCATACTCTCCCTCACTCTCTCTTTGTATATTTATCTCATCCATCTTGATATATCCCTCTCTCCTCTCTCTCTTTATATATACCTATCCTTCTCTCCATATCCCTCTCCTTCATCTTTATCTTTGTATCTCTCTCTTTCTCTTCCCCCTCTCTCTCTCTCTCTCTCACACACACACTCTTCCTGCCTCTATCTCTCCCTTTCTCCCTATTGTAAAAATAACATGAGCCTATTGGTACGAGCCTAATTATCTTCTCGTTTTAAAGTGTTTTTTGTCATGTTTGAATCCCTATAAGTGGATGAATGGTTGATTTAAAGCTATCACTTCTCATTTGAGACCCTTTTGCACAAACAACATCATTTGCTAAATTTCCTACCACTTGACCTCATACACTACACAAATGTATGCAAAAAATAGACCAAAATTTCCTCCAATTGACCTTCCACACCTCTTTGACGTACCCATTGCACAACAAGGTGCATTCCTAGTTTAATTTTGTCATACCTAAATGTATAGATTTGATTTACACTTTTCATAATTCATAATATCATTCAAATAGACAAAATAATTTAGAAGTCAACAATGCAATAAATGTTTATATTAAAAATAAAAAATAACAATAATTTCATCTTTAAATTAACACTTCACTAACATAAACCAAAAAAAACAAATAAATAACATTTTTTTAATTATTAAATGCTAAAATTAAATATAAACCATAACATTATTCCAAAAAAATAATTTTATATAATAATTGATTAATGATTGGTTAAATAAATAGAAGAAATCATATCTAACTAATACATTAATATTTCTACCTTTGACACAATAATATCTTACCAAAACTAATAATATAATAAAATATCTTTCGAAAATAGAATTCAAACATGATAAGAGGAAAAACACTTTGTCACTACATGACACTTGTTAATTCACAAAATAGCAATGTGAAATCAAGTGGTAAATTGTAGTGATTTGAGTCGATTCAAATGTAGCTGACGTGGACCCCTCATTCAACATTGGCCTACCCACCATCGACTCCTCTCCTTTATTAGTTCCTGCCGTAGGCAGGTATACTTATGCTTTCATCTAGTTTCAATAGTTTGCAAAAATCAACCAATTGGATGCAAAAATTTAATTTTGTTGACCATATTTTCTAATGTTCATATTTATTTCATATTTATTTTAATATTTAAAATCCATTTTTCTCCATTTCTATTGGTTAATACTTGTGAACAGTCATATTTGGATGATGTAAGCAATAATAATAATATGGACAATAGTTGTGTAGTGTCATATTTTTCACTATTCTTCGATAGTATTTGATTGAATAATTGCTTGTATGGCAACAAAAGAATCCCATCAAGCTAATTTTTTTGAATAAAGACCAATAAAAAAACAAGGTTTTTAGGTAAGGCATGGTTATATGAATTGATAATGTAATCGCCCTCTTCAATGATGATCGTCCATTTACTGTCATTCACATGGGATGGTTTAGACATATCTAGGAAAAAAACCAAAACAATTCTCACTGTTCGATGATGGCATATTTTCTTTGCTGGGTGTTATCTGATCCGTCAATTTGGTGATGTAAATTCAAAGCGGTGAAGAAAAATTAGTACCTTAGTCGTTGAATTGATTTAATTCTTGGTTTGGTGATGAATTTAAAGCGGTGAAGAAAAAATAGTACCGTAGTCATTGAATTGATTTAATTCTTGGTTTGGTGAATTTAAAGCGGTGAAGAAAAATTAGTACCGTAGTCGTTGAATTGATTAAATAGTGATAGCGATGCCATCATTATCTTCTTTTGCTATGAGTTCATACATGCTTCCCATCTGGTTCCATCCAAAGACAATATTAAATTCCTACTGGTACATATTTCTTGGTTCGTTTAATGGTGGTGTGAATTCAAGCGGTGTAGTAGTTGAACTGTGATGACGACGTCGACATAATGTTCTTGTTCTGTATCTATATAGATGCTTCTCAACTCAGAGCGTCCATATATACAATTTTTGCACCTTCTGAGGAAAGGTAGTTGGTATTAATATTTCAAGTAAATAAATTAGAAGGCTTTCCTCTCTGTTTGCTTCTTCAATTGATTTGTAGTACTGAGTAAGTATTAATCTTCTGAGTCTATTTTCTTGGTCATGGTGATGCAAAAGTTCGACAACGCTAATGGCTGGAGTAGATGAGCAGAATAGCGACTTTGACGAACTGGTTACGTTCACATTCGTAAAGTTTCAACAGAATTTGGGTGTGAAACCCTCTGAGAATGGTGATATCGTCAGTCTGTGTTACCAAAATAGCAGCGATCCATATCAGGTTAGTGTTTGACCCGATTCACCGTTCACAGGCTAGTTTCAATAGTTAATATTGTATTAAATTTAACACTTACTTTCAATCGTTGTTTTGAAAGAAAAAACAATTATGATATTGTTATCAGGATTCAACCCTGTAGTTTTTGAGTCAAATTCATAGATCTATGTTTCATGAGTAGTGGTTCAAAAGAACCGATCTCTCATGATAATGAATGGTCCACTTAGCACTCATTGCATCTAGGTGATGCTCACAGAGGTGAAACATTGAGCCTTCCCGGGAGGTTAGCCATCCCAGTACCTAGTCCAACTCAAGTGTGCTTAACCATGGAGTTTTCCCAATGTTAAGCCCTGATAGAAAGAGCAAAGACAAAAATAAAACCAGATTGCTATAACAAAAAACAAATTTTATTCATAATCTTTTTCATCACCAAAATGCTACAGCAGCTGGTTTAAATAGATGCACACAATCTGTCAACAATGACAGCAAAAATAAACTTCAAATCAAACAACAAATTATACAACAATCAACACAATAGATTGATTGGGCTGATTTAAAAAAAAAAAAAGGAAACTGCCAGAAACCACAAATCACGGAAACAACAGTGGGAGAAATTAGAAGTTTCCTTCCAACACTCCCCCTTAATTTCGACCATCAACAACTCCCAAATTTTTTCTTAGATATTCAAAGCTATCCTTTGGTAATGCCTTGGTAAAAATGTCTACTAGCTGGTCTTCAGATTTACAAAATTCAAGACAAATTTCACCATTGTTGACCAATTCCCTGATGAAATGGTACCTCGTATCAATATGCTTCCTCTTTTTGTGAAATACATGATTTTTGGACAATACAATGGCTGACTTGTTATCACAAAAGATTGGTGTTGATTCATCTTGATTATGCAACAAATCTGACAAAATTCGACGCATCCAAATTTCTTGACATGCTGCAGCTGCAGCTACATATTCTGCTTCTGCTGAAGAAATTGTCACTATAGGTTGCTTCTTTGATGCCCATGAGACAACTCCCGATCCAATATGAAATATATGTCTTGATGTACTTTTCCTGTCATCTATGCTACCTGCAAAATCACTATCAGTATAACCAATCAAATCAAAATTGTTAGTTTTGGAATATAGAATTTCATTTCCTACTGTTCCTGCAACATATTTGAGTATTCTCTTCCCAACTTGCCAGTGAGAATTTTGAGGTGAATCCATGAACCTTGCAATCAAACTTACACCATACATAATATCATGCCTTGTAGCTGTAAGATACATTAAACTACCAACAAGCTTTTTAAATGTGGTTGGATCAACATTTGACCCCTTATCCTCTTTGCTCAATTTTGTTCCTATGAGAACTGGAGTTGGTGCAGGATTACAATTCAACATTTTAAATCTTCTTAATACATCCTTGGCATATTTGGACTGACAAATAAAAATGCCCTTATTTGTTTGAACAACTTCAATACCCAAAAAATATCTCATCAAACCCAAATCTGTCATTTCAAACTCTTTCATCATATTTGACTTAAACATGTCCACAGACAAATTTCCACTAAAAATAAAATCATCAACATACAGACATACAATCAAAATCTGACCTTCATCATTAGTCTTTATATACAATGTAGGCTCACTATTGCTTCTTTTGAATCCATTATAAGTATCAAATATGAATCAATTCTACTATACCAAGCCCTGGGTGCCTGTTTCAATCCATAAAGTGCCTTTTTTAATTTATAAACTTTATTTTCATGACCATGAACTTCATAACCAGGGGGTTGTAAAACATAAACCTCTTCATCAAGAAAACCATTTAAGAAAGCCGATTTTACATCCATCTGAAAAACATTCCAACTATTATGTGCAGCTACTGCTAGAACAGTTCTAATTGTGTCCATCCTTGCAACTGGAGAAAGAGTTTCATTATAGTCAATCCCATACTGCTGTGAAAACCCTTTTGCAACTAATCTTGCTTTATGTTTTATAATTTGGCCTTCAACATTAAATTTAGTTTTATAGACCTGTTTAACTGTAATACCCCCATGTTTCTGATACTATTTACTACTATTATTTGCTTTTATATGTTAGAGTGATACTGAATTGTGATGGTGATTGATTCATCGTTTTGGTGTGTGCGGATGCGTAGTTTAGTTTAGTTGATTGCTACAATTGATATTATTATTATGATTTATGATACTCTATATGTAGGGTTTGGATTATTTTATTATGTAATGCTTTCTCTCTAATGTTTTATATGTCGATGTGATAATCCTATGGTGATCATGTGATTTGAATTCAGTATTATTTTATAATGCAATGGTTTAGCAATTAGTTATGATGCAGTAGTTAAGTATAATGTTATCTTATGATCAATTGGTTAGAAATGTTAGTTTGTTATTGATATTGTAATTGTTAGAATAGATTAGGTGAGAGGACAGTGTAGCATCACTCGTTTACGAGTGCCCTGCTACACTGCAATTCCTTCTCACGATAGAATGTTTGATTATATATATATACATGTGCTACTTGACGTTTATTTGGATGCAGGATTGCAGGATTAAGTCTCGATTCCACCTGCTTCGGCAGGACAGGGCGAGCAATAAATTAACCCAATGGGTAAAAAAATGTTGAAAAAGGGAGTAGGTTTGGAAGCGTCCCCGTCCCAAGTCCGTCGTCTGTTGTGAGTCGTGTTATGACTGAAGTTTTCGTTCTCGTTGATTGTGTAGTTTGATTGTTGAAGTATACATTTTAGTTATGGTTCATGTTTATTTAATTAACCTTATTTTATAAGATAATGGATTAAAGTTGTCTAGTTGTTTTGATTTAATTGCGAGTTAGTAAATGGTTAAATTCAAATATATTATAAATTAAAAAGTGATTTAATTTATTAAAAGAGTAAATAATTATTTTAAATTAATAATGTTGATAATAATTAAATTAAATAAATATTGTTGAAAATAATTAAATAATATCTTTTTATTAATATTAAATTAGCAAATCTTGCATAGATAATATCTTGATTAAATAAATTATTTTAATTAAAAAACTGTAGATATATTGTGCTTTTAAAAGCTGGAAAAAGGACCAATAGGAGGGAGGCTTTTTGAAAAAAGAAAGCAGAGAAGCTTTATTGTTTTTATTGATTCTTTTATTATTTGGATGGGAAGATTATACACACACAGGGATTTTCTCACAAAAAAAAGAAAAAAAGAAGAAGTTTGTTCTGTAGTTTTGGGTTTGGGTTTTCTGGGTAAAATTATTGTGGTGTTGAAAAGAAAAGAGATTTCAAAAGAATATTGAAGACAGAAGATCGAAAAAAGAGTTACAGGAGGAATTCAAAAGGTTACAGAAGGGATTCTTCTTCAGACGAAGGACTCTAGGTTTTCCTTTGCTATTTATTATTATTTTGTTGTTGTTTGATTAATATCTGTTGGCTGTGTATTGAAAAACTTATAGAAAGAAGATCTGTGATTTGAAGATTTTCGTATGAAACCCTTGATTTTTCTGTTGAAAACATTAGTAAATCTTTTTGATATTTCTTCAATATAATTTAGTTGTGAAACTTATTGTTTTGAAATAAAAAAAAAAATCATTTAGGTTGAGATTGGAATTACTTGTCAGATCTACTTTAGGTTTACTAAAAAAAAATCTTTTAGAAATCTTCATAAAAGTTTGTTGTGAAAATTATTGTTTAAAAAGAAAAGGAAATCTTGTTATTATTGGATGAATTTGCATCTCAGAACCACGTTTGAATCTATTTTGAAAACAATTTATTTACTCGATTTGTTTGAATATATTTATATATATATACACTCCATTCTTTTTTTTAAAATTCATATAAATAAGAAAATAAATTTATTATAGTTCAAATTTCGAAGTGTTTGTATCAAATAAATTTCGTATTTTTTTAATTGTAAATATTCTAAGTTTATTTCATGGGAGAAATTTAGTTTTTAAAAAAATATACATATATGTAAACGAAATTTAAAAAAATAAAAATAAAAATTATTAAATGAAAATTTTAATAAATAAAATAAAAATGTTTATGTTGGGGATGGTAGGTGTGGTCATGGCCCCAGTGGGTTGTCTGTGACCCCAGCTAGAGCTCTTGCGCTTGAAGTGGACATTCTAGAATTTACGTATGCAATGTGCCCTTAGTTTTTTCTGCGTGCCTTTCCTTTGTTTTAAAAAAAAAATCTTTTTAATTCGGTTTTAAATATGTGTGATTTGATTTATTTTTTTATTTAGTTTTATATATATATAAATATATATATTATATATATTTTATTTAATATATAATTATTATTTATTATTTAATATATATATATATATATATATATATATATATTTATTTATGGAGTTTTTAATTCGTTTTCTTTTTATATTATCTGAATATGATTTAATTTGAATTTGATTCATAAAATAATTTTTGTAAATTAAGTCTTATTTAATTCGAATCTTGTTGATAATATAATTTTATATAATTAATTAATATATGTAATAATTTTCTACTTGATATTTAATAAATTTTATAATATTTATTTTGATAAAATGATTTTTATAAAAATACTTTATTTTTAATATATTTTTAATAGTTTAAAATATATATGTGTGTGTGGAATTAAGATAATTTTCATGATAGATTTTATAAGTATGAATTTTTATATTTGTTTTAATTGTATATATATATAAATGGACTTTATATGTTGAGAGAGTGGATAATTACATAGTGTGTTTATATATTACAATGTGATAATGTAATCGGGAAAATTAGAAATAAACAAAGTGTTTTGATTTGAGTTGAATATTCTCAAGTTGCTTTATTTACTGGATGAATCTTGTTGTTCATTGTAGACAGTTTTGTGGTGTTGTTTATATATCGGGTACTCTCAAGTTATCCATCTTATTTAATTTGATTTTCTTTAATTTGGGTTTAGGTCATGTAGAAAACCCTAGAGCTAACTTATTCAGTTATAGGATTCTAAGTCGTGTTTAGGACTTCCAGAGGTGGGAATACTGTGGCTTATATTTGAGCTTGTAATTTGATGGTTGTGCTTAGATTTTGGGTTTTTGAGTGGTGATATTAATGTACTCGTGGATTGTTCTGTTTCTGAACATCGTACGTATGATTTTGGGCGAGAGGGTTGTGCCTCGCGGTTGATCCATTGTTGGTTCAGTTTTTCCTTGTTGATTCAATCATGTTGTGTTGGATATTTTGTGTTGAGTGTCTAGAGAGAGTGGCTCTAGTGGGGGCCGGCGCACAAAGGGGCTGTCAGGGTAACCCATGTAGAGTTAGTTTAATTAGTGATAACCTAAGTAATAAATCATGGGTGGGATTAAACACTAATAAGATAATCGTGAAGCCTCGTCCGTCTGTTAGTGCTATCACAGACTAAAGGGGACTGAGAAGGCTGTGGTTGGAAAGGTCATTGCCTTGTCTTCACAAAAGGTTAATGACTCCGCATGAGTAACCCTATGGAGCGGCGCCTTGTGATAGGCTATCAGGAGAACCATAGATGGAAGCGGCACCTTTACTTGGTTGTCTGGAGAATCCATGTAGAGATGGAGGCGACACCTTGTGATAGGTTGTCAGGATAATCCATGTGAAACCATGCGATGACACCCTCGTCTAACATTCTATTTGTGTAATTTACTGTAGTCCTCTGGAAGTGATTTATTGTTTTGTCTTTGGTCATTGTTGGAAGTAGTCTTTGATATTATGTCTTGAGTTTCATTGATGTTGTGAGTGTGACTAGTTGTAATTTGGAAAGGTGTTTTATTGTTATGTTCTTCAGTGGTTTGTTGTTGTGCCTTTTGGATTTGTCGTTGTTGAGTTTCTGAGTGGTCTTTGAGGTTAAGTTGTCTGTCTGGAGTTAGTTTTGTGTTTTTTTTAGACGTGCTTAGTCGGGGACCCTTCCTTGTCTACTCTCAGCACGGGGGTGGTTGGGTGGAACGTGCTTCGCACCCCGTTGGGTTTCCCTTTCTGTTTTAGTTATATCTTTTATTGCAGGCTTTTGGAGGATGTCGATGATGCAGTGATCCTTATACCAGATGTATGTTATACTTCGGATGTAATGTAATCATTGATGTATTGTCTCCCACGTGTGTTGGGATGACCATGTTGTAAATTGTATACGTGGTTATTGGGATGTATATTCAGGCCTTGTATTTATTCAAGAACTGTCACTTGTAATAGTTGGATATGTTATGTTGTATCTATCGAAATATGTAACACGTTATATCTGTATAATTACATGTTTTGTCATATGTGCATATGGTATTAATATGGTTATTGTTAATGGATATTTTAAATGATGAAATGGGAATGAATAGATTTACGTAATAGATTAATTATTGTTATCTTATTATCGTTGTTATGGGTTAGTGTAGTCATGTCACTTCGTGTACCCCATTGGAATTAGTCGTGTAACTTAATACATTGTAATGTTAGAATACTTAAGTATGTTTATTATATTCTTTAAAAAAAAAATTGTTCCGTTGTTATTAGTTCCTTTGGGGTTCGCATGGCGGGCGTGACATTAACTCCTATGCAATCTTTACCTTCAGGTAAATCTACTAACTCCCATGTTTTATTTCTTTCAATAGAGTCTATTTATTCATCCATTGCCTTAATCCAATTATCATCTTTTATCGCTTCTTCAAAATAAATAGGATCACTAGCAAATAAAGCAAAATTTGAATTCACAATTTCATCTCCTTTATCATATATTTATTTTAAGCTTTTTGTTTTCTTTGCTTTGCACCTTTTTCTTAATGAAGCAAGTGTTGGATCTGATTCATCACTTAAATTTGAATTTGAATTAGGACTTGGATGGGAGGATGATATGCCTTGCACAATATTTTTTGGTGGAGTACTTGGTGGTGTTTGACCATCTTTTTCTTTTGGTTCCTCCTCACTATCATGTATAGATGCTCCACTTGAGACTATTTTTTCAACATTTGAATCCCATGATTCTTCTTCCTTAAATTCAACATCTCTACTAATGATCAATTTCTTTGTAATTGGATTATACAACCAGTAAGCTTTTGATTGCTCATCATAACCAATAAAAATGTATTTTTCACTCTTATCATCTAATTTCCTTCTTAATTCAGATGGCACAAGAGAATAAGCAACACACCCAAATTTTTTAAAATGAGACAATATGCTTCTTACCATTCCAAGCTTTTTGGGGGATGTTATCCCTCACACTCTTTGTAGGACTCCTATTCAGAATGTACACAACACATGCCACTGCTTCTGCCCACAAATCATTAGATAAGTTTTTGGCCTTCATCATGCTTCTAGCCATATCCATTATAGTCATGTTCTTCCTTTCGACTACTCCATTATGCTGTGGTGTATATCTTGTTGTAAACTATTTCTTAATTCCATGATATCTGCAAAAATCCAAAAATTCATTAGAGCTGAACTCTCCACCCATATCAGATCTAAGTACCTTAATGTAGAATCCACTTTGTTTTTCTGTCAAAGCTTTAAACTCCTTGAATTTATCAAATGCTTTAGACTTCTACTTGAGAAAGTATATCCATGTCTTCCTGTTGAAATCATCAATAAATGTTAGGAAATATAAATTGCCTCCTAAAGATGGAGTCTGCATTGGCCCACATATATAAGTGTGAACTAATTCTAATGGTGTCTTTGCTCTGTATGAACTTTTTACTGGAAAACTCTCTCTATGCTATTTTGCTAAGATACAACTTTCACAAGTACTAGTTGGATGATCTATAACTAGTAAACCTCTCACAATATTTTTCTTTTGCAATAAACTTAAACCTCGAAAATGAAGGTGGCCATACCTTAAGTGCCAAAGACATGTCTGATCTAAGCACACTGTTTTGAAATTAATTTCCTCCTTTCCTTGAATACAATTAATTTGAAGGGGGAACATTCTGTTGTGTCATTTTGAACCTTGCAATTAATCTATCATTAGTATTTCTATCCAGAATTGTACATTCATCATTTTTAAAGTGAACTATGTACCCTTTTTGAATTAATTGACCAACACTCAACAAATTATGTTTTAAACTAGGTACAAAGAAAATATCATCAATGTGTCTCTTTTCACCACTCTTAGTCATGATATTAATGATTCATTTCCCAGTTACAGATAATCTACTATCATTTCCCAATTTTATTTTTGATTTTATAGAATCATCCAAACTAGCAAATAATTCTTTGTTTCCTGTCATATGGTTGCTACAACCATTGTCTAAAAACCATACATCATTAGAGCTTTCTTGAGCCACATTACATGTTATGAGTAAACTTCCATAATTATTAGTAGATACATCTGTGTAATTTTCCTTTTGCTTATCCACTTTAGCTTGTTTGATTCTACATTCATTTGCAAAATGACCATATTTCTTACAATAGTGACATTGTATGTGTGATTTATCATATCTTGATGATTGAAACTGATTTCTTCCACATCCTCTATTGTTGAAATTTTGATAGGACGAGTTGTTTCTTTCTCCTTGATCTAAACTTGTGTGTTCACTTCTTCCTCTTCCTCTTCCTCTGAAGTTTGATCTTACTCTACCTCTTCCTCTTCCAAATGATACCTTTGTTCTGAAAGCACTCTCCAAAGAAGAATTGTTATTTTGATTCATTCTAGTTTCATGAGAAAGCAAAGATCCCATCAATTCATCTATTGACATTTGAGATAAATCTTTTGATTCTTCAATTGCAACCACTATTGCATCATATTTGTTAGGAAGGCTTCTAAGAACCTTTTCTATCACCTTTTGATCAGATATATTTTCACCATGTATCTTCATTTGATTTACAATATTCATTACATTACTAAAAAATTGATCTACAGATTCTGATGAACTCATTTGAAGATTTTCAAAATTCCTCCTTAAAATCTGTAATTTTGCAACTTTTACTTTAGTTGTCCCTTGGTATGAATTTTCTAAGATTTCCCAAACTTGCTTAGAACTAGTTGCATTAGAAATTCTAAAAAACAAAGTTTCATCCATTGCTTGTTGAATAAGAAACAAAGCTTTAGTATCTTTCTTTTTCTTTTCCTTAAGATCATATTTTTGTGTTTGTGACAAAGTAGACAAATCTTGAGGTTCTACAAACCCATTTTGAACAAACTCCGACAAATCTTGTGAACAAAACAATGTCCTCATTTTTATTGCCCAAGTATCATAATTTTTACCTATAAATATTGGAATTTGGGGCTGAGTTAAATTACTATTGGATTCCATGATGTTATCTCCCCTTCTTGATCTGTACTTTTCTTATTTTCAAACAAAACACTTTTAATTCATTCCTCTATATCAAATCCATAAAAGAACTTCATGAAAATACAAGAAGATATAAATAACATCAAAACTTAGCAGCTTCAACACATTTAACAACTTCAGCAATGATCACAAATTTGCCTTATCTTTGTTAGCAACTTTCAACCTTCTGAAATCTTCATCCCTGATCATCTAGCTCTGATACCAATCTGACAGAAAGAGCATAGACAAAAATAAAACCAGATTGCTACAGCAGAAAACAAATTTTATTCATAATCTTTTTCATCACCAAAATGCTACAGTAGCTGGTTTAAATAGATGCACACAATCTGTCAACAATGATAGCAAAAAGAAACTTCAAATCAAACATCAAATTATGCAGCAATCAACACAGCAGATTGATTGGGCTGATATAAAAAAAAGAACAGGGAAACTGCCGGAAACCACAAATCACGAAAACAACAGTGGGAGAAATTAGAAGTTTGCTTCCAACAAGCCCACTCTATAGGAAAACTCCATGGTTAAACTCACTTGAGTTGGAGTAGTATTTGGATGGGTGACCTCCTACACAGACTCAATGCTTCACCTCTGTGAGCATCACCTAGATGCAATGAATGCGAAGTGGACCATTTATTATCATGAGAGATGGGTTAAGCCCACTCTATAGGAAAACTCCATGGTTAAACGTGCTTGAGTTGGAGTAGTACAGTGACCTCCCGGACAGACCCAATGCTTCACCTCTGTGAGCATCACTTAGATGCAATGAGTGCTAAGTGGACCATTCATTATAAGGAGAGATGGGTTCTTGTGAACCACTACTCACGGAAAATGGGACAATGAGGTATTTTTCGAAAAACTACATATTAAATCCTGATATCAATATCATAATTTCACACGCTGTGAAAAATATCTCCTACTTATCAGAAAAAAAGCAATGTCGGTAAAAGGCAGATCACTGTTTGTCTGGATTTTCTTTTTACTGAGTTAGTTTCAATTAATATTAATTAAAAGTAGCAGCAAGCTTCTTTTCTCAAATATAGGGTGACGCGATTACACACTGTGCTTGCTTGACAGCAATGGAAGAAGGTTTACAAGGACCGTGATCCATATCAATTAGGTCGCCGGTGGACTTTACAAAATGTTGGAGATAGATGTTTCATGTATGATGACCATGAGAGGGTGAGCCTTCAAGCCAGAGCTTTTTATGATATAAATAACTATATTTTTGGGTTGCATGACATTTTCATGTTTCTGCTGCAGGTGAGAACAATGGAGTCACGGGAGTGTCTGTGGAGTGTTGAGGGTATAAGCAGTTCCAGTCACTCGTTGATTATTCAGCATCTCACTAAAGACTCTTTCAAAGCTATAAAAGCGGTGGAGAAGGATCAAGCTGTTGAATTTGGTGCGTTTGCCTATTGGATTGACGATGAAGCCTTAGAATATTTCAGGGCAGACGAACGGAAAGTTATAAGGTAACAACGATGCCGTTTATGCTTCTTGTTGGAAAATGATGCATGAGTCTCACCAAAGATTCCATGCAAAGTTTTTAGTAAACAATTAAGTGAAATAAATGATTGTATCTGCATGTAATTGCATGTTGACTGTAACAGTCATTGCAGTCTTATTTTTAGAAAAACTATTTTAGCATTGGTAATGCAAAACCTCTATATAAAGAGGTCATATGTAATGAATTGAAATATAGAGGAATAAGAAGTTAAGCTCCTGTGTTTGTGTGTAAAACACTTTTTGTGCTTCCTCTGTTTTCTGTATTTGTGTTTTGTTATTGTGTTTGTCTTGGCTTTGAAAATCTACACTTCTCACCTTGGTAGATCTATGCGTGGACAAATTTAAATCCCTAGTAGCACGCTTTCGTTCGTTTTTTCTCTATATCGTACTTATAGTTGTTATTTCATTTAATAATGATATGAATTCAAGCGGTGAGTAAAAACTCGTATTGTAGACGTTGAATTCATTTAATGGTGATTATCTTCTTACTCTATAAATTGACAGATGCGTCTCATCTCGTCGCATCCATACGCACAGTAAATTTGTACCTTAGGAAGAAGGCTCGTTGGTCTTCATATTTCCGTGGAAAAAAATTGAAAGTGCTTTTAATCTTTATTCTCTTCTTAAATTGATTTGTTATTGAGTAATTAGAAAGCTTCTAAATGTCTTTTCCTTTCCCGGTCATGGTGATGAAAAAGGCCGAAAACGTCTGACAAAATTGTTACGATCACAAATGTGAAGTTTCAACAGAATTTGGGTGTGAATCCCGCCAAGAATGGTGATATCGTCATTTTGTGTGACAAAAATAGCAGTGATCAACATCAGGTTAGTGTTTGTCTATTCACCGTTTACTGATCTGTTTCAGCCTTGGTATTAATTTAACGAAACACTTGCCTTCTATCGTTGTTTTCATAGGATAAACCTTGTCGATAAATGGCAAATTAGTGATTGTCTGGATTCCCTTCTTACAGACTTGTTTCAATTTTAATTAGCCGATAGGCTATTTAATGTGGGGGAACCCCACCGGAATTTCCTACAGTCAGTGCCGGCGGGACCCCACAAACTATTCCGGGAACTCGGCGGGAACCCACGGACAAGGCAGAGACAAGGCACGTGAACTGTTATGTGTTTTAAAGTGCGATGGCAGAGACAAGGCACGTGAACTGTTTGAAGATCAAAGTAGACGCAGCATCGAGAAAATAAAAGCAGGCAAAGTAGATGAATTTATGACATGATATTAGTTCGAGCTCGTCATCGAGATAAGAGAAGACCTGACAATCGGATTATATAGAGATTTGGAGTACTGCAACTTGCAAGGCCATGGCTTACAACAATTAATTGCCCTAACAAAATCTTTTAGGGAAATGATGCCCAAATTGACATCAACTTACTTCCTCGAATTAAACTAAATGCCTGTCATTTCAATCATTCCTCACACATGAATTAAAATGAATTCCTTTCACTTCAATTCCTTGTCAAGCACACCAAAATATTTCATGAAACGGAGCGCTATCATTTTAAGGGACCTCTCAACTTGTATAGGAAAGGATCATCAAGTACTTTAAATTTGTTAAATCCTTTCATTCAATGGGAGAAGCTTGGCTGCGATTCGGAGCCCAAAACTCTGCCAACGTCAAATTGTGGTTGACGGGCCCAAATCAGGAAAAATATGAAAGAAATCCTGTTAATCTCCACTCTGTGATTCTGGGAAAGTTGGAGTTTTTCAAAGTGAAGATGTTCGAGAACCGGTCATGGGGTAAACCAACGGAAATAAGGGTAACTACTTCTCATAACTTTGATAACTATTTAAAATGCATTGAACTCATGTATGGCGAGTGTGTCTTTTTCTCCAACGTAGAGGAATGCCTAGCGATTCTTTCGGTTGCTTCTGAGTTGTTGGTTGATGACGGCATCATCAAATGCATGCAATATTTGGAAGCAGTTCGTTGGAGTGCTGATCAAGAATCCCAAATTCAAAATGTGCTTTCTCGTCTGGGATTGAAGCTTTTACCAGATTTAGCTGCCAGGCTTGATAAGGACGATCTCGAGCAGATAATTTCTTTGCATTTGATTATCAAACAAATGGTCTCTCTTATTCATGGTAGCCCACCCAACAGAAACCGGGAAAATGCAGAGAACTATATAGCGGGAATCTTTGAGGGAGATACAACTAGAAATGTTGTGGAAGTATGCGGGCGTGTGCTTTTGCAAGAGTTCAGATCATCCATTGGTTCTCGTGATTTCCCATCTATTAAGTCGCTCTCTAAATTCATCAAGTACTGTGATGGAGATATACTCAAAGCTGCATACATGGCTTTTTGTGAAGATTCAGAATTTACAAAGTATGTTAAGGAGAAGATAAACGAATATTTAACCTGTTACAAAACTTGTCAAATTGTGCTTGACACCATAATCTGGTTTATGAAGGCCACAGGAGACGGAAATATAATTATTTCAAGAGCTTCTCAGATATCTTTTCTTACAACTTGGCAACCAATCATGATAGAATTGTGTGATGGAGGAGCTAGAAAACTTGATGAGCTTGAGAAAGCAGTGCTGAAGGTCGTTGAGAGCCTACCTCTAGTGGACAAGATACGTATTTGCGCATCATGGATAGAGCTTTACAAGAAGTATAACATGGACGTGTCTACGCCATTAACTTTTTTTAAAGATCTGCACGATTCCCACTACAAATCGACATCAAAGCAGTAATACACTCTGTTCTATAAAATCTTGAATAATCTTTCGAGCTTTACCTTTTGCTTTGCTTTGTAGATGGTGTTTAGTCATGCCTACCTTTGGCTATTGGACAACAGTTAGTATTTAAGCTATGGTAGTTTTTGTGCTTGGAAAGTGTCTTCAACGTTTCGTGCATTTTGGTGAGAGATAAGTTAACATAGTTGCATACAGTTACTATGGTGATCAAAATGTTAACTGTAACTCAATTACGTCTTCCATAATCTTTAATAATTAGTAGTTATTGAACTTATTGGAAAATGTCTTCCATGCTTCATTCATTTTGGTCACAGGGAAGCTAAAATACTTGTTTTCTTTTATTTGTCTTGAAACTTCCAATTATTTCTTCCATAATCTTTATTATATTTCAAAAGATCTTGTATATGATTCTGGATTAGATTGTGTAATATTTTTTGCATCAATGTTTTGGATCACACTCCGTGATCCATCACTTTTCTCCTTGAGCTCTTTCATCCAGATGATGGATCATGGAGTGATCTGAAACGTTGATTCAAAAACTATTACACAATCTAATCCAGAAACATATACAAAGTCAATTGATATGGATTGTGGAAAACTTGATATCATTATATTTCAAAAACTGAAAATCAATCTGCTTCTTCAACTGTTAACGTTTATTAAATTTAGTTGGAAAAATTGAGATTTAGATCATTTCCTACTTTGAGACAATCATGGTATGCCAAGTTTCAAGTGTCGTCTGATCAATCAGATAAAATTATGTTGAAATCTATATTCTTATTTCAATGGAGTTTCCTTCTAACATAGTTCAAAAGATGCAAATATATGTTTCGGAAAGATTTCCTAACCAATTAAGTAAAATATCTATAAATATAAAACAAAATAAAACAGTTCATTTACAGAGATTCCCCTATGTAATTTATGTGATTTATCCTACGAATAACTTAGCACGCTCTCTTAAATTAACAAATAAAAATTTGCCAGTCTATCTTTATGATCTCAGTCTTATCTTTATAATCTCCACAACATTGTGTCGAATTCTTCTTCGTAGCTTTCAACAGACTCGTTTATATTTATTGAAGCCTAACCTCTGAGTACTTTTTAAAACTTTTCTCTAATCCATATATTTTTTGAATGGCGAATATAATCATGTAGGTTTGCATAACATTTGAATAATTCTTAGCTTAACCCCCAATTCTCTGCAAGAGCATGGGCAAATATTTGTTCTTAAATTAAATTAAAGAGATTTTTATTACTTGTATTTGCTGCCATCTTCTTATATTGAACAAATAATATTCTGTATGTACTTCTTGCGAAGGGAACTTATGGAGCTATGAATGGAATTATTTTGTTTTTTGGGTTTTAAATTTAAATGGATGTTTTTGGTCGGATCTGAAACTCACTCATCTATTTTTTCAATTTTTGTTGAATATGTTATTCATCTATTACTTTTAAAAATTCTTGTTAGTAATTTTTTAGCCTTAGCATTCCTTGTTGCAAAAAATAATCATGAGACCATCACGTTTTTAAAATTTTGGAGCTTTAAATTTTAAATTTGGTCATTTTTTAAAAATCAACAAGACCCCATGCTTATTAAAGTTTTTAAAAATTCTCAGCAACACTTGCAAAAATATTTTAAAAATTCTCAGCAACACTTGCAAAAATATTTTAAAAATATTTTATAACTAGGATTAAAGTTAGGTCAAGGTTTAGTTAGGGTTAGGGTTCTAAAATAAAGCTTGGGTTTAGCATTGGGACCTTAGGGTTCAATTAGGGTTTGGATTGTGGTTTGGGTTCAATTAGGGTTAAGATTCAATATGTTAGGCTTAGAGTTAGGGTTTAAGCTTAATTAAGGTTGAATTTTAATAGGGTTAGGGTTAGGGTTTTAATATAAATCCTAGGGTTAAAGGGTTTGCATTCAATTAGCATTAGAGCTAGGGTTAGATTTATATTAGGGTTAGAGTTAGGAGTTACAAATCAAGATTAGTGTTAGGGTTTGTGTAAGGGTTAGGGTCAGTTTTAGATGATTAATTAGTGTGAGGGTTAGGATTTAATTAGGACTAAGAGTCAATTAGGGTGGTTAGGGTTCAATTGATGTTCAATTAGGGTAAGGGATCTAGGATAAAGTTTGGGTAAGGCTTAGGATTGGGGTTAGAATTCAATTAGGATTAGGGTTAGGGTTACAATTATGGTAAGGGTTAAGATTCAATTAGGAATTAATTAGGGATACGGTTAGGGCCGGAAAACAAGAGAGAACAAAGGAGAGAAACAAAAATATTGAAGTTGATAGAGATCTACAAATTCCAAGGGATAGAAAGGAGAGGGACATAGAGAATGATCGAGAAAGGGAGAAGGAGAAAGATAGAGATTGATTGACCCTTTTGCTATGATGATGTATTTCATTGATTGACCCTTTTGCATTGTTCGGTATCTTTTCTATCTTGTGGTTTTCTTGGCTATCCATGGAGGTGGAAACACCAAAGCGGGGGTTTGACTACGAAAAACCCCTATACAACCCCAACATTTTTCCTCTTTTAGTTATGTGTAGGTATACTTTCGAGTGGAGCTTGGTGGTGAACTGGACTCTTCATGAGTTGATCTTCACCACCTTTTTTTTCATCATCTCCTTTATCACCTTTCTATTTATTTCGTTCATTTTGTCATTTATCATGTTGTCTAGTACTTTAAACTTCTCTTGCTAGACCATTAGTAGGTTTTTGTACTTCATTTTGTACTTTTGTACTTTTTGGCTGTACGGACACCAACACCCAAGAGAGACGCTAGCACACCACACTATCACCTCTAACCCGCATTGTTATCTTCGGGTAGAGAGTTGTTTGAGGTATGGTTCAAGTTCTAAAAATCGGCTCGTTTAGCCTCATCAAACCTCCCAGGTTAGTAGAGTGATAAGAGCACTTGAGAGCACTCTTCATTCTCTATCCTTGATCTAAAATCTCTTATCCAACTTGAGTAAAAAAATAATATTTTAGTAATAGCATTTTAATGTTTTGAAGACTGAGGAGGGAAAGAATTAAGTAGAAGTTAGAAGGTGGATCAAATTTTTTATCATGGGTGAACAAGAGTAGAAAGATCGAGGAACATAAAAATGTAGAGAAGGAAAAAGCTGAACGTCTTGCAAGAATATTTGAAAGTAGGTTTGTAACTTTTAGAGGCTTACATTCCCTCTCTACTAATTTAAGGGTTTTCCATTTCACTAATCAAATTGTCCTTGTAAAGTTGATTCAAAATTTCTTCTATTGAATGCAAACCCCTTTTTTTCGGTTCTGTTTCTTCTCTAGGGATAATGTGGAGGAACAACCTATCGACGTAAGTATTGCACCTCATTGGTGCAAGTGCTAGTATTAATTTAAAGAAGCCGTAAGCTTCTACTCGCAAATATGGGTTACGTGATTAAACATTCGTGCTTGCTTCACATCAATGGAGAATGGTTCAAAATGACGATAAATGTCGGCGGTGGACTTTACAAAATGTTGGAAGTGGATGTTTCATGTGTGTTGACCATGATAGCGCTAGTGAGCCTGAGAAGGCGAGCCTTCAATCCAAAGCTTTTTATGATGTAGATAACTATATTTTTGAGATGCATTACATTGTCATGTTTTTGCTGCAGGTGAGAACAATGGAGTGTCGATGGAGCGTCGAAGGCTTAAATAATTCCTCTTACTCGACTATTCTTCAGCACACCTCGACAAACTTTGTTAGAGCTGTAAAAGCAGTGAACGAGTCCCAAGCTGTGGAATTTATTGAACTTCCCCATCTGGTAGACGATGAAGCCTTTCAGTATTTCACATCAACCGTATAACTAGCACATCACAAGGTTATGCCTATAGAAAATTATATATAAGTTAATAGGTTAGAGATTATAACTTTATATATGCATAGAAGATACATCAATTTAATTTACAATATCTAAAGTATAGAAAAGTGTATTTTTTGTGTATACAATTTTGAAATACAATGTTGACTTAAACTAATGATTTGTCTTCAATTTATCATTTCTCTCTATGAATTTTGCTTCATGCTCTTAGTTGTTTGTTTGTTTTGATTAACAACTTGGTCATTTTACACCAAGATTGTAATGGATGTGCAATAGTTATGTTGACTTTAATTTATAAAGAATGTCTTATAGATTTGAAAGTAGCATTGGGTCAATAGAGAAGCCAAGAATTTAATAAAAGATATTAAAAAAAATGTTTATTGGTATTGCTAATCTACGATGATGTCTAAAAAATAAAGAACTATATTTGAATAACTATCCGACAAAGTTGTTTAGTGGAGCATAAAATACATCTATCACTCAGAACTATATCATTAATAAACTGTAATTGTTCTTTTGATTTTATGGCTAGAGGTTTGGTTTTTCCTTGGGTTAACTTGTAGGGGTGGTTGTTTTCCTAACAAGGTGGAAAATGTTTATTAAGTGCCACATAGCATTTAATTGAATCTAAAAAAATAAATCAACTCTTCATCTCAATTTGCATTCCACGATAAAAAAATACAAGTTCATTGTAGTATGGTAGAGGAATTAATGGTAGAAATTAAAAAAGATGAGCTTGAGTTCTATTCATATGATGGAAACAACTTCTTTGAGCACAATACATTATATGGCTTCTTCGAGCTACAGTGGTAATTTCCCTACGAAATAAACAAAAATGAGCTTGGGATCTATTCACATGTTGAAAATAACTTCTATGAGCACATACATTCTGCTACTCAATTTTTCAGTTGCAATGAAATTATATTTATACCACTAAATTGGTGTGTGCCCAATTTATCATAAAAATTTGTAGAAATCAAATCTTTACAATGATAATATTGTGAAATTTTATAACATGAAAGAAAATATTTTAAAAATAGATGCAAACTCTAAGGAGGGTTGCTTCTAAAAGGAAGTAAAGTGAAAGTGAGCAAAAAAGATTCAAACAAACTTTGAGGGCTGCTTCTAAAATGAAGTAAAGTGAAAGTGAGCAACTAGTGACAAGGGAACAAAGAATTTGGAAAGAGATGGGATAAATGTCCTCATTGAAATTTCTTAGTAGGTAAGAGAAGCATGAAAAGACTTAATGAGAATGAACTTGTAACCCAACCAATCAATGATAAAATTAAAATTGCAAGCCCAAGCGGGAAATGGTGAAACATACAAGGATCATTTCTTACCATGCTTGGCATGAAATCCTAGAAAGAGTTTGCTACCACCTCTTTACCATGTAAATTGAGAAATTTATTCCATGAATTGAAGTCATTTGATAATCAATTACTAATCAATGAAAGGAAAAACAAGAAAGCATTGTAAAGCATACATGCGGTTGAAGAGTGACAAAGAACCAAATTTGGACTATATAGATTTATTGTATTCATCATTGTGTGATAAAAGGAATCTTGGAAATTTGCAATTGAAAGTAGGTACCATGAATGTGCTTAAAATATGTTACATTTCAAGCAAGAAATATAATGTCATGGTTTTACAAAATAGAGGCATACAATTCATGACTAGTTTTTGTTGAATTGTGAAAAGTACAAATTTAAACAAAAATAAATATATTTTATATTGTATTAAAGTGAATAAGAGAATAGAGATGCATAGTCAAAAACATACATCTTTGTATTCCATTATACTTTTCCGCCACCTTGAATGCTTAGTCACTTACTTCCTCATAAAAATATTCAATTTGCAATAACCATATATCATAATACTATAAACCTTACTTGAATTGTATGTAGAATTAGATATGCTCGATTGATAAAGTAGTGGAAATTTACCAAATAATTGTGCCATATGAATAAAAATTACTTCACAAGTAAATTTTACCAAATAATCAATTTAAGGAGATTCCCATTTTTTTTTTTATAAAAAAACCATAAACACATTTTTCTTACTTTCTCAAGCTCTTATTTAATTCACTAAAGCTTCTCAATTACTAAAATGAGTTCGTTGTCAAGATTAATTTGTTTTTCCTTGCACCTTTTTAGCTTTCTCTACCATACTCAATGGAAATTCCTCAATACCTTCTACTTCATGAAACTCACGAAAAAAGTAGGTTGCATATAACAAGAGAAATCTATCAATAACGTACAAGAGTGCAGCAAGGCCAATCATTTTGATCTACACTCCATCCTAATGAAATAAAATTCTCCTCATCTAAATCATGTAATGGCTAATTTGAAGCAATACTATCATTTGTAGGAGCCAAAGGTAACCCAAGTTTAGCGTGGGAACACTGGAATTAAACCTTAAGGATAATTGTAGTGATCCTAAGTGAAAGACTACCCCTAATTGAACTCTAACTCTAACCCTAATAAAACCCCAAGCACAATTGAATCCTAAACCTAATTGAACCCTAGACCTAACCTTAATTGCACCCTGACCCTAATTGAAATTTGAGCCTAACCTTAATTGATCCTAAACCTAACCCTAATCTGTTGTTTTGGGTAGGGAACTAACAAAGCATTGCCATACAATCTTAGTGTCTCAACTTTTTTTACTAGTTCATATCTACATTTTTGAAGTTGGGTTGGGATTCTCATGGAAGACATGAAGCTTTCAAGGGACACAATTCCTTTGATACTCACTTCTAGCCACAACAAGGGGAAAGGAAAGAGAGCATATCAATACTGTTAAGGTCTCGTATTGTAACTGTTATCAATTTTGATGTGGTAGGATATGGAGTTATTGTTAATACTCATGCCTTCAAAATGTCATCTTCTACATTCACACATTTGTTGATAAAGGTAGGGCACAACTTCTTGTGCATGAAGGAAACATTTGGTTGACTAGAAGATTTAACTTGACAAGTCACCTCAAACTAAACTTGGATGTGAAGGTTGTAATCCTTGGATCCTAGGTCATTCATTATGCAATTCTTTCTATATTACGCCTCTGATTGCAAATGACACTTGAATGTTGATTTAATTAAGTTAATCAACAGAGGGATGTGGTCTAATATTTAGAATGTAGAATTAGGAAACCTGATTTAATTCATAATGCTACCATCTTTGCGTACTACACTCAACCATAGAATGGAATAAAACACAACAAAAATATGATATGGTCATGTACATATTCAAAAAAATAAAAAATCATTGAGACCATGGCAAGTGCCTTACCTCAAGATTCTACACAAATTATGTCATGTTGTGAGCGATTTTGATGAGACAAAATGTGAAGAGTTTGCAAGAAAAAATTTATGAATCCCTACCACAGCAAAAAAATTAAAATGAGATGAACCAGAACCAAGCTCACTATAGTTTTTGCTTCAATCTATTCACAGTAAACTAAAAGTGGATCTAAAAATATTAGAGTTTGAGGGCTAGACAAGATTTCACACGTGCAAAAATTTGATTTGATTTTGATATTTGAATATTAAATGTGAGGAAAGATTTATTTTTAGGTGTGAGAACAGGAATGTTTAATTGGTCTGAGACAACCACCATATAACAACAAACAACCTAAAAAAAAAATTGGTAGGGAGTTGTTTTCTTCGTGAGATAAGTTGATGGTCGAAACCCAATATGTAATATAGCTTATCAACTAATGAAAAGATAATCCCAACATGGTAGAAAAAAATTCCATCATGACAACCAATTTTAATTAACTAAACACATCCATAAAAAATCCCTCAGTACACATGGACGCAATAACATGATAGGAAATGGAATATCCCAAACAAACAAACTAGTAGGATGTTCAAAGTAGATTGAAGAAATTGGAATCCACAACACATTATCAACTAATGAGTAAGTAGTTTATAGTAAGTTGAATGCCTTAGAGTTACACCCTGAACAATCTTTTACTATTAAAGTAAGACAAACTATCCTTTTACATTGCCCAAGACAAAACTAGGGAAAACAATCATAAATTACATTATATTTTAATGTAATGTAGCAATTCCTCAAATAGGAAGTTTAACATTATGATACCCATACCAAAAGGTGTGTATGCTTGTCCACAACTTAAATCCTACAAGACAACCTACAATGTTGATATCACGTGAAATACCACATTCAACTCACTTGGTGAGTTCTAAAGGAGGGATTGAAGTTGAAAAAAATTATCCACAAAGACAAAATCACCAAATTAATATATATATATATATATATAGATATATTCATCAATCAATCTAAAGATGCACCAGTTCATACCCCATTCTAAAAACCTAATAGAAACAAAATAAATCTTGCATAAACACTACTACCATTAAGTTTGTAGAAAAATATTTTCACCACTAAAATAAAAATTAGTGCATAGGCAATCACTAAAAGTTGCCAAAGCTTCAAAACCATATAAATTCCTT
>VDFB02000013.1:75178039-75195629 GCA_007258455.2 Sequoia sempervirens | reverse complement strand
CCAATTGCTCTATTCTTTTGGATTCAAAAACAATGGACAAAGCTCTAAAGAGACTTTGGAAAGAAAGAAGAGAATGGACTACCTCTAGGAAGGAAATCGTTAAGTCAACCATTCTTGATGAAATAAGAAAAACCAACATTGAGAATCTTTCTTTTAAATAACAAGACCAAACCAATTTTTTTTGAAGATCGAGTCCCAACTCCTGAATAGAGACTTATTCCATTTTCAAAGTTTAGTGATTAGGAGGAACCTATCACTGACAATGAAAATGATTCCTAAATATTTTGAATTGAGTCTATCACATGAAGTGATAGTCATTTTGTAACCTTTTTGTATTGAATCTATCACAGGTAGTGATAGAAATTTTGTAACATTTATGTATTGAATCTATCATAGGTAGTGATAGAAATTTTATAACATTTATGTATTGAATCTATCACAAGTAGTGATATAAATTTTGTAAAATTTATGTATTGAATATATCATAGGAAGTGATAGTCATTTTGTAAACAATTTTGAATGGAATTAATAACAAATTTTGTAGGCTATTTTGCTTGAAATCTAATAGTAATTGACTTAAGTTAGAAACTATTTGATTGTTTATTTGGAATGGAAAACTTCTATAACTTATGTTGTGTAAAATATTGAATAAAATTAAAAACCAATACTAATTAGAACTACCAACATCTCTAGGAACTTCATTGGAATGGATAATTCCAGAAATGGGTTCAGAGGGGATCAAGATAACAACAATCCTATGGCTAAATTAGATCAGCTACTGAATCTGATGAATGAAACTCAGGTTTGATTAGAAACCTTGAGAGAAAGGTAGAAGGACAACCTGAGATGAGAGATGAAAGGTTTGAAACCCAAAGTGACCAACAAGAAGATAACTCTAAAATATTGAGCTTGAGAAACAAGAGAAGTCATTTAGCTAATGAACTTGCTAAGGACATGAAAAAGATCAAACCCCCTAATTTTGAGGGCTCCACTTCAGGAGATGCTACCAAGGCATGGTTAACTGAAATGGAGAAATATTTTGAGCTAAGGGATTACTCTGATAATTCCAAAGCAGAATGGGAAGCCTAATAGTTGGCAGGATAAGCCGCCACTTGGTGGGAAAAAAAGGGATAAATTGGGTCTGGTAGTAGCAGAAGTGACCTAGGATCAATTTGTGAGAATTTTTCATCAAAGATGGCTTCCACAGCTGCATTACGATCAAAAGTTACTAAACTTCAAAAATATCAAGCAGGGACCCTTAACTGCCAATGAGTATTGGGAGAAGTTTACTCAACTATTAAAATATGTTCCTCAATATCAGTAGGATGAAAATTTTTGAGTTTGAAAGTTCATATTGGGATTGAAAAATTGTATAGGGGGTCTAGTGGATGTTTTGGCATCTTAAACTATGGATGAAGCTTATGAAAAAGTTGTGTAGCAAGAGCAGAGATTGAAAAATGATGATTCTTTTAGGGATAAAAATTGTAACTAAGGAAAATAGAATCAGTCACACCAGAATTTCAAAAGGAAGGGCTACAAGAATAATCAATATGATTACAAGAAGGATAAGAATGGAAATAACAATACTAGGAAGGATGAAGTTAATTCAAACAAAGGTCTCGAAAAGAAGGGACCACTAGGGGGATGCTTCACATGTGGAGGAGAACATTACGCTAACCAATGCCCTACTAAGAATCAACATGGATAGTAGCAACGAAAGCCTCTACCACCTCAACAGACAACCTTCCAACAAAGAATTCATGTAGTAGTAAACAATAGGCAGGCGTAATATCAGGTCACACCTATTGAAACTCCAGGTATGCTTTACGGGAACCTAATAACCATTTTAATAGACACTAGAGCTAGTGAATGTTTCATATCCCCTAAGTTTCTTGGTATATTTCCTAAAAGAACTGGGTTCATGGCTAAATCATGGACATTTGAATATGCTAATCAAACAAGAGCTCGGGTAGAGCAGTGTCTGTTTGAAGCTAGGGTAGAACTTCTAGGCTTCACCACATAGATTAATCTTTACGTGGCACCTCTGGGTTCCTATGATGTGATCATTGGAATGAATTGGTTAAGAGAACATAGGGCTAAGGTTGATTTTTTTGCAAAGATAATGGAGTATGTGGATGACCTAGGAAAACTGGTGTTAATTCAAGGGGTTCAATGAGAGGTTAAGGTACAACAGATTTCAGCGATGCAATTAAAAAGAAATAAAAGGAAAGGATGTCAAATATTTGTAGTTAAAATGGAAGAAGTTAGGGAATACAAAGAAATCATATATTTTGATGATGTGTTAATGCACACACAAAGTAAGGAAGGGGAAATGGAAACTGATTCTAAGGAAGAAACCTTCGCTGAAAAATATCCCTACCTTCGGGAATATCAGGATGTGTTTCCAGAGGAACTACCTGGGTTAACACCAAGAAGGGTGTTTGATTTCTCTATAGATTTAGTTCCAGGGGCTAAACTTGTTTCTAAGGCACCATATTGTATGACCATCATGGAACTAATAGAACTAAAGGTGCAACTACATGAATTACTAGACAAAGTATTGATTCAACCTAGTGTATCACCTTGGGGAGCACCAGTGATATTTTTCAAGAAGAAGGATAGAACGCTTCACTTGTGTATAGATTACCACATGCTAAATAAGCTCACCATCAGAAATAAATACCCCTTGCCCATAATAGATGATCTCTTTGATCAAATGAAAGGGGAAACATTGTTTTCCAAGATAGATTTAAGATTAGGATATCATCAGCTAAGATTGAAAGTTCAGAAGACATACATAAAACAACCTTTAGAACTAGGTATGGTCATTATGAATAATTTACAGTTTTTCCATTTGGACTCACCAATGCCCTAGCTATGTTTGTGAACTTAATGAACAATATTTTTCGAGATTGTTTGGACAAGTTTGTATTGGTTTTCCTTGATGACATTCTCATTTATTCCAAAAATGAGGATGAGCATCTTTAGCATCTTCGAGTGGTCCTTCAATAGTTGAGAGAGCATAAAATTTATGGAAAATTATCAAAATGCACTTTCTTTCTAAAAGAGGTACAATACTTGGGGCACATAATATCAACTAGCTAAGGGAATAGCAGTGGACCCCGCAAAGATAAAAGCTATAGTGGAATGGCCAGTACCGAAAAATGTACATGAGGTTAGAAGTTTCATGGGATTGGCTAGGTATTATTGAAGGTTTGTTAGAAGTTTCTCTAGGATCGCCCACCTTATTACCTCCCTTTAGAGAAAAGGAAAGAGATTTGAATGGACTGAGAAATGTCAAGAAGCGTTTAACACATCAAAGGAGAAATTAACGACTGCACCAATTTTGGTTGTACCAGACCCTAATGGACATTTTGTAGTTATAATAGACACGTCTGGTGATGGTTTGGGTGGAGTGCTAATGCAAGATGGGAAGGTTGTGGCTTATGAATCTCAGAAATTGAAGCAGTATGAGTAGAATTACGCACCACATGATTTGGAGTTAGCAACTATTGTGCATGCCCTGCAAATGTGGTGAAATTACTTGTTAGGAAAGAATTTTGAACTCAAATCATATCATCAAGGTTTAAAGTATATATTTACTCAGCCTAACTTAAATGCTTGCCAAAGGAGATGGATGGAGTTAATTTTAGATTATGATTTTGAGGCCAGTTACATTAAGGGCAAGGAGAACAGAGTAACCAACACATTGAGTGGAAGAAAAAATATAACTTCCATGGTGTCAATCGACACAAATTTTAGAGCTTAGGTACTACAAAAATTGAATGAAGATGAATTCTACTTGCAAGTACGTGAAGCTCTTTGGGAAAACTCACAAGAGCCTAAATATGAGGGTTTCTAGATTGAAGCAGATGGAATTTTGAGATATAAGGGTAGGATGTATGTACCAGACTCAACATAATTAAGGAAGCTAATATGGAAGGAGGTACACACAACATCATACTTAGGTCATCCAAGAGTAACCAAAATGTTGGATGATGTCAAACCTCTATATTTTTGGAAAGGAATGAAAAAGGATGCAACAAGATTCGTTGCAAGATGTTTTGAATTTCAGAAGGTTAAGGTAGAGCACCAAAACCCGACAAGATTGTTACAACCTCATAGTGTACCAGATTGGAAATTGAAAATCATCGGTATGGATTTTGTACAAGGTTTATCAATGACGAGGAGTAGACATAATGCTATATTGGTAGTAGTGGATAGAATCACTAAGGTGACACACTTCATACCCATAAATTTGATAAATGGGGCTTTTGTGATTGCTCAAAAGTTTGTGTAAGAAATTTTCCATCTTCATGGAATTTTGGAGAAGATTATTTCTGACAGAGATGCTAGGATGACATCCAGGTTTGGTAGACTCTATTTTCTACTTTAGGAACTCAGTTAAATATTAGTACAACCTATCATCCTAAAACAAATGGACAAATGGAAAGAGTAAACCAGGTTTTAGAACACTTATTGAGAATGTACTGCATGGACCAACAATATAAATGGGAAGAATATTTACCATTGGTAGAATTTTCTTATAATAAGTCATATCAATCAGCTATCAAAATGGAACCCTTTGAAGCACTGTATGGTAGGAAATGCAGAACACCTATCAATTGGAACAAAATGGAGGATAGGATCATTTTAGGACCCAGAATGCTTTAGGAAATGGAAGAACATGTTAAAATAATTATATAGAGGTTGAAGGAAGCTAATGATCGGCATAAGAGCTACGCTGATGCAAAACGAACCCTTAGACAATTTGTGGTGGGAGAGAAAGTTCTCTTGCGAGTTAAACCTCATAAAAACTCTATGAAATTTAAAAAAGCCTCTAAACTAGCCCCAAGATATGTGGGGCCTTTTAAATTCCTAAAAGTTATCAATCCATTAGCATACAAAATTTCTCTACCACTGGGTCTCGCCAGATTGCATAATGTATTTCATGCCTCCTATCTTAAGAAGTACTATGTAGACTTTGACCATATGATTGATTGTAATTCCTTGTAGGTGCAGGATCCTGGGGTGATCACAATAGATCCACTTAGAGTGCTTGAGGTACGTAAGCTGTGCTTACGTAATCATGAGGTGGTACAATGCAAGGTCCAGTGGGACTAGTACTCAGAGGAAAATGCCACCTGGGAGGATTATGATGAAATCCTTCAAAAGTTTCCTTATTTGTTTATGAACAATTAAGAACTCTCTATATATATTTATGATTTAGACCTTAATTAATAAATAATCATTGGGGATGATGATTCTTAAGGGGAGAAGTATGTTACATCCCTTTTACCTTGAAAAATATTATGACAATGAAATTATGGTCGTTATGTTAGTTGTGATAAACTACTTTTCATAAGAATGTGAAATTGAGAAAATAATTTTTAATTTATATGTTGTAACTACAAGTATGAATTATTTTCTTATATATGTGAAAAATGAATGTGTTGATGAGTTTATATTTAATATATATATATATGTCGAAAATGGTCTAACCCTAATTCTTTGTCAAGTGGTTACAAGATTGCCAACACCTCGAGGGAAAGGGAAATATCATCAAGGAGAGGTCGTAGTTAATAAAGGATCAAAATTATCATCAAGCCACAAGCTGGTGTAAGAAATCTAAATTGAAGTCATAACCTTGGTTAAATATCACTTAAGTAAATAATTATAAGAAAATAATTCAAGTTAATTAGTGTATCGTCGTTCTCCTCTTGAATTCGAATTTATCTAGCTCTTCATTGCATTTTGTTGTGTAAATAAAATTAAATAAATATTTAAACATTTGAATTTATTTTAGTATCATGAGTTTGAAAGGAGGCGAGACCCATTTTGTGTTCAGGTAGTAACTTCCACCACCTTGGCCTCCCTTCTTGAACAAAACGTTCAAGAAGAAGTCATGCAGACTCTTTTTCGGGGAAAATCATGTTTTGTATTGGTTTTTCTTTCTCGGGCTTTCATCTTTTTGGGAGTTCACTTCATTTTTCTTTATCAGTGTTCTTCTGGTTTTGGGTATCCTCATTTTGTATTCTGCACTCAACCTATCTTTTTTTCTCATTTTTCACTCTCATAATCTCCTCTCTTTTAGTCGGCTACCCTATCGGGTGGCGTTCATGGTTATATTTCTTCTATCAAGCAATACATGGGAAGCATTGGCATATCATCCAAGTCTCCAGTTTTAGGTGTAATTGATTTGATCTCTTGTGTAAGCTGTCTCTAAATTCTTTGGCCAGTAAGGATTGCAGTTGCTTTGTCGCCTTTGTCTAGTTCCTTTGAGGGAAGATATTAGAGCTTATTTGAGCTTTAGACCTACATAATTAAGCACGCAATGAGAGTTTTATTTTTTTAAAACTTAGCAACGAAAAGATCTGTACTTGTTTTATTAACCATCATGTTTGAAAAGTAAATTTGTTGAATTTCATCTTGATGAAAGCATAATGGAATCGATTCTTGCCAAATTTCTGGATCATGTTCAATGGAGGACTCTTTCGTATTATGAACCTGTATAGTTTATTGATCTCGCATTTGAATTCTGAACCTGAATGTTAGTTTGTGTTTTCATCATAAAGCTCTATGATCTATTCTACCATTGTCTTAGCCGAAGTATTCTTTATTCTCTATTCTTTAAATTTTTGAGTTGGAATCATGCCTATTTCTCCTTCCAATTTGAGTCCATTTAATCTAAAGAGTTCCATCAAGGGTGACAAGTCTCTTTCTATCTTTCTATATATGTTTAAAGTAAGCAGATTATTCTTAAAAGAAGTGAAAAGATAATGAGCCAAGTCTCTCTCTATATATGCTTAAAGTAAACAACTTAACCTTAAATTAAGAGGAATGATTTAGAACCAATTCATTATAATATAAACCCTAGAGTCAAGTATTATCATGTCGAGCAAGGGTGAGAGTTTTGATGGCACATGTGTTCCCAGTAACAATAAAATCCTTTTCCAAGGTTATGGTGCTTAGATTAAGCATTTGTCAGCTATCAAGAACTAGATATACCCTTGGTTAGAATGGTCTTTCTAGATAGGAGTACCCTATAGTGAAGGATCGACTAGGGTAGTATAGGTTCTTAACACCAGGCTCAGATGGCATGATGGTATTTATGCGATCCTTTATAGATTACCCTCATGAAGGGTCGGGTTTCTTCAGTAGAAGAAACATGGGAGACCAATAGGTCTTTGGTTGGGCAGAAAATCCCTTGATAATATTTCTTTTTCCTTTGATGCCAAACTCTTGCTCAATCATTCCAATAGGAAGCCTTTAGGCTATACTTTCTTGTAAATTTTTGTCTCTCTAACTTAATTTCAATTATAATTAATTTAGAATGTTTATTTCATAGCTGTAATAAATGCTCTTTTCATTTTGAAAGTAATGGAAAAGTAAGTTATTAACCAACTGGATTTTTAGTTATATAAATAGTTAATTATTTCTATTTTATTTGAAATTGAAAACTAGAAGTTAGTTGATGAACTGTTTTTGTTCAAATTGTTTATCTTTTCCATTCGTGTTACAAAGGAAACCCTAGTAAGAAAAATAGTTAGTTACACTTCAGCTGAATTTGGTAGTTAGTTACCATTCTTAAACTATAGATTAGATAGAGTGTTACACAAAGATAGAGAGAGGAGAGATAGAATGATAGAGGGAGGGAGCGAGGGAGAGTTAGGGGAGAGAGAGAGAGTATAGAGAGAGGGGAGATAGATGTAGAGAGGGTAGGAGGGCGGGAGAGAGTTAGAGAGGAAAGGAGGGAGAGAGAGAGAGAGGAAGAGAGGAAAGGAGGGAGAAGTGAGAGAGATAGAGATCATAGACAAATGTGATAGAGGGAAGTAGGGAGGGAGGTAGAGAGGGAGAGAGAATGGAAAGATAAAGAGAAGTGGAGAGGGAAGGAGAGAGTGAGAGAGAGAGGGGAGAGAGGGAGAGAATGGAGAGAGATAGAGGAGGGAGGGAGGGAGAGTTCGGGGGAGAGAGGTGATATAGAGAGTAGAGAGGGGAGGAGAGATAGAGGAAGGAAAAAGTGAGAGAGAGAGATGATATAGAGATGTGATAGAGGGAAGTAGAGAGGGAAGGAGGAAGGTAAAGAGATTGAGAGAGGGAAGGAGTGAGGGAGAGAGAAAGAGGTATAGAGGGATAGGTTAGATAGAAATAAGTAGAGAAGGTGGGTGGGAGGAAGAGAGACAAATAAGGGGGAGAGAGAAAATTAGACAGGGAGGGAGGAAGCGAGGGAGGGAAAGAGAGGTGAGACAAAGAGAATTAGAGAGAGAGAGTGGTGAGATCAAGAGAAGTAGAGAGGGAAGGAGAGAGTGAGAGAGAAATATGGGGAGGGATGGAGAGATAGAGAGTGGTGGGATAAAGAAAAGTGAAGAGGGAGGAGAGAGAGAAAAGGGGAGACAATGGGGAGAGAAAGAGGGAGGGAGGAGGGAGGAAGAGGGAGATAGAGATCATAGGGTAGGAGGGAGGGAGAGAGAGAAAGAGAGAGACATAGAGAGAGGGAGGGAGAGGTAGGGAGAGAGAGAGAGAAGTGATATAGAGAGTAGAGAGAGAGAAGATAGAGAGATGTAGAGAGGGTAAGAGGAGGGAGGGAGATAAAGAGTAGAGAGTTAAGGGGAGAGACAAAGAGAGAGAAATATGGATAGGTAGAGAGGTAGTTCTTGAACTCACGAGAGAGAGAGAGTTAGATAAAGTGACAAGGATAGTGAGAGAGAGGTCTGGAGTATAAAAGATAAATAATGAGTGACATAGAGAGAGAGATGATACAACTTGCTAAAATCTACTAAAATTTGACCTCTCGAGTAGTTCTTGAGAGAAATATGGATAGGTAGAGAGGTAGTTCTTGAGCTCACGAGAGAGTTAGATAAAGTGATAGAGATAGTGAGAGAGAGGTCTAGAGTATAAAGATAGACAATGAGTGACATAGAGAGAGAAAGATGATACAAAGAGAGATAAATATGGATAGGTAGAGAGGTAGTTCTTGAGCTCGCGAGAGAGAGAGAGAGAGAGAGAGAGAGAGAGAGAGAGTTAGATAAAGTGAAAAAGATAGTGAGAGGGAGGTCTAGAGTATAAAATATAAACAATGAGTGACATAGAAAGAGAGAAAGATGATACAACTTGCTGAAATGTACTAAAATTTGACCTCTTGACCACTAAAATTTGACATGTTGATTACTAAAATTTGACCAAGTCTAAAAAATTATAAGATCTTTGATGTAGATCAAGGTGGAGTAAGTTCACACAAAACAATTTAAACACTTATTCAAGATTTAAAACCCTAACTATGGTGGTTTTTTTCACAATTTCACAATTCTTCTAGGTCTCCAAACCTAGGTTTTCAGGCATATCTTTTAGAGAAGGCCTCAAACCCACTTCTCAGATACCATTTCAAATACCCATTAGGCCTCTTTAAAACATATCCAAATAGGAACTAGGTTTCTTTTGGAACAAATCCTTCAATTTAGGTCTGCTACGCTACCCCAAGGCCAAATTAGGCCACTTTTCCAAAGCAAGTATACCCAATTCAATCACCAAATATCAAATCTGCACTCTAGAGGCTTGAACACATCATATAGGGTCCCAATATATAGTTTCTTTCATCACCACTTATCACAAATTTGTTGTCACCCAAAATCTCAATCCTACCTAGTATTCCTAAGCCTAACACATGAAGATGTTAGGCTAGGGAAAGCTCTAATCTGTCCCAAACTCCACCTCCTACTCAAACAAATTTAAAAACACAAAAAATCCATTCAACCCCTCCATTCCACTGAGTTTTTCCAAGTTTCAATGGTGGAATGGACTGCAAATCATAATTTTTGTCTTCAAACCCTTGAACCTAGGGTTTACAGGTGGTCTACAGAAAAACTCTTCAAACAACCTGAAATTTCAATGAAAATCTACCCAACCAAAAAAAAATCATAGTAGAAACATAGTGCTAACCCTTCACATGAATTTCATAGCATGAACCAACTATATGGGGCTATACAAAATTGAGAAACAACAGAAAACACTGAAAATTCATAAAAAATAGAGCTTGTCTTTATTGTTTTTCACCAATCTTCACTCCAAAAGTTTTCCTCGAGGTTTGTGAGGCCTTTTAAACATGTTCTAACTAAAAACTAATGGTCTCCAACCAATTTACAAAAATATGACCGTTCAACTTCCTTACATGGCAAAATTTGCAAAGTTGCAAAGCAACTTTTTGCAACATTTTCACAGCTTGACAAAACTTAACACAACGAACCTATATGACCTAAATACATCAAAAATGGTTTCAATTAGACCTTATTACATCAAAAGTGTGATAAAACACATCAAACCAAAACTTAGACACTTATTTACATCAAAAGACCAAAATTTCCATGGTGCCCCTCCACCATACACCCGAAGAGAAAAGAATCTTAGGTTCCACCTGAGATCAGCTCTTAGATAGTAGTTCCATGCTTTTTAATATCCTCTTCTAGCATCCATGTTGCATCTTTAGGAGGTAGATCTTGCCACTTCACAAGATATTCATTATAGAGTTTATGCCTTGTTCTCTTCACCTCCTTAGTGTACAAAATGGTTTCAAGCTTCAATGGCTCAGTAGGTGGTAGATCTTTGACCCTCTCTTCATCAACATCAACACCTATACCTGCATCCATAGATCCCTTGAAAGGGTATTGGTCAACAACATTAAAGATAAGAGAGATAACAACTTGAGGAGGGAGTTCTATCTCATATGCATTGGCTCCAAACTTATGGACCACTTTGCAAGGCCCAATTTTCTTCGTCGGAAAATTTGTATACTTTCCTTTTGGCAACCTTTCCTTCTTCAAATGTGAAAGGACCAAGTCTACCACCTTAAATTGTACATCTCTTCTTTTCAAATTAGCATGTTTCTTATACTTTTCAACACTTTTCTGCAGATTGTCTCTAACTTGCTGGTGTATCTCCCTCATGGATTTTGAAAATGCTTCTCCCTCAACACTCCTCTTCTCCATTCCTTTCAAATCCCTAAGCTCAAATACACCTCTAGGTTTCAGACCATACACCACTTCAAAAGGGATTTTCCCAATGCTTCTATTGATGGAATCATTGTAGGCATATTCAACCTATGGAAGAACCAAGTCCCATTGTTGTCCATACTCTTTTGTGAGACATATCAAGAGATTTCCAAGTGATTTATTGACAACTTCAGTCTCCCCATCCGTTTGTGGATGATAGGCAGTACTAAAGGTCAAATTAGTTCGAGTCTTTCTCCAAAGGTTCCTCCAAAAGTGACCAATAAACTTTGAATCCCTGTCTGAAACTATTGTTAATGGAAGACCATGAATTCTAACTATTTCTTTGAAGAATAACCCCACAATATGAGAATCATCATTTGTGCATTTGCATGGAATAAAGTGAGCCATCTTACTAAATCTATCTACCACAACAAAATCACTATCATAACCCCTTTGAGTTCTTGGAAAACCTAATACAAAATCCATGCTTAGACTCTCCCATTGTCTGTTAGGTATTGTTAAGGGTTGATAAAGACCTGCATTGGAAGTAGAACCCTTGGCTCTTTGGCAGATTACACAATTTTCCACAAACTTTCTGACATCTACTTGCATCTTTGGCCAAAAATAAAACCTCCTTACCTATTCCAATGTCTTGTCAACCCCAAAATGTCCTCCTAAACTACTACAATGTTTCTCCTTTATCAAATTAGCTCTCATGGAGCACCTTGGTATACATAATTGAGCACCTTTAAACAATAATCCATCTTGCAATAGAAAATTAGAATATTCCTCATGAAAATCATCTTTAAATTGATTACAAATAGAATATACCTCTTTGAAGTCTTCATCCTCAACATACATATCCTTCAAGGCTTCTATTCCCACACTTTGAAGTTGTATTTCATGCACCAACATTGACCTCTGGCTTAGAGCATCTGCTACCTTGTTGGATTGGCCTTTTTTGTGTTTGATGGTGAAGGTATAGCTCTGAAAATACTCTACCCACTTTACATGTATGTGACTCAGCTTGTCTTGACTATTTAGAAATTGCAAAGCATGGTTGTTGGTGAAAACAATGAACTCCTTTGGAAAAAGGTAGTGTCTCCACTTATTTAGGGACTGCACCATTGCATAAAACTCCAAATCATATGATGAATACCTTCTTTTTGCTTCATTAAGTTTTTCACTAAAGAAAGCCACCGGTCTGCCTTCTTGGCTTAAGACTGCACCAATTGCAAAACCACTTGCATCACACTCTATAGTGAAAACCTTGTTGAAATCAGGTAAAGAAAGGATAGGTTGTTGTGCCACTCTATTTTTTAGATATTGGAAGCTTCTTTCTACCTCATCAGTCCACTAAAATCTCTTCCTTTTATCTCCTTTAATGGTGTGAATAATGGGTGAGCAGATATGACTGAAATTCTTGATAAATTTCCTATAGAAACTAGAAAGTCCATGAAAGCTTCTTACCTTTCCTACTGATTTTGGAGTTGGCCAACTCAAAATTGCCTCTACTTTGGTGGGATCCATCTTCAATGAACCCTTGGAGATCACAAAACCAAGATACACTAGCTCCTCTTTCATAAATTCACATTTTTTGAGATTTATCATCAACTTCTCTTCACTCAGCTTCTGCAAAACCATGTCAAGATGCTGCAAGTGCTCTTCCTTTGCCTTGCTAAATAGAAGTATGTCATCCAAATACAAAACAAAAAATTTTCCAATGAAAGGCTTCAAAACTTCATTCATAAGTCTCATAAATGTACTTAGAGCATTTGACAGTCCAAAGGGAATTACCATCCACTCATACAGACCTTCATTGGTTTTAAATGCAGTTTTCCATTCATCCACTTCTCTTATCCTAATTTGATGATAGTCACTTTTTAAGTCAATGTTTGAGAAATAACATGCACCTCCCAAGTAGTCCATTAAATCCTCCATTCTAGGTATTGGAAACCTATATCTGATGGTAATTTTGTTGATTTCCCTTGAGTTAGTACACATTCTCTAATCCCCATCCTTTTTAGGTGCTAAAACTGTAGGGACAACATTGTGTTGCCAAAAAATGTATAGTTGACATTTTTATGCTCACTTGAGTCTTTCTTATGGACTTTGGCTTGATTTTTCCTAGGTTTAATATTGTAATGTGGTCAACACATTCACATTAGGTCTTGGACCCTTGTGAATCATTAAGACTTCTAGGATGTCGTGTAAAGGTGTTGTAACCCACTTTCACACTTTTCTAGAACCCTTTCATTATAATTCACTTAAATAACCTCTTTTTATCACTTACCAAGTCTTATTTCAAAGTGTTGTAAAGAGTTGTAACAAACTCTCACACTTTTCTAAACTTGTCATCACTAATTCAACCCTTTCTCATGTTTAAATGTCCCCTAAATGCACTTTTCAACCATTCTTAAGTGTGTTTTTGAGGATATTCCCGTTAGACATCATTTAATTCCCTTTAATTCCTGACACCCACTTAAATTGCTTAAGTGGGACTAAGTCGCCAATAGGGGCGACTTAGTCCTATTTGGCACAAAATTCAAAATTATTTTAATTTTTTGGCAGGATTTTATTCTCTAACCCTTGAGGTCGGCCTGTGATGTGTTATTTTTGGGAAATATTATAAAATCAAGTATAAATAGGGGTTTTTCTCCCCATTTTTCATCTCCTAATCTCTTACAATCTTATAACTCATTAAGCATTCAATCTTTCAAGCATTCAAGCACTCTAAGAATAATCAATTCATCCATTGGAGCACTTCATTGCATATCTTCATATTTTCAACATCAAGGGTTTGGTAAGTTTATGAAACTGCATGTTATCTATTTATCATTCTCTTCTTATTTCATTTCATTTCATAGGGTTTGATTACCAAATTGGGGTTTGACCAAGGAAACCCCTATACTCTAACCCTTAACCCCTTTTCCCCCTCTTTACATGTGTGTTTGTAGACTTTGTATGCAGATTTGTCAAGGAGTTTGGTGTCAAAAAGTGGTCAACAATCCATCAAAGTCAACATAACCCTAGTTGAAGCTTGGAGACTCTTTTCGTCCCGTTTTCTGTAGAATCAAGATCAAACACTTGTCAGAAAAACAAGTGTAGACCAGAATCTATAGAATCCTGTCTCGAAATCCAGAAATCTCTAGGAGTACTAAGTCACCATTTGTGGCGAATTAGTCCCACTGTCAGGCTTGGAAATTGATTTTCACATTTTTGAGTACCCATTTGGCAGATTCTCGTTCCGACAAATTTTTCCCAAAACTGGACTAAGTCGCCCAGCTTGGCGCAAGTGTCCTAGTCAACATTTCCAGTCAAATCTGTAGGATTCCAGAGCCTCTCCACATCATATTCCAAATTCCAGGTGCACCTCTCCATTTTTGTTCAATTATTTCATCATTTACTTGCATTCTTAGGTGTTTTTGCATATCATAGTGTGTTTTCCAACACTTTGCATTTCTTTGGTAAATAACATCATTAAATCATTTCTTTTTTAGTTTTCTGCATTAGTACATCATATTTAGATACATTTCATTCCATTTAAATTAATTTTGAGTGTAGACATTAGCATTTTGACCCCAATTCCTCTCCTTTAGGTGAAAAACCTAGAAGAGTTAGAGACGACCTTGGGCAATCCAAAATCATTGTCCACATTTTGGTGAACCCAACTTTTGAAGATTTTGCTTCTGATTTCAAGTGCATCCTAGGTTTCATTTGCATTAGCATTGCATTAGGTGTTGCATTGTTAAAATTGCATCCTAGGGTTTTCAAAATTGCATTAGTGAATAGCTCATATAGCTTGCATTTTTGCATTATCTTTCATTGAAAACAACAAAAAATTTGCATTTTCATATTGTAGTTGTATCTAGATGCATTTGAAAAACATCAAATTGCATTTAAATTTTTTGACAAATCACAAAAAAATCCTCACTGGGACTAATTCGCCACATTGGGCGACTTAGTCCTTCTGCACATTTTTCACTATAATTTCTAGAATTTTCTGTCCATTTTCTGCATTTCTGTTTTTTGTTACTACATCTCTGTTACAATTTCTAGAATTTCTGTTATTAGCATTTTATTGCTCCTACTTTGCATTTCATTTCCATCCACCTGCCTTTAGTAGCCTTTGTATGAGTGTTTGGTGCCCTATTGATAATACTTTAGTGAGAAGAAGTTCACGATTCATGGCATCCTGTAATAACACACTCGTTGTGGACCTTGGGTTGTCTTGAGCTACTACTCTCGGTATTGACAATAGTACATTAGGCATGGACCCTACCTTTAGCAATACTTTTCCTTCCAATAGCATGCAAGTTGACACATTAAATGATCACATTCCACAAGACAAAGTCATTAACATTCATGAGGATTTACCACATAATTTGCAACAAAAATTGTATCTTGAAAACATTTCAACCATTGTGATTCCTGCTATAGAACATATCCATCGCCTGATTGAAAGTGACAAAGGCTTAAACATTATGAAATGCATTGTTGAGATATACAAAAAACATGCTCCTTCATCATTCCAACCACCAAACACTATGGTTAGTCAAGGAGGACTTCACACTCCTCCTCCTTCCATAGTGGCATCCATACCTACCTACACCACTCCGCAAGTCATAACCATAATGCAATAGATTAGCAATATGATTCCTTCCTTGACTATTCCTTCTAGCATTCCTACTTCTTTTGTGGCATCAAATGTTTTCTACTCTTCAACCATCCCTTCCATGAACATTCCATCACCACTTTCTCTTCCACCTCATACCACTCACACTGAACCTCTCATCACACAACTTTTCCGAACCGTCTCCTCTATGCAAAAACAAATATCCACGATCAACCGAAACCAAAATGGGCCACCTACCTATTATGTTCGTAGCAACCCACTCTCTTTAGAAATCCTAAGGACACTGATGCCACAGGTAATAAAAATACCTAGATTTGAGAAGTATGGAGGAAAGGGTGATCCTACTAATCATATTAATGCTTACACAACCTTATGCAATGAATTTTTTCTTGATGATAAATTGTTGGCCAAATTGTTTCCCAGGACTTTAAAAGACACTACCTTAGAATGGTTTTCATCCTTATCTAATAATTCAATTAGTTCATTCAATGAACTAGTTGATTCATTCATAATTCATTTTCAAATGCATATGACTCTAAAGAATACATTGGCTAATTCAATGAGATGTAAACAAAATGCAGACGAAAAGCTAACCGATTTCATTTCATGCTATCAGTCACTTTATGCCCAACTTGATGTTAAGATTCTTGATCCGCATCTCCAAAAGATGTTCAATGAAAATTTGTAAATTCAAATCCAAGATAGATTGACCATGATGAAATTTCCCTCTTCCATGCACTTGTACACAACCCTCTATGATTATCACAATTCAGTTAGTAGTCATGATGCAAAATCTACTTCCAATTGAGTTGAAAAATCTGAACCTAGTACCTTAAACAATTCACAACCATTTTGAAAACCAAACAAAGGGTTCTTACAATTCAATCCTCCTCAACAACCAACTCAACCCGTCAACAACCAAGTAGCAGCTATTAAAGCTATGATACCTTATAGTTATGGAGATCCAAAATGATAGTTTACACCATTACCAGACACTCTCCATAACACAATGACCCAACTTATACAACAACAAATGATTTCCTTACCTATTGTTAAACCATTAGATCCAACTAAACCTTTTCCTCCAACCTTTCAACTTAACGCTTATTGCCATTATCATAGACAAAATGGACATGACACAAAATAGTGTAAGCGTCTTAAGCACATAGTGCAAGACCTCATTGATTCTGGCCGTATATCCGTTTCAAATGTTAATGTTAAAGACAATACGTCTGTTGCCCCACCCAATCAAAATTTGTAAATTTTTACCAATCCCATGCCTAAACATAATGTGTCATTCATCAAAGCCAGTGAAACTCAAAACAATGATGTGATGATTGTTCATAAAGAGATTGAACATCCTGATCCTATTCCACTTACTGCTTCTACTAATCCTATAGATGAAATGGTGGGAGCGATAGATGATAACCCTCATAAGGTCCAACCTAAGCAAAATATTGATATTACTTTCTCTTCTAAAGATATTCTTCCAAATCTTCCTGATGGTCCTCCCTACATAGCCAAATGTATTTATGATAAGCCCACTAATGGGATACTCATAGATCCTTCCTATGGCGAGAATGTGATCACTGAGGAATTTTTGGTATTACATGATATTTATGAAGATAACTATGAAAAACCACTTGAGCATGGATCAAAACACATAATGGTCTTGTGTGCCCTACGATCGGATCAATCATTCTTCCATTACAAATAGGACCTAAGAAAATGGATGTTACATTCTCTATCATTCCACAATCAGATCAGTTCCATCTGTGGCTAGGCCATCCATGGCTTCACTCGATGAAAGTTGTTCCTTTAGTCATACACAAATGTTTAAAGTTTCCCCATGACAATGACATATTCACTGTTAACCATAGTGGCTTTAACTCGTTGTCTTCTAAAGGGAACTTCTCCTTAGAAGCCTTTTGGCCTGAGCCCATGGAACCCATCACACCTTGCAAAGATTTCT